>OY856413.1:609794733-609957233 GCA_963693085.1 Alisma plantago-aquatica
AAGAGAGAGAGAGGATTACCCAATACAAAGACTATGACTCTCATCCCTCCATGGCTGTTGGCCTTGCATGCTCTGCCCCTCCAATCAACAGAAACCTTGATAGACATGGTTTCACTTTGTGATATTTTGTCTTGTCATTGGAAAGACTACATCATCAGCATATTGTTCACTGCAACAACAAACTTCACATGTTTAGTAAGATAATTTTTAACATAGAATAAGGCAAGCATTAGCTTCTACTTTACTTTAGAAAATTAAACGAACACTAGTACATGTCGAGTTTGTGACATTTGTCTTACAAGCTAAACATCTTCGATGACAAGCCTCTTTGTTATCTAGTGGTAACCCTTATCAGCAAGTGGTTCCTCAGATAGTCTGCCAAGAAGAACACTAGAGGTGGCATTGAACCCAACAAGGGTCCTTATGAAAGTCAACTGAAAAGAACAGGTAGGAGCTTGTAGAAGTGGGTATTGGGTAATACCTTAGAGGAAATAGAACAACAACCTCAATTAGTAGATCACTTTGTAATAAACTGGTCAGCTTGGGAAAAAAGCATGTTGGTACAGCTACAACTTCTTCAAGGACTTTAATGTGTTCCACAACAGAATGATGTATCTCATTTCTGTAATCACAATACCTGCATCTTCCGGTAGAATATATAAATCTTTAGCTTGAAAGGGATAATATATAGGTTGTACATTATTGGTATTAACTCAGTAATATATAGAATGTAGGAGCAGAGATATTACTAGGTAAATCCATAAATGGTAACCTACAACTAGTAGTTGTAAATGTGTTGTATTTTAAAGTGCATCCCTCATCTTTATATGCAGTTAAAACATACAATCAACTTACTAAAGGTCTTTAATTTATTGTTTCCTAAAACACTGGCTTCATGTGTAATATATATTGAGTGCTAAAAAAACTAAGAACAGGATATACCCAGGCAGCATATGCATGAAGTCTCACCCCTTTGGAGTGCCATGATATGTATGAAACTAAGAACAAGATATAAAAAGGCTATGAAACTAAAATTCTCTAGCAGGTCATCTATATCAGGCTCATGCCTTCCTTGAATTGAACTGAAACCCCACAAACCCGCATTGGTATGTCTGTGCTACAAATTTTTCTTTTCTAGACCTTTAAATCGGTATCCACCTGAAAAGAGATAGTTGAGGACCTTATTAATCTTTCAATATATCCATAGTTATAGGAATAATCAACAATACTTCTAAGAGTAGGAAAACAAAAGAGCAAACCCTTTCATAATTTCACATATTGAGATTTTGATGAACATTGATTTGTGTGTTAGGCTACAATTTGCCAAGAAGATAGATCAGGGGAAGAGAAAGGGTTGTAAAAGCATCATATACCTGATACAACTATACAAAGCCTTACAAACCAGCCCACTTGTTAGGTTTCCCACCTTCACAAAGGCAGACATTGACATATATAAAATATGGTGCATGGAACTGAGTATCAGATCAGTAATATGACTATCTCACATGAATTAATTCAATCTGAGCCTAACATCCAGTTAGGATTAACCAGATGAAAGACTCTTAATGCATTGATAGTTCTTAGTTATTCAACACATACAATTAACCAGTCTTAAGATTCAGCTCTAAAACAGACACAAGACTATAAATACTAAAGTGAAATCTAGTAAATCTTCCATTCCAGAAGACAGCAATCAAAGTCAAAGCTTCTGAGGCAGAGAGCCATAGATGAGATCCCCAGAAATAACATCCAGATTACATCTTAACTTTTATGAAGTTTAGAGCTAAGAGCTTTATCTGTCTATTCCTCGAGAATGCTTAGACCACAAAGGCCTTCATAAGTCAGACTAAGAAATATTTTACTGAGCAAAGCCAATAATAAAGATAACAACATGCGAGCTGCAACTCCAGATCACAGTGAGACAAAAGGTTGCATAAAGAATGGACAATTTTATAGAACAATAGACAACATAGAGAACTTCATAAACCAACACTTTATTAGCTAACTGTAACAATTTAACATCAAAATTAAATCTAGAAGATCATTATGTGTCTCAAAAAGATCATTTAGATAAAAATGAGAAGGAAGGTTAATAGCTTCTGTTTTCTTGAACTAACTGACCAAAAAGCTTTAGTAGACCATTCTCAAAATCCTATCCACCCAAGAAAGAGTCTCCCTAAGTTGCTTTCACCTGAAATGAAGGCATACGTTACGAACTTATGTATTATAAAATGCAAGTCATATTCACACCTCAATGTAATACAATACCAAAAAAACACCATTTGATATGTCTAGCATGGAAATATCAAACGTTCCACCACCAAGATTGAAAACTAAAATATGAGAGGAACATAGTGTGTTCAAAAATACCAACTCTTAACTTGAGCTCAAGTTGCTACTCTTAACTGTTGTACTTAGAAAATGTATAGTAAGTTAAATTACATGATTTTATAGGGATGGACTGCATACAACAAGGATCCCTGAGACAAAAAATGCCATCCACATATTGTCAAGAAACAGTTGAAAATTTGAGAACTACTCAGATCAAGAGGTAAGCAAGCTGCAAGAATGTCTTCATAAACAACCAGTTGAGCATCGAACAAGACAGAAGTAACTTCTTTAAAACAATATTAGAATCTTCAGTGCAACTTTGTGAGGAACTGTCCAACACAAGAAAAGGTAACTAAAACAAATTTCAACAAGAACACAGCTACAGTCCGACAAAAAAATGTGAAGGATACTCTCGAGACTGATTCAACAGAGGGGACAACCTTTTCATCAATTGTGATAGACTCTATTGAAACCTCATTAACTGAGTAGAAGAAATGAATAATCGCCATCACTATTCAAATGTCATAGATCCTTCATGGAATTGTTTGATCAATTGACTTTTTTTATAACAATATGGCAAACATTAAGGATGATAGCAGCAGTAACCACTTCCCCAGCAGGCTTAATGCCAAGTCCACCTTCATAATCTGAGTCTAGAAGTGGGGCTCTCTTTTCAAGTCACACAAGATACTTTCCAGGTTTGTATAGCTCTTTATAAAGAATTTTGACTCTAATCTTGGTCTCCTTCTACTTGTCAATGTGGTAATTAACCTGATAATATGCAACATAAACTCAAATCAAAATGTGAACTTTAGATAGTTCTATAGAAATTTAGATAGTGCTAGAAATGTAGTACCACATCTTACTAAGTCAATGTAGTATGTTTTATAAGATAGCATTCTTTGTATAAGAAGTTGAATACATGCCATATTTGACAAAAATCGTCTAGCCCTTTCTTATATAAATAGGATGTTCTTTTTGCAGCAAAAACGTGTAACAATCTGGAATTGGCACAGTTTTGAAGTAGAAGACTACTTTTTAGGGTCCTGACTGCTGGTGAAAGTGGGAGCCTATACTCTCACTACCAATGGTTATGGCTTCTTGGTTGTGCACAAACAAAGATCTCTTCAATGAAGAGGCTATGCAACCAACCATTGTTGCATTGAAGAGAACCTGCAAAAAAATTAATAGGGAGTGTTTCAGCAATGACAAAGTTCAAACTCTAGCAACAAAGCTGAATGCAGGTGGCAGATTTAGCTGGAGGGTGTTGTACATTGATGTTGTGAGTTTAAACAAAAATTAATCAACCTTGGACCCTTATTCAGAGATCATAATGTTGTTGTTATGTTGATAGCTACAAGGAAATTCAAAGATAGCTGGGAGATGTTCCTAACTAAAGCATTTAGTATCCTATACTGCCAACAAATTGGCTATAAAGGAAAGCATTCAAACGTGTTGTTCAGTTGCAATGCATTAGTAAACTGATCATAGACAAGAATATGAGATGTAATGCATTAGTAGACTGATCATAGACAGTGATGAATTTATACTTGAAGAGTAATAAGGTGGAAATATCATTAGTAACAAACTTACATTCCAGCCTCAGCATTTTTACAGTCAGTTGAAAGTGATAAGGATGGATACAAGTCTGAAACAAGGAAGCAAAAAGGCAAAATCCATGACCAAACAAAATTTTCTCACGAGACTACAATGAAAACACCAACAGACTTCTTCAAAAACATCAAACAATCATCAAGGTGTTAGTCTATTAGAACCACAAACGTCACCCATAGTGAGCCGAAAGGAAATTCCAAACTGAAATGAACAAATTGGCAAAGATATATAGAGAACCAGTGCAGATTAAAATCAATAACAACCACATGACCTTGAAGTCATCATTGAATCAGAAACTGAACTTAGCAACTAATAATTGAACCAAGTTCTAAACTGAATCAACTGATCCTAGAGAAACAACCTCCTTCAGAAAAAGATCTTTGTAGGTAGAGACTTCATGAGGAAAGCCTAACAGTAGAACATGGAACTCGCACCAATAAATGTATTGAGTGTCCATAGGATCAAATTGTCTCATGCCACTATGTTCTTATATCTCTAAATCTACCCTGGCATCTATTCTGCTAATGTAGTGTTCTAAAATTTTTAATAATGTATTGCTTCTATTGTTGTATAGGAACCACATTCCTTGCAATAGGGTGTTTCTACTAATCCCTTGAATTTCAAAAAGGAGCTTCTGAGTTCAACATCCTTCTCAAGGCAGTTGATTGTCTGAATGATCCTAGCAAAGAGAGCTTGTTATTACTACAGATGATGGACATCTTCAACTTGCATGGGAATTAAATGCGCAGATCACAAACAACCAACACCTCCTTTCACAACCAGTGGTTGAAGAAAATTTTGTTTCAACAGTAGAAGCTCAACCAATAATCAAATATCTGTCAAGACTGATCTACTAGTCACAAGACTCTAGTTATGATAAATAAACAACAATAGTTACACCTGAGGAATCATTAATAAGCTCTAGAAAAGTGCCAAGGAGCTGCAATAAGTCTGACTATTGATGCATTTAAAACAATTTCGAACATAAGATCATGCATGCAAGAAAGGTTTATATCTAAACAATATACCAATTTAAATAAAATTAGTATCTCAACAACTTTGGAGTTCAGTTGGTTAATTAAATTCCAGCAATATCTTCCAACATGGGGGAGTCTCATAAGGAAAAATAATTGCTAGGAGACTCTTGAAACCATAATATGAGTAGAAAACCATTAGAATACCTTGTCAAAGATCAACCAAAACTGTCAAGAGTTGAAAAGACCTTGTTTGGTTGATATTGAAATTTCTGATAGGTCTTGGGATGGGCATTTCCTATACATTCAATGTATTTGATAGAAATGATGTATATGAAAAAATACATTACCTGTTTAGGTTCCTTAGACTTCCTTGTGATAAAATTGTAGAGGGTAGAGAAGAATATTGCTTGTACTTTAATATTCCTTTGGTTCATTTGGATTGCGGATTACATAGAAAGTAGAGTTGGCTGCAAGTCCCCAAGATAGCAGTGTATACAAGTTGTTTCCTAATGAATCATTTACTTCACGATCTAAGAAACCACACTTGCTGTCATAACTCGGATCCACCTACATCACAAGAGTATAATGAAGACTTCAGCTACCGAGTTGCTGCACATGCATATACTCATCAGAAGCTAATAAGAAGGTGATTTAGGAAGTCATTAGAGGGTGATAATCAATGAACAACACTTAATGAACACACTTACTTGTAACCAGTAAACTAGAAATGATGTTGATCCCACACTTGTGCTTTAACAATAGTTGAAGTTTGGAGAATACACAACTTTAACAACAAAAAATGACTAGAAGAAAACTACATCGTATTGCACATTTTAAACAAACAAGCCATGTTGACGAAATAGAGAAATAACTAAACTTTATAACCTCAACAACCCAAGGTAGGAAGTCAGTAATGATTTCTGCAATGTAAGACGGAAGCTCACAATTACAAATCTCATATCCCTTGTTAGCTTGAGAAGCAACCACAAATAAATGTAGAATAATAGTTATTCTAGATGACTGGAATTCAGATCATTGGCCAAACAACAAGAAACTCAGCCGACTGGCAGTCTTGTCATAGGCTAGATTTATATACAGAGTGGACATATCAAGTTCATTATTGTACTTCCTGAGGAAAAGACAATGATTTCACATGAACTCATACTTGTTATTGATATGTTTCAGAAATTTTCTGATAGAAAAAACTTAAACTTGATCATGTATTCATGTTGCACATAATTTTCACATATAATGAAACAACCTGAAGAAATATATACAGAATCCTTTTGGCAGTAACTGCAAATTGTGATATTGTATGAAATATATATCTGGAACTCCTATGTTGTTTACAGAGCAGAATGGACACTAACTACCATATATACAAAGTTCCTTTTTTGGAGGGAAACACTGGATCGTATTAGTTAATATCAAATCTACATCAAATGGTTGTGCATTTTCATAGAAGTATCACTGCTTAAAGAAAGCATAGGAGGAGTATTACTTCTTAAAGAAAACATGAGAAGGGTGGAAAACGAAATAACATAAGTGTTACCTGACCTTGCCTATAGGCACCGATTTCAACAAAGCTTACAATTGATGTACTTTTCAGTAGTACTATATAACATAGATACTAATATATTACACAATGAAATTATAATCTCTACATAGCTGTTATAATTTTCACACTATATAATGGGAAAGGCAGATCATCATATTCCTAGACGACATAGTCAACCATCTCAAGAGTGAAAAAAGAATAGCCAATTTCCCAGGGCAATGTAAGAGAACACTAAAACCTTAATGAGATCTTTTCTTTTACAGTAGGAAAGTAACAAAAGCCAATATAAACACCAACCTCATGATGTCTTAGGGTAGCTCCATAATATCCAAACTCTCAAAGGTAATGTAACAATAACTTTAAAAAGGAAATTACTGAACTTGCATGATGAGCTGATAAGAAATTCAAAGATAAAGACACAATCAGAACCATGTCACTGGGATAATCATTTTCAAACATGCATTATACCTCTAGTCTAGAGATCGTAAAATATAAGCCTACAGTTCATAATGGTTCAGGGTTGCTTGTTCTGTCACACCATTGTGAGGAGCTTGAGGAAACCAAAATTGCTATACCGATACTTATTTTTGTTGGCATTGTTCATCGACATCAGATTCAAAATGTTTTAGTAATAGTTGTGGATATACCTCAATGTTTCAGCAATCATCAATTTGCATGCTTGGTTGGATATGGAGCCAGTGCAATATGTCCTGGTTTGGCACTAGAAACCTGTAAGCAATGGAGATTGAGCACAAAAATTGTTACACTGATGCTCAATGGGAAAAAATCTACTATTAGTATTGAACATGCACATAAATTTCTGTATGGTTGTTAAAGTAGGCGTTCTCAATTTTTTGTATAAGATGGACATACGTTGCTTTTAAGCTACTATGGGGCACAAATATTTGAATTTATGGTCTGGGGGTGATATTGTTGACCTTGCATTTTGTGGTAGTATATCAAAAACTAGCGGTCTAACTTATGATGAGCTGACTACGGAAACATTACCTTTTTGGGTGAAGGCTTTCTCTTAGGATACATCCAAGTGACTCGAGGACTTTGGGTTTATAGAGTTCAAAACTACAGGTGAATATCACTAAGAGAAGAATATTCATCTTTCTAAGGGTGCATCATCAAATTAATAAGGTATGCAGAACATCTGATGGCCTATAAAAAGAATTGCTAAGATATGCAGAGCAATAAATAGCCTGTAAAAGAACATGATAGAGCATGTTCAAAGTTTACAATATACACGAGTGATATAATAGAGCATGTTAAAAGCTTGGCCCACACTAAAGGGAAACCTCAAGGACGTGTGGTATCCCAAAGCCTTCAATTTATATTTCTCGATCAGCCAAATCACGGCATAGCTTAATGCAACGTGAGTGAATGAGGAAAAAAAAGAATACTCTTATAGTTATATTATTGGAATATGCGAATGCTTTTTTCAATGTGTAACTTTTGGTGATATTTTATGTGATACTAGCTGCTCTACATCTATAAATCAAGAAACACATACATCATTCTGACAGACATATGGAAACAAGCATATGTTTTAGATATAACTGGCTATACTATAAAGAACCAGAGATTAATTGAAACTACGTCAAAAACATTTGCAGACAGAAAGAAATTTTTTTCTAGGAGCAAACCCATGATCCCAATCCAGGAAATCAGGCACATCATATTGTGGTGTGCGAGAAAAATCTATAATGAACAATTAGTTTAATAAACAACTAGAATATATTGATTGTAATGAACAGAGTGCATTCATAATCATTATGAAAAATGTGAGGTTGGATATGTTGACTCAAGGTCAATTAGGTCAATGTTGACTCACGTCTAAATTGACTAAACCCATGTTTTGATGATGACTAACCATTCCACATTTTGGTGTCTAATATATCTACTTGAGAAATTTTAGATTATGTATAGACACACTCCAAATGCCCTAACTTGCGCATCACAAATTGGAGAAAAGACAAGTCAAAGTCATACAAGTGCACATTTTTGTAATATGATGTATATCCATTAGAATCATGTTGTAAATCACTTGTAATGATTGTATGACTTGTAATTAAGCTTAGAAAAATATCAGGAACACTAAGATTGAATATTAGAGCACTTTTAATGAAAATTGAAAATCAATCACCCTGAAACTCGACCGATCCACCTGGGCTGATTTTCTAAAGATTGCATCGGTCCAGTTTCCCACCCTAAAACTCGAACGATCCACCTGGGCTGATTTTTTGTAGATTGAATCAGTCCAGTTTCCCACCCTGAAACTCGACCGATCCACCTGGGCTGATTTTCTGAAGATTGCATCGGTCGAGTTACACATATAGAAACTCGACCGAATGCACTGTACGGAAAAGTGCAGAAAAGTGTTTCTAGCCGTTGTGGAGTTGCAACAAGTGAAAATAGATCCGTTGCAAGCCACAAAATGGCTAGTTTTTGTTCACAAGTGTTCCCAAAGGCTAAGAGGCATCCCCAGCTATAAATAGGACCCCTTGGGCTTCATTCCAAGGTTGAGCATTCATTGCAAACACTTTGTGAGGTTCCTATTCTATAGTTGAGTGCTTCCTACAACCTCCTCTCTCTCTCTAAGCTTAATCACTTGCTACATCCATTAGAGTGAGTAGGAGATTTGTAAGAGAGCTAGTTCTACTTGTATATCTTGTGAGGCTCTCACTTCCACCACCTCCCCATCTCTCATTTGCTATCTTGAAGATGAAGGTTCTCTCTCTTATCCAAGAGAGGTGAAGAAGAACAAGGGAAGGAGTCCCTTGGTGAAGATCAAGGAAGAAGACTTGGAGCTAGAGTGGGTAAGCCCTTGGAGAAGGCAAAAGACTCAAGCTCAAGTAGGTAAGACCTTGGTGAAAGCTTCTCCGAGTGAAGGTGAAGTCAAAGGCGGAAGATCCAAGAAGAGTGGGTAATTCCTGCAAGGCCGAAGACTTGTGCAAGAGTGGGTAAGTCCTTGGAGAAGGCCGAAGACTCTTGCAAAGTGGGTAAGTCCTTGGTAAGGTTGAAAACTCTTTGTATTGGATAGGTAAGTCCTTTGTTGGTCATGTATTGTAAGTCTTATAAGTGAATATAAGAGTGCAATTGTTGGAAGTCCTAGAGGTTGACCTCTCTAGGCAAGTGGACTGACACACTTCTAGTTTGAAGTGTGGAACCACTCTAAATAGCTTGTCTATTGGTGCTTGTTCAATCTCTCTCTCCATTTCTATGTATGTTTTAGTTGCACTCAAATTGCCTATTTAGCAACCTTATCTTGTCATATAATTTGAAGGTTTAATGAGTTTTGTTTAAGTGCTTTCAGCTCTATTCACCCCCCCTCTAGAGCATCTAATCACCCATCTAGGATCCAACAATTGGTATCAGAGCGGGTCTTCTCCAAGCATACTCCCACAAGTAGGAGAGTATGGGTGATTATGAAGACGGGCAACCTTCCAAGAGAGCAATAGAAGGAAACAAGAGTGAAAAAGGGATCATAAAGGCTCCATCAACTAATGAAAGCACTAGTGGAAGATCTAGTGAATGTGCAGATGCAAGATGCCATTGTGCCCTCATGACAAGCTCAACTAAAGATTTAAATGAGGTAAATTCAAGTGTTGAGATTCAAACAAATGCTTATCTTAGTCAACTAAATGCTCTTAAATTTGTGAATTCTAGCTTGCTTGATAAGATGAAGTTTTTAGAATTTCAACCTTCTATGACTATTTCATTTATAGAGCTTGCTACTACTATTGTTTCTCTCTCTATTGTTTCTTATGCTCTTAAATGTGCTTATGAGAGTCAAGAGCTTACTTTGCAAGGAATAGAATGTGTAGATAAAGTTTATCCTTCAAAGATTACTTGTCTTGTATATGAACTTGCTTCCTTGCATAGTAGTGCAATTGCTCTTGACCCTCATACTATCTTTTCTTATAGAGAGAAAGTTTTTGATGTTGTATCTTGTGATAAATATTCTTATATGACTAAAGATGTTTTCTTAGAAATATATCTTGTGCATTCTAGAGATGATATGAATCTATTGTGTTTTACCTTTACTTCTCTTATGCATGACAATCATAGTTTGAGATCTTCTTTGCAAAGATTCTTTGGTGATAAAAAGAATCTTAATCAAATCCTAGACCATACTACCAAACTAATGGGTAGAGGTGGCATTGGACTTGACTGTAGCCAAAGGAACAACAAAGACAAAGGACCTTCATTTTTCAATGAAGAATCCTCCAGTTCCAAGGCTATGGGAACTTGTAATCAATGCAATGATTTTGGTCATTATTCAAATTGTTGTCCTTTTAGGAAATCACCCAAGAGCAATAGGATTTGGGTTGCTAAACTAACCCCTCAGGACCCAAAAACATGATTGGGGACCATTTCATCTTTCTTCTTGTAGGTACTTGCAAATAGATTGACTTGAGCTATTGAATTGCAAATTGACTTGTCAATCCACATAAAAGAAGAAAGGTGAGATGTGTAGAGGGTGACAACAAGTGGAAAAAGCAATGGTAAGCACAAAGGTAAATGTTTCATTGCGTATAACCATTGCTAACTTGTTTTTGTCAAGTTAGTGTGCACTATACATATGGTTTTTGAGTCAAAAGTGGTATTTTGTGATTCTCTTCACACTCTTGCTCAAAACCTGTTTCTAATGCTTCTATAGTGCATTACTAACTTGCTTAGACATGTTTGGATATGGTTTGTATTTTTAGCATGCCTTTAAATATGTTTTTATGAAATATATGTGCTTTTTGACAGCTGATCTGTCAGTCGAGTTTTCCCTATTGAAACTCGACCGATAGGCACCAAGAGTGTTGCCAACTTATGTCATCGGTCAAGTTGTACATGCACAGAACTCGATCGATAACACTGTGCACAGAATATACATTTGGCTTATTGAGTGAGAATTTCCCTCTCAACTAGATTTTCTCAACCAATAGCCTTATTCTTTGGCACTCCCTTGGTATCTTTATATATGCATATTGCCATGTTCTAAATGCCTATCTTGCTTACAACTCTATCTTTCAAATTTCTCTAAATTGGTACATACATATATCTTACAATTACTTGCTTTGAGTTGTTTTGCAGGTTTTGATGATGATCTCTTTGGATCTCTTGGGTGTGTCTTAAATTGCTTCCGTTGTACTCTAACTTGCTACATCTCTATAGGTGTATATATTGTTTTGATACAACTTTGAGGTTCATAGGGGTAATCATCTTATGGTAAGGATGCATATCTAGTGAGTTATATCCTTTCATGCTTCTAAAATTGCTTATCTCCTTGTTTGGATATATCTCTTCATCTAATCATAGATTGCTCTATCTTGTGTATCTTTTGGTATCTCTTGCTATGATCTAGATCCTACTAGTAGTCCTAACTTGTGATATCATCTACTAGTAGTTCATATACATGTAGTTCCAACCCTATTTATAATTGGAATATTTGCTCATCTATATGCTATGCTTGTATCTTGTCTCATACATGCTCAAGATTGTTCTTTGAATTGCATATCTATTATCTTGAGTTGCTTGCATAACTTTGTGATGCAGGGTACATAGATCTACATTATATGTAGAAATTGGAGTATTTTTGGTTTTTATGCAGCTTTTGCTCCAGTTTCAGTTTTTGGTGCAAGATTAGTGTTTTTCATGCAGAAACGACCTTCTAAGCAAGACTCATTGCTTTGCCATGAGCTCTGATGGTTTTTGATCAAATTCCGTCATCTTGAGGGTCAATATTGCAACTTATTGTTTTTCTGCAGCACTTTATCTTGCATTTTGGGTTGTTCAAGTATATACTTATGCTTTAACTTGCTTTTCTTTCTATGCTTGGACAAGACCCTATATGTGCTCTTCTACTCTCCTTATATATATTTGTGTTATCTCCTTTCTCTTTAACAAGTGATGTTTCTTATTTCTTCATAACCCCTTTTTGAAATGACAAAGGGGGAGAAAGGTATGTCTTCTTTTAAAAAGAGGAAGAAGGCATGTCTTACATGAAGATAAGAAGTATGTCCATGCAAGGGAGAGAAGGTAAAGGGGAGAAGACATATATGTGTAGAACATATATGAGTAGAAGACATAGTATTCTATAAATGTTATGAAAGCTAACCATGCAGGAGAAATAGCATCAATTGAGGGGGAGTATGAAAACTCCATGTGCATCAATTGAGGGGGAGCATATGAGCTTAGTCCTATTGAAACCCCTAGGTTTCTCCAAAGGTATGATTTTACTTAAATGCTTTCAATACATTTATGGAATGGTTTGTCATCTTCAAAAAGGGGGAGAATGTTGACTCAAGGTCAATTAGGTCAATGTTGACTCACGTCTAAATTGACTAAACCCATGTTTTGATGATGACTAATCATTCTACATTTTGATGTCTAATATCTCTACTTGAGAAATTTTAGATTATGTATAGACATACTCCAAATGCCCTAACTTGCGCATCTCAAATTGGAGAAAAGACAAGTCAAAGTCATACAAGTACACATTTTTGTAATATGATGTATATCCATTAGAATCATGTTGTAAATCACTTGTAATGATTGTATGACTTGTAATTAAGCTTAGAAAAATATCAGGAACACTTAGATCGAATATTAGAGCACTTTTAATGCAACTTTGAAAATCAATTACAGGCACTTGATCGGTCCAGTTTCCCACCCTAAAACTCGACCGATCCACCTGGGCTGATTTTCTGAAGATTGCATCGGTCCAGTTTCCCACCCTTAAACTCGACCGATCCACCTGGGCTGATTTTCTGAAGTTTGAATCGGTCCAGTTTCCCACCCTAAAACTCGACCGATCCACCTGGGCTGATTTTTTGAAGATTGCATCGGTCGAGTTACACATAGGGTCTGACTGGTTTGGTGTAACTACAACTTTCCAGGAACTCATTTTTCTAGAACTGAAACTGAGTTCCGGGAAAAGGAATTCCAGGTGATTGGTTTGTAACTTGTGTTTTCTCAATTATTCTGGGATTTTCATCGAACAACTTCAAGGCACTACATCAAACTTGATAAAAAATGCCTTTGGCATTACATCAAACAGCTTTAGGACATTAAAGACGGATGTTGTTCTGAATTATATTGAACTTCTTTGTTTCCGCCTCGTCTGTTGTTTCCTGTGAGTTCGCAGTTTCGTGGACGGGCTAACCTGGAACCATCCTGGAAGTTTCCCAGCTTCAATTTCAGCAAAGAGGTCGTTGCTTCTATAGTGAGTTATTCTCCCCGTTTCAAAAGAAATACATGACCTGTTTCTCAGGATTCTCCCCGGTCTCTGTAGCTTTTAATATATCCAACTCTCAAATGATGTCCGACACGCATTCTTGGCGCAGCCGACATGCAATCATGTTTTGGTGCAATCCAGGGCAACCTTTACCTCCACCCACCGAGATGCTGCCCGCTGAGAGCAAGCTGCTCGGTGGAGGTGACGAGGATGACGACGACACCCGTCCTACACACATCTAATCTGATCCCATCACCTTCATGTGCAAACACCTGGGCATGGAGCAGAAGCAATATAGTAGGAGAGCATGACAGTTGCTGTAGAAGGTGGCCTTCACAAGAGCAGCCACGCAAGGGCGTAGTTGAAGCGAACGCGAGTTGAAGACGGCGGAACTCGTTTTACCTTAGTTTTGATTAGGAAGTCATATCTGGAATCCTATTTATACTCACGGAAGTATTTGGAAAACTATGGAACTGAAAATCGGGAGTTCCGTTGAACCAGTCAGAAAAAATAGGTTACGGAATTTGACTTCCTTTATTTTCATACTCAGTTACGGGAAACCAGTCAGACCCATATAGAAACTCGACCGAATGCACTGTACAGATTAGTGCAGAAAAGTGTTTCTAGCCATTGTGGAGTTGCAACAAGTGAAAATAGATCTGTTGCAAGCCACAAAATGGCTAGTTTTCGTTCACAAGTGTTCCCAAAGGCTAAGAGGCATCCCCAACTATAAATAGGACCCCTTGGGCTTCATTCCAAGGTTGAGCATTCATTGCAAACTCTTTGTGAGGTTCCTATTCTATAGTTGAGTGCTTCCTACAGCCTCCTCTCTCTCTCTAAGCTTAATCACTTGCTACATCCATTAGAGTGAATAGGAGATTTGTAAGAGAGCTAGTTCTACTTGTATATCTTGTGAGACTCTCACTTCCACCACCTCCCCATCTCTCATTTGCTATCTTGACGATGAAGGTTCTCTCTCATGTCCAAGAGAGGTGAAGAAGAACAAGGGAAGGAGTCTCTTGGTGAAGATTAAGGAAGAAGACTTGGAGCTAGATTGGGTAAGCCCTTGGAGAAGGCAAAAGACTCAAGCTCAAGTAGGTAAGACCTTGGTGAAAGCTTCTTCGAGTGAAGGTGAAGTCAAAGGCGGAAGATTCAAGAAGAGTGGGTAATTCCTGCAAGGTCGAAGACTTTTGCAAGAGTGGGTAAGTCCTTGGAGAAGGTCGAAGACTCTTGCAAAGTGGGTAAGTCCTTGGTAAGGTTGAAAACTCTTTGTATTGGATAGGTAAGTCCTTTGTTGGTCATGTATTGTAAGTCTTATAAGTGAATATAAGAGTGCAATTGTTGGAAGTCCTAGAGGTTGACCTCTCTAGGCAAGTGGACTGACACACTTCTAGTTTGAAGTGTGGAACCACTCTAAATAGCTTGTCTATTGGTGCTTGTTCAATCTCTCTCTCCATTTCTATGTATGTTTTAGTTGCACTCAAATTGCCTATTTAGCAACCTTATCTTGTCATATAATTTGAAGGTTTAATAAGTTTTGTTTAAGTGCTTTCAGCTCTATTCACCCCCCCCTCTAGAGCTAATCACCCATCTAGGATCCAACGGGATATATTCTTCACTTTCCTGGATCTCTCTAAGAAACTCGACCCTCTTCTTGACATTTTGGAATAGTGCCTCCATGACATCCTACTGTTGTCAACAAGGGATTGAAGCTTGATATGTAAAATAATAGAGTGATATACAATACATCAAAGAGGTAGTATATCATAGTTCCAAAATGAGGTAAGGGTCAAAGAAATAAGAATTATATAAAAACACCTAATAGGAGATATGATCTAGAAAGAGTAGTGTAGCATATATAGTCCAAATAAACACATCATAATAAAAGATTTTTTTGGCTATTAAAAATAAGAAGGCCACTATTTGGCCACTATAAACATGTTCATTAACACTACCGATCATCCAGGACCTCCTGATCTTCTAGAACATGCAGTAAGATACCACATAAACCATATGGGGAAACTACATAAGACATAACACCAGGTAGGCAAGCATATATGACCTTAAGAACCACAACATCAGAGACAATTCAACATGATATGCTATCATGTAATAACATTTGATAGACACTTGAATTCAGAAAGTAGAACACCCTCAAACAACTAAAAGATATACCAGCTGCAGACAACAGTTCATATACTAAATTAATACCTTAAGTAACATTCAGATGATCTCATCCATTGAGGCCTTACCTCATCCAATTTAATCAAGTCAGAATTCGCTCAAGAAAATGTAATGATTCAAATGAAGGGAAAACTAATTGCATTTGAATTTAAATACTTCATCTTTTTTGTATTAATCTAATGGATAATTTCCTATAGAGTTGTGAATATTGTTGTCTCAGTATAGTTTTAGTTTGTTAGCCACTTACCAAAGGTGTATATTTATTGTTACTGAAAGGTCGTGGGGCCCTTGATAATTTGTTAACCTTTAGATATATGTTTGTCAGTTTCACAATATACCACACTTCGAGCCCTCCTTGTCAGTCAATCCAGCTACTCACATATGGTCTGTCAAATAACACTTTTGTTTATATTATTTAACTTTTATGCAAGATGAAACTAATCTATGATTTATCAAACAGAGTCTGTAAACAATTACTGATATACCCAAAATCAGATCAACATTTCGGGATTAAAAGTGCATTCACATTATATCCATTTGATAGTCTAAACTATTTTCTTAATAGGACTGAGGGTTAATACAAATATTAGTGACAATTTAGAAACACTATTACATATTTAGCAAATTGTAAGGGATTTCCCTTATCATGAAAACAATTATGGGTTCCAAACTACATTCGTACTCGATCTTAAATAATAATTCCATTTGAATTCAATCTAACTGTCACATTTCAAAGGCATGAAATCACGAACAGAGAATTCATTCCCACTCTTTCCTTCATATTATCTTCCTATCAAAAACAAAAGTGAACTCTGGTGGCCGTTCTCATATGATATTAATGAATGAGCATTGAATATGCCTTTACCCACTGTGGGTTAGTCCTGGATTTCTGTAAGGTATCGCCAACTTATGTTTTATGGATAAGCTAGATATTCAATTGTGGTGTTATGAGTTCATCGATTGTAGATTACTAGGATATACTTGTGTAGAAAATACAATAAGAAACTGCTCTTCAATTCTATCTTTCCACAAAGCATTAACTATTACTAAAGATTAGCCAAATCATCTTGTACACCATCATTAATTAGCTAGCTAAGTATCATTTATCTACATATTAAGTAGTTCCACATATATTATCTGCTCAATAGATATCCCCACCACCATTAGCTATGACTGAAATCTTCCAACTGTTACCCACTCATAGAGTGTGGGAAATACCAACCCATAAGCTAAGATCACCCATCTATCCGAACTACATAGGGAAAGTCTCTAGTGAGCCAACACACCGAAATTGTGTTAATAGATCTGGAAACTAACTGAACAATATAGTCACCAAATTGGGAACCCCACCATTACACCTCTAATAATTTTATTGAACATATACCAAAGTGTTGTCAGAATGAAGGCACACCAGATGCATGAGACATGCTTTGCGGCTCAACACTTCCCAAGCTTCTGCAGTTACTGTCTACTGCTCAATGGCAGACTTTTATTTACTTCAGCCTATCATGTATTTATGACAATGTAGACACTGATGATTATAAGTAAAATCTCTCCCTCACCGTTCAAGGCAAGGGAGATAGTCATTCAATCTATATCGTTCTCTAAACCTTAGATGGTATCAGAGCCACTCTAGCCTTAACCGGTCCTCCCTCTTCCTCAATATCTCAGTCATCTTCAACCTTCGTCCACCTCCCCTTCCAACCCTAACAACAAATGGCTGCTTCCGAATCCTCCAACAATGTACCTATCTACCCATATCCTGTAGGCCTTAACATCACCAACTTCCTTTCGATTAAACTCAACTCAAACAACTTTTTACTGTGGGAATCACAAGTCAAGAATCTAGCCGAATCTTGTCGTCTTGAAGGCTTCCTTGATGGAACAGAAGCGCCCCCACCCACCGTCATCCCTGATGCATCAGGTCTTCCTGATGCCAACCCTCGCCACAAAGCTTGGACACGCACAAACAGACTGCTGAAAGGGTGGATATCCAGTTCCCTCACCGAAGAAGTTATGGGAGATATCATTGGCTGCTCTACCTCACACGAGGTATGGACAACTCTCAACAAGAAATTTTCTGAATCCTCCCAATCCAGGGAGTTTGAACTGAAGTCTCAACTAAGGACATTCACCAAGGGCAACGATTCTCTGCCTGACTATCTCAGAAAGTTCAAATCGCTGTGTGATCAACTCAATGCTATTGGCCAAGAAGTCAATGATCAGGAGAAAGTTTTCACCTTGCTGAACGACTTAGACGGAAATGAATACGAAGGGTTTGTGGTCTCCATGCTCAAACCCCCTATCCCTTCCTACACTAACTTAGTTCCTCTTCTTCAAGATTTTGAGTGCAGGAAAACTCGACGGGGCTCTCCTGCCCTGGTCTTCTATTCAAACTGCTCCACAGGTGAACCACGAACTGACCATTATCGCACTCAGTTCTCTCACAACAACTACGCCAGTCGGGGACGCACCTCAACTAGAGGAAGGGGTCATCACCAACCCTTCCATCACGCTCAAGGCGTTCTTGGTAGTGGACCACATAACAACATTGCTCAAATCAATTCTCAGGGACGCGGATTCTCCTCGTCCATGTCTGTTTACAACAATCAGTACAACTCCCCAGTTCATATGTGCCAAATCTGCGGCAAGCGTGGACACACTTCCATCAAGTGCTGGCATAGATACAACAACAATTATCAGCATTCCTTCGTTCCTTCGTCTCTCACAGACAACACCAACTCAGCCCTGGCTGCTCTGCGTATCCATGAAGTTGATCCTTCAGCTTGGCATATCGATTCTGGTGCTACAGACCACATAGCACAGAACTCAGGTAATCTCAACAACCTTCGTGTCTACAAGGGAAGGCACTCTATAATGATTGGCAATGGGGATTTTCTACCATCTCTCACACCGGTGACACCTCCATTCACAATCTCGCCCTCATTCCTCTTCAAGACATTCTTGTGGTTCCTGAGATTAAACGCAATCTTCTGTCTGTATCCAAACTCACTTCCTCTCTTCCTTGCTACTTCATCTTCACCAATGATACTGTTCTAATAAAGGACTCCCAGACACATCAACTTCTGGCCAAAGGGATCTGCAATAAAGGCGTTTACTATCTCGGTATCTCCCAAACTCCTCAGCCATGGCTCTATTCTCCAACCGTTTTGTGAAGACCTCCGACGATGTCTAGCATCGCCGCCTTGGGCATCCCAATCAAGCCGTTCTCCGTCATCTTGTGCAACAAAAGTTGATAATGAGCACTTCTTATTTTGACCGTATCTGTAATAGCTGTGAGTTAAGCAAAAGCAAGCGTCTTCCTGTAACTCATAGCCACACCGAAGCTAGTTTACCATTTTCTTTACTGCATTGTGACATCTGGGGCAAAGCTCCCGTACCTTCTGCTCACAATTATCATTACTATGCGGTTATCACCGACGATTTCTCCCACTTTAACTGGTTTTTCCCAATGCATTACAAAAGCGACTTCAGTGTCGTATTCATGTCCTTCTGTAAAATGGTTTCCAACCAGTTCAACACTACTGTGAAGGTGTTTCAGAGCGATGGCTGTGGTGAATTCGTCAATACCACCCTACAACAGTTCTTTAAGAATGCTAGCATTTTGCATCAGATCTCTTGCCCACATGATCCATCACAAAATGGTTCCGCAGAGTGCAAACACCGTCATATCACTGAACTCGGGTTAGCTATGATGTTTGAAGCTTCGGTCCCAAAGCAATACTGGTGTGAATCTTTCTCCATAGAAACTTATCTAATTAACTGGATACCAACTCCCACATTGCAGATGAAAACTCCATTTGAAACTTTGTATGGCAAACCTCCATCCTACAACAATCTTCGTACCTTTGGTACCCTTTGCTATCCCTATCTCAGAGATTACACAACTGATAAGCTGGACCCTCGCTCCCTACCTTATGTCTTAATGGGGTATAGTTTACAATACATGGGCTACAAATGTCTCCACCTTCCATCCAAACGATGGTATATCACCAAACATGTGGTCTTCGATGAGACCCAATATCCCTTCTCCACACAATGCCTCACCAGATCACTTTCATTTCCAGACCTGGCCACTTTCCCTAAACATCTCGACACCACCACTCCTTATAACACCTGCTCTTCCAATCCTCACGATGCTATCCATAATATCTCCGACGTCTCCCTCCCCATACCTTCCATTTCTACACCCAGTCATTCCCCAACCTCCTCTTCACCCTCTACACCTGAACTCCCTTCCTCCAGTTCACCCTCTACTGCAACCTCCCCAACTGTATCCCCGCCCCCGTCTCCTGTACACCCTACCAATTTTGACTCTCCGGATCCCCCTACCTCCACCAATATACCCTCTAACTCCCACTCCATGACCACTCGCAGTAAGGGGGCATCCGCAAACCCAATCCCAAATACACCCTGAAAACTTGCCTCACCTCTCCCACACCCAGAACCGCTCAACAAGCTCTACGCAATCCTACTTGGACCAAGGCGATGATCGAGGAACTCTCTGCCCTTCATAACAATCACACTTGGTCCCTTGTGGAGCGCACGCCCGACATGAATGTCATCGGGTGTCACTGGATTTTCAAAACCAAACTTCACCCCGACGGAGCACTCGACCGACTGAAAGCAAGACTGGTTGCCAAAGGATTTCATCAAGAAGAAGGAATAGACTACACCGAAACGTTCAGCCCAGTCGTCAAATCTCCTACCATCAAAATCGTCCTCTCCATAGCCGTCTCAAAAGGGTGGTCCATTCACCAGTTGGACGTTTGCAATGCATTCCTTAATGGAAACCTTGATACCGTTGTCTACATGGAACAACCCCCAGGGTTCACCGATCCCCACCAACCTTCCCACATCTGTCAACTTCATAAGGCCCTATACGGCCTCAAGCAAGCAGCCCGGGCATGGTACCAACGCATACATTCATCTCTTACTGAACTTGGGTTCACCTCCAGCCACTCTGACTCTTCCCTCTTCATCCACTCCTCCACAACCTCCACCATATATCTACTCCTCTACGTCGATGACATTCTCATCACCGGTTCCTCTCCTCAGGCCATCCACTCTGTCATCACTCACCTGGAGCACACCTTCTCCCTCCGCAACCTAGGACCTATCCATTTCTTTCTTGGCATTCAAGCTGAGACAAACTCCCAAGGTCTTCTCCTTCACCAAACCAAGTATGCTCATGACATTCTCGAACGAGAAGACATGCTTCACTGCAAACCCGTCAAAACCCCTGTTAGTTCCTCCTTTCTCCAGGAGACCCTACACAATCCTGGTACCCCTCTCACTGACACCACCTCCTATCACTGTATCGTTGGCTCTCTTCAATACCTCACCATCACCAGACCCGACCTTACCTATGTTGTTAACCTTGCCTGTCAGTTTCTCCATCAACCTTCCACCACTCACCTCAGCCTTGTCAAACGTATTCTTCGGTACGTCAAAGGCTCCATCAACCTTGGCATCCAAATCTACTCAGATCCCACACTTCATGTCTCCGCCTTGTGTGACGCCGACTGGGCCGACTGTCCCCTCACGCGCCGCAGTACCAGTGGCTACTGTGTATTCCTTGGGCGTACATGTGTCTCCTGGTCATCCAAGAAGCAACCCACCATCTCAAAATCCAACACCGAGGCTGAGTATCGATCCCTCTCTCTCATAGCTGCTGAACTTACATGGTTCTCGCAGCTCCTCAGAGAACTTCATCTTCCCCAAACTCAACCCTCTGTTCCCTATTGTGACAATCTCAGTGCCTTGTACCTCACTACCAACCCTATACTCCATGCTCGCACTAAACACATTGAACTTGATTACCACTTCATCCGTGAAAAGGTTCAGCTTGGTCATATCATCCCTCACCATGTGCCATCCAGGGATCAAATTGCTGACATTTTCACCAAGGCGCTCCAGAAGTCCACGTTTCAGAACTTAATCACCAAGATGGGCCTTCACTTCTCTCACTCCCATCTTGCAGGGGGCTGTTAGAATGAAGGCACAATAGATGCATGAGACCTGCTTTGCGGCTCAACACTTCCCAAGCTTCTGCAGTTGCTGCCTACTGCTCAACAGCAGACTTGTATTTACTTCAGCCTATCATGTATTTATGACAATGTAGACACTGATGATTATAAGTAAAATATCTCCCTCACCGTTCAAGTCAAGGGAGACAGTCATTCAATCTATCTCGTTCTCTAAACCTCAGAAGTGTTTCATTAAAAAAAAGTTATGTGGCCAACAACTATTTCAAAGAATACCATCAAATTTGTTGTAGAGAAATGTGTTAAGATTCTTACATGTTTATGATCTAGGTCGATAGGTGCTACTTCCTATGTAATATCATTGGGAATGGATTCATAAGGAGTATGGGTTATGTCTAGCTTCAACACATGAGTGAAAAATGTTCAGTTTGTTAGTAAATTGTTTGTCTCATTTGACAATGGATCTACACCTATAAGCCTTATAAAAAATAAGGTCGAGTATGAAAATATATGTTACTCGATAAATAGAAACAAACCAAACAAAATAAAACACAAACACAGACACACACACACACATACACATGCACACGTACACACGCATGTGCACACACACACACACACACGCACGCACACGCACACTTACACACACGACATTTGGTTGGATTTTTCTAGGAAAAAGTATGCAATTGCAATATTACCAAAATATTTTTAGGTAGATATGATTGCTAGTTTAGTTTCTACTTATGACATACTCACATCAACCAAATTAATAAGAAAATAAGATAAATATGATAGAAAAACAAAAATAAAATGCATTGTGACCAAAAAATTGCTACAAAATTCAGTTCACGGGGCATCGTATGGTCTCCAACCTCTAATGATGCCCCTTATCATTCCCCTATTGCTTGCGTGGTGACACCATGTCCTGACCTGTGTGCCTTTTCTTAAGCTCAACCTCAACAGGCCTTATCCTTAGCTCAATCACATACTCAGGTGGTGGTGCATGCTGTTAGCCTGGCCTTCGTGCCCCTGTTCAACCCAGCTAGCATGCCTATCCTTAGTGGTAGTAATGGCGTTGATGAATGATCATTTTAGCATAGGTGCAGCCATGGACGAACCTCACCTTCCAACAATGACAACATGAAGTCCCATCCCTAATTGCCTTGAGAACCTATTCTCGACACTGGAGTGGGAGGCAAAAGCAGATACGAAGGTACTAGTAAGGGCCTTCCTTCTGCCACTCTCAATGGGGAAATATATTCAACAACTCCATAACAAGAAAATTCAACTTTAAGCTATATAACTACTGGTCTAGAAGACATGATATTAAGGGAAAAAAACTACTAACTACAACTTGATCTAATGCCTCAATAGTTTGTCTTGTATAAAAACATCTAGAGACCTAGTAGGTCATTGTGTTTTGTGTCGCCTACAAATTTCCCAAATACAAAAATTACCTAGAATAGTATGTTGCACATTACCTTAAGCGACAACTAAGTACCTTCTACAAAAAATCACTTTGGGCGCAATAGTTAGGGGAGGCCACATCTAGTTAGCTACCCATACAACATAATAAATTTGTGGTTAAATCGCCTGAGAATTTAGACTAATTTCATTCCAAGACAAATTTTCAAAGTAGCACACACTGAAACTAAACACAATTGAGTTAATGCAAAATTGTCCCGTCAATAAACACCTAGAGACGTGTATGCATTGGAAGAAAAAAACAAGTCTCTACTACAAGGAAACTAGCAAACTTAAACAATTTAATGTATGTATTATACATTCCATAGCTAATGTGATAAGTTTTATACATGCATAGCTCCTACAACATTTTGAGTACATCGAACTCTAATGTAAGAGTGCATAAATAAGTTTTCCTTGATAAATAAGGTACATGATATATATTTAAAATGCATGTTGGATTTCAATATGGGATATTCTGTAAATAGCAAATAACACCACCAACCACCATTAATGCGTACAATGGCTTGGTTTGCATCATTTTTTTGCGTCCAATAAATAAGACCATTAAAAATGCATGAGGGGATGGAGATCTTACATAACTAAAATAAGAATATTGGAAACCTATAAATCCTAGTAAATAATTCATTGGTCAAAAATCACAATGTCTAGTTTTTACTTAAACCTATGTTTTGATAAACTCAAGCTTGCTCCATAAATGCTTTGTTAAACACGATGCATGATAATGTCTAGTTTTGACATTGTATCCTCGAAGGAATTTACTCATGAAACTTTAAGTGCTTAATAACTCGTGTTGGCAGCGGAAAGGAAATATTTGGAAAGAGATTGTGTGAAGCAGGGTCGATATTACAAGCTCCTAAGATAAGGCCGGCTCAATTAAAATTAAATGTACAGTAGACATTTTCGGAACCTGAAATGTTGGGGTAATGGCGTACATAGGGTCTAAAAACCGTGGATGATGGAAGCATATGCGCAACTAAAGCAGACGTGCAATATACTTTATTAAGAACCTGCAATTATCAGATGATGGCAGCCACATGGTTTGCAACATGTGGCATCTCCAGGCTGCTGGGCGGAGCCACCGAGGAAGTAGAGTTGTTGGACGATCTCTCAAGTTGTAGCACAGAGGCGTCGGGAGGAAGAACTAACTGTAGAAACCTCAAGATGGACAAAGACGCAGAGAGTAATAACCACCTATGGCTCCCTAGGCTGCTGCCGGGGGCTATGAGAATAAACTGGCGGCCTTATGCGAGAAACTGGGAATTTTCTACACGAGGAGTAGATGATATCGGTTGGGGGAGAATGCAGTGAGACCGGGAGACTAGGAAAAGACTGTGATTCAGTTGGGAAAGATTTTGGAGGGAGAAATCTGTGGTTGGGGGGAAGTTCAATTGGAGGAGAAATAGAATGCGCGGGGGATGAGAGGCGCTATGAAAAAAATTGGTTTAAATAGAATACAAAGGAAAAAATAGCTACATATTTTATTGATATTCCGAGTCAAGAGAGGACAGCTGTAGTTAAGTGTGTCCGACTGGATTAGTTATATTTATTCTGCTTACATTGTTATTACCTGTAACTAAAAGTTGATTTACCTACATATAAACTATATGTACATAGTAATATTGTAGTCAAAGCATATTATTTTTGTAGTGTATGAACTATGTGTTGCATAAACAACATGATAAGCAAGATATATATAATGTCTCTAAGGAGCTATTTGAGAGTAAATTGATAGAGGGAGATCCAGTAGGACCTCATATGCCCAATATGATTGGGCAGATGAAGCATCTTGAAAGATTGGGATTTACTTTAGGTCAAGAGTTGGCCACATATATGATTTTTCAATCATTGCCTAAATCATATATCCAATTTATCGAGTGTTATCACTTGAGTAACATGGCTAGACCGATGTTAGAGTTGCTTGACATCATGATAAGTGTCGAACCGTAAATGAAGATGGGAAAATCCATGATGATGATCATTAGAGTTGAGTCCAAGGACAAAAGCAAGTCCAATAAGTGTTAAGTGGCTAAGCTAAAATCCAAGTCTTCTACATTCAAAATTAAGAGAAGGATAAGGGAGCCTAGGAAGAAAGGGATTGAGATCTCTACTTTTGGTGTATACGTCATCAATATTTACTTTAGTACTTCCTCATAATGGGTACTAGATACCAGATGTGGATCACACATTTTCTCAAATGTGAAGGATCTAAAAAGAAGTAGAACTTTAGAGAAAGGTGATGTAGAAATGCGAGTTGTAAATTGCACAAGAGTTGTGGCCAGCACAGTTGGAACCTATGAGTTAACTCTACCAAGTGGGATAGTAATAGAGTTATAGAACTGCTATTATGTATGTGCAATTGATAGAAACATCATATTTGTATCTTGTTTGGACAAGAACGGATTCAAATTTCTTATAAAGAATGGAAGATGTTCTATTAGTAAAGATGGGATATTTTAGGGCAGTGCTCCAATGTCTAATGGTCTATACTTGATAGATCTAGAGACAAGCATATATAACGTAAATACCAAAATACAAAAACTCAATGACTAAAACCAAACATACCTTTGGCATTGTCATCTAGATCACGTAAATGAGAAATGCATATCCAAACTCCATAAAGATGGTTATCTGGACTCTTTTCATTTTAAATCCATAGAAACATGTGAATCATGTTTGTTGGGAGGATGACCAAGACTCCATTCACTAGTAACAGTGACAGAGACAATGATCTATTAGGACTCATACATTCTGATATATGTGGCTCTTTTAGAACAAATGTTAGAGGAGGGTATCAACACTTCATTACCTTCACTGATGACTTTAGTAGGTACGACTATGTTTACCTGATGAAACATATGTCAGAAACTCTTAAAAAGTTTAGAGAGTTTATGAATGAAGTACAGAACCAACTTTGCAAAAGTATTAAGTCACTTAGATCCGATTGAGGTGGTGAATACTTAAGCCAAGAGTTTGAGGACCTTCTGAGAGCTTGTGATATTATATCACAATAAACTCCACTTGGAACACCACATCATAATGGTGTGCTAGAAAGAAGGAATCACACATTATTGGATATGATGTGATCAATGATGAGTTTTGTTGATCTTCCAACTTCATTCTGGGGGTATTCTCTGTAAACCTCCATGTTTACACTAAACCGAGTACAATATAAGATTGTTCAAAAGACACCATATGAGATATGTCATGGGAAATGTCCTGATATGTATTTTATGAAGATTTGGGGATGTGAAGCTTACGTAGGGAAAATATTTCCACAAAATCTTGGCCCTAAGTCTAATAAATGTTATTTTGTTGGATATCCCAAAGAGACAAGGAGATACTACTTATACAACCGTTCTAACAACAAAATAGTTATTGCCATAAATTTTGTATTCCTAGAAAAGGAATTTATTTCCAAAGGAATCAATGGGAGGAAAGTGGAACTCGAAGAGGTTTGAGACCAACAAGAAAACAATGAGCCTGAAGAGGTACATGAGGAACTAAGAGACTCGCAAGTTGTTGTGGAATCTTAAATTCCTCACGTAACACAAGAACGTCATAGATCTAATAGGACACGCCTTGAACCTGAGAGATATGGATATTGTGTGACTTATGAAGGTAGTGAATTGGTCATAGATGATGAGACAATTACCTATCAAGATGATATTAAGGAACTAGTATCTGAGAAATGTCTTAAGTCCATGAGATCTGAGATGCAATCCATGTATACCAACTAGGAATAGACCTTGGTGGATCCACCTAAAGGGGTACAACCCATAGGGTGCAAGTCGGTCTTCAAAAAGAAGACTAACATGGATGGTAAAGAACAAACCTATATGGGTAGATTGGTTGAAAGGGGTTTCAGACAAGTTCAAGGTGTTGACTGTGACAAAACCTTTTTCCAGTGACCAAAATTAAGTCCATCAAAATCATGCTTGCTATTACAACTTATCATGACTATGGGATTTAGAAAATGGATAACAAAACCACATTTCTTAATGGGAATCTTGTTGAGGATGTGTATATGAAACAACTTGAGGGTTTTATAAATTTAAAGTTTACAAATAAAGTATGTAAGCTACACAGGTCAATCTATGGATTGAAGCAAGCATCTCAGAGATGGAATCTTTGTTTTGATGAGACAATCAAAGAGTTTGACTTTGTTCAAAATGAAGATGAACCTTATGTGTACAAGAAGGTTAGTGGGAGCATGGTAGTATTCCTCATATTGTATGTAGATAACATACTATTACTGGAGAATCACATCCCTACTTTACAAAAGGTAAATACATGGCTCAGAAATACATTCTCTCTAAAAGCCCTAGGAGAAGCATCCTACATCTTATGGATAAAGATCTATAGATATAGATCAAGAAGGCTTCTTGGACTAAGTAACAGCACAAACATTGACAGAGTGTTGAAGTGATTCAACATGGAGAACTCAAAGAAAGATACAATCCTAAAAGTCAATGTCCTAGTTCTTGTGAAGAAAGGGAGCACATGAGTATGATTCCATATGCGTTGGAAATTGGATCTATCATGTATGTGATGTTGTGTACCCGATCAGATGTCATGTATGCTTTGAGCATGATGAGCAGATATTAGTCAATCCAGGTGATGCTCAATGACAGCCATGAAGAATATCCTCAAGTACTTGAGAAGAGCTAAGGATCAGTTCTTGGTCGAACACAGAGAGGAAGATTTGGTTGTAAGAGAGTACATCGATGCAAGCTTCCAAATTGAAAAAGATGATTAAAAATCACAATTCAAATTTTTGTTTTACCAAAACAACATAGCTATAAGCTGGAAGAGTTATAAGCAAGAGATAGTTGTCAATTCTACAATAGAGGCTCAGTATATTGCTGCATCAAATGGAGAAAAGGAGTATGTATGGATCAAGACGTTTATTACAGAACTTGGGGCCATTCCAAGCATCAACGACGTGATCGAACTATATTGTGACAACAATGGAGCTATTTCTCAAGCTAGGGAACCGTGATCGCATTAGAGCTCAAAGCTTATATGAAATGTGATATAATCTGAACGAGCAATCATACAAAGAGGAGATGTAAAGATTTTCAACATACCAACGAAGAACAACATTGTTGATCCATTGACAACGACACTTTCACATTAGAATCATGTTGATCATGTTAGGCTACTTGGAATAAGATTTGTGGTGATTGGATCTAAGTGCAAGTGGGAGTCTATTAGTATGAATGCCTAGAGAGCCAATCATGTGATGATTGCAATGACATAATTGTAAATGATTTGAATATTAATAAAGGCAAGCTTTCAACTTATTCTATTTATTTAGTTTTGAACTAACATAATAAATGTCTAGAGAATGACATTACTCAATGATGTTTACCTTCTGGATGAGAACCTGAACAATTAGATCATACATATGTTAAGAGTATATAAATTCTTGTTATGTCCCCAATTGGTTGTTATTGTGGAAGGTAAATAGACATCAATTACACATAAGATCATAGTGTGAGTTGGTTCATGATAGAATCTCATTGGTCATGATATGGCGATATCAAACCAAGCAGACAGATACATGTTAGAGAATAGTGTATCAGACAGACTCACCATAAGAGTGATACATGAAAACCTTAATTAGGTAAATCAGAATTACATATTATAGTGATGGTGGTGTTTTCTTAGACCTAAAATCACTACACTCATCCCATGTCATTTGGTATAATTTGACATCATCAAACAAAATCCTAAGACATGAGTTGTTATAAAGGTGATGATTAGGTGACTGAGACACTTGGGGATTGATTGTGAGTGATAGACATGGGATTCATCCCTCCTATGCGAGTATGATATCCAAGGACTCTTGATTAGAGAGACTGAGAAAAGCATGGACACACACATGTGAAGTCAATATGTGATTTTGATCTTACATATATCTCAGACAGTCTGCTTTGGTTCAAGAAACAAGATTGAATAACGATGGGGCTGACTACTCCATGCTTCTAGTTCAATCTGGATATCACAAACAAAGTAAGTATAGAAACACTATAACACCATATATAAATTGTAGGTTGAGGTTGTTCTCCAACTTTCATTTACTTGTGTAGCAATAATGTGTAACTAGTCACCGCTCCTTGCTTATGATGGCATAAGTTGTTAGGGACATTCACTACCAATATAATATGAGCTCTATAGGGTCACATATATAGGACTCATCTAGAAGAGGAGTTTGATCTTGAATGATGTTTGAATTGATTACTATATATTTAGGTTATTCAATTCATGTCATAGGTTAGCTGGCTAGACTACCAAATGATCAGTTCATGTGTTGTGACAATCGTTGGGAGTCTCAGGTTGATTGTATTGTGTACTGTTTGGAATTCAACCTGACTAGGGCTATCAGGCACCCGTCTCACTTATGTGAGATGAACATATCAGGTGGTGTGAGACGCCCATCCCACATGCACCAAACAACCATCTTGGGGATGCAATTCAACTGCATCAAGGATTGGTACTGATGTCATAACATGCAATAATTGGAATTGAATTGTCTACATATGTACAAAATTGGAAAACTACAAAACGATCATCCCGTAGTGTGATACGACCGTCTCATGTGCCAGACGCTCGTCCGGGTTTGATAGACAGTCATTTTGGCTATCACAAGCTCTGAATTTTCTATAATTGTTGAGACAATTTGAGATCTTATGTTCCCCTCTACTCCCGCACAAATTGGGAACCTTGGCTAAACCCTGACTATAAATATAGGGTTATTGGGAGCATTACAGAACACAACACAGACAATTGAGAATTAGTTGGTCTAAAAAATGTTGTCTTCTCTAGTTGTGGTAACCACGAGACCCCAGGCAAGTCCTACCCGACTAGGGAGGATAGCCAAGGGAGAGAATCATTTGAGATCATTGTTGTGGGAGAGCAGGTTGGTCACTACTACACCAACGGGAGGGACAACTCCTTCCTATCCATTCCAGCAGGATGACATGAGTTGTAGTTGGTCTGTGTGGACTTCTCTAGAGATGAGGTGGCCTTTGCCTATCACTAAGGAGGACGACATTAGCCAACAGTCTATGACGGGAGGAGCTACTATAGAAGACAATGTCCGAGTTTGCTATTTGTGGAGGAGTAATCAGACAAGTCCCAACACAACCAGGAGTTGTACAAACACTGTCCTAGATAGAGTGTGCATCTATATCGATGAGAATTTTCATTAGACTTGCTCCAGGACTAGGTATGTCTTTGTAAAACCGTCTTTTCCAATGCATAGTTATTGACACGATCCGCTATTTAATGGGAAAAATATTAGTAAAATTTTTATTTCCACTGCATGTCTAATGTCGTATTTTCCTACCATATTTATGTCACTTTTGAGAAGTAATTGTTAATCTCCTTTATGGAGACAACTACTATAATTCTATTTTTCGTATTTTGGTTTGTTTTAACTATATTTAAGATTTGAATTTTGGGTGGAATTTGGAGGCATCATGGAGAGTGGAGTAACAACTACTCTTGAATCTTGATGCATATGTAATTATCTTCTAACATGTTTGTTAGCATTAGAAGGTGCTTCATCTTCAAGATATCCCACTCCTACTTATAACAATTGTGTAGTTCATGTGCACGTTGTAGAGGATCTATTCTTCGTTGAGGATTTTACACATTATCTATTTTAAGGATGTCATTAGTCCCAAACCTTCATAGAATTTGTAAGTGTCTTCACATTTGTCATGTTAGGTGCCACACTCATCTTCATAATAGTCATTGCTCCACTCAGTGCTGGAGTTTGTAACTATGTGATTCTGAGATAGTCACTAGCCATACCGACTTGATTGGGACAAAGGACCTTGACAAGACTTCGGGAGTCATATATGTGGCTCCTTCTATATGATTGGTTGGATATTCTGTTGGGGAGAACATTTGTAGGACATTTCCCTCAGACTATACAGTATTTTGGGTGGTCTAGATGCATATTGAATTTATATTAGAAGGGTGATTTATGTTGTTCAAAATGGTTTTAACAAAGGACCACCACAAGACTTAAGGAGGAATCATATTTGTGGATTCCTCTATATTATTGGATGGATATTCAGCTAGGGCGACCATTAGAAGGACATTCGTCTTCAGACTGCACAATATTTTGGGTGGTCTAGACACATCTTTAATTTATATTGGAACATTGATTTTTCTTGTTCAAAATAGTTTTAATATATACACATACATACGTATATAAGTGTGTTATATATATATATATATATATATATATATAAAATAATGGTCTAGTAAGGGTTGGATGAATTTACCTACCTAGCAAAGTTTTTTTCTATCATATGCAATGACAAAATACTTTTCAATTATGTATATTCAATTTGAGGAATCAAATATGCAAATAACTTAATAGTTAGATGGACATGTAGTAAATGCTAAATGTAAATATAATGAATAGATATATTTTCCATCGTACATCATTAAATATTATGATCTCTTAAACACTTAATTCACATCGGATTGCAACCCTACATATATAGAAACCTCTAACTGAAATGGAAAATTCAAACAACTGGTGCTTGATTTCTCTATTTCATATATTAAAGTAGTTTTTAATGTCTGTTTCATTTGGTAGTATACAAATACAAATAAAATTGATTCATGGTTTAATCATACTAACCATTCCATTTTTACACTTATAGCATGATGTTTTTCGTTATTTTTGAAATTATGTTATTTGTATGAATATGATGGATAAGCAATATTGTTCTAACATTTTCTACAAGTATTTTGTTGAGCAAGTGGCATATCATGTGTGCTTTGTGGAGGGCATACAAATACATGTTCTAGAGATGAAAATGTGTTGGATGGGTGGATTTAGAAGAAATCATATATAGATAAGTTCTTTTCTTTCTAGATTCATTTCGAAAACCAGTAGTTAATTATTTCTCTATACAAGCCCGTACATATCTATGTGATTGAAAACCCTAATTGATTCATCATTTCACCTATATCAGTAGGTCTCAACATTTGAATGTAGTTTAGGGTTTCTTGCTTGAATGGATTTGACAAATTATCTAAAACAGAGGGCCATAAGAAGTATCGGTAAACTCGAGATATTACTTTCAAATTTACATATAAAATGGTTTTGATAGCTTATTAATATAGTAGAGATAAATTCAATGCAAATACTCAAAACATATTGATGAAGAATGAACAAGATATCTCAGCTCTCGTAATTTTGTAAACAACTCACAACATACAGTCCAAACTTGAACGTGATGATGTCATATGATTAAGACCAAAACGAAGTTATACTACATAAATTCTATTTTGTATAACATGCAATAATCAAGAAAAATAAAAAGAAAGACATTTAAGTAGTAATAAAATATGAAAAAAATGTCCTAATATTTATTTAATATTAAAACTTTTTTGAACTTTATTTTGGAATTTTTTTTGAACTTAAGTATGAAATAACTTAGAAGAATATTTAAATCTGCCTTCCATATTCGAAATTGTTTTAATAGTGTCAGATTTGAGTATCTACCGAGAAATTCCACATTATCATTGTCGCGTAAACTAAGTAATTTGGGAAATTACCTAATCATATAAGGGTAAATCATAGTTTCTCTCTACATTGAATGCTTGCATGTTAAGATAAAATAGAAATGATCGATATGATTATTTTTTGTAGGTTTGTATTAAGACTGTTGAGTGCTACTAAGGTACTATGATCAGTTCACATGGGTGAAGCAAGCTTCGTGGATCATCTATCAGCCCAGACAAACTTTAGCTGGTAAATTATTGATTGTGTTACGTTCTACCGAGCTAGCTACCACTCTTTTTCTACCATGAGAGTGGAGATAAATGAGTTGAGGAATAGGAAAAAATGAAATTTATGCATGAGAATGTGACTTTGAGTTGAGATCATTGCACTTGTATCGGAAGGTGAAGTGCAACACAATCTTTCCTTTAAAACAAGTTCTTATGTATGTTTATATTTTTGTGTTCCTATGATGTGCTATGATATGTGAGCGAAATGCTAATGTCCAAGATCCATTAATTTTTTAATCTAAACCCTTATAGTAATCTTTTCATTGCTTGTTTAAATTTGAATTTATGCAATTAGATAAACTTTACCATCCTTTTTTTCAACCGATCTAGATTGTTGAACTTTAGTGTTGTTGCACTCAGTTAATTACTTAAGCTCCTTTTGTTCGACCTCGACTACACTACCTAGGTATACTTGTGAAGATTGGTTAAGTTGGGTAAACTTTCTTTGTTAGGATTGAAACTCATTAGCCTATATAGACAACAAGTATAGAACCAACTTTGCAAAAGTATTAAGTCACTTAGATCCAATTGAGGTGGTGAATACTTAAGCCAAGAGTTTGAGGACCTACTGAGAGACTGTGGCATTATATCACAATAAACTCCACCTGGAACACAACAACATAATGGTGTGCCAAAAATAAGGAATCACACATTATTGGATATGATGTGATCAATGATGAGTTTTGTTGATCTTCCAACTTCATTCTGGGGGTATTCTCTTGAAACCTCTGCATTTACACTAAACTGAGTACCATCTAAGATGGTTCAAAAGACACTATATGAGATATGGCATGGGAAATGTCTCATTGTGTCTTCTATGAAGATTTGGGGATGTGAAGCTTACATAAGGAAAATGTTTCCTTAAAAGCTTGGCCCTAACTCTGATAAATGTTATTTTGTTGGATATCCCAAAGAGACAAGGGGATACTACTTATACAACCATTCTGACAACAAAATAGTTATTGCCATAAATGTTGTATTCTTAGAAAATGAATTTATTTACAAACAAATCTGTGGGAGGAAAGTGGAACTCAAAGAGGTTTGAGCCCAACAAGAAACATCGAGCCTGAGGAGGTACATGAGGATCAAATAGACTCACAAGTTGTTTTGGAATCTCAAATTCCTCATGTAACAAAAGAACCTCATAGATCTAATAGGATACGCCTTGAACCTGAGAGATATGGATATCTTGTGACTCGTGAAGGCAGTGAATTGATTATAGATGATGAGCTAATTACCTATCAAGATGTTATTGAGGAACTAGAGTCTAGGAAATGTCTTAAGGCCATGAGATTTGAGATGCAATCCATGTATACCAACAAGGTATGGACCTTGGTGGATCCACCTGAAGGGGTACAACCCATAGGGTGCAAGTGGGACTTCAAGAAGAAGACTGACATGGATGGTAAAGAACAAACCTATAGGGGCAGATTGGTTGAAAAGGGTTTTAGACAAGTTCAAGGTGTTGAATATGACAAAATCTTTTCTCCACTGGCCACGGTTAAGTCCATCAAGATCATGCTTGCTATTACAACTTATTATGACTATGAGATTTGGCAAATGGATGTTAAACCACATCCCTAAATGGGAATCTTATTGAGGATGTGTATATGAAACAATTTGAGGGTTTTATAAATACAAAGTTTACAAATAAAGTTTGTAAGCTACAAAGGTCAATCTATGGATTGAAGCAAGCATCTCAGAGATGGAATCTTTGTTTTGATGAGATAGTCAAAGAGTTTGACTTTGTTCAAAATGAAGACGAACATTGTGTGTACAAGAAGGTTAGTGGGAGCATGGTAGCATTCCTCATATTGTATGTAGATGACATACTATTGATGGATAATTACATCCCTACTTTACAAACGGTAAATACATGGCTTGGAAATACATTCTCTATGAAAGACTTGGGAGAAGCATCCTACATCTTGGGGATAAATATCTATAGAGATAGATCAAGAAGGCTTCTTGGACTAAGTTAGAGCACAAACATTGACAGAGTGCTGAAGCGGTTGAACATGGAGAACTCAAAGAAAAGAAACATGCCTTTGTTGCATGGAGTGACGATCCTAAGAGTCAATGTCCCAGTTCTTGTGAAGAAAGGGAGCACATGAGTATGATTCCATATGCATTGGCAATTGGATCTATCATGTATGTGATGTTGTGTACCCGATCAGATGTCTCGTATGCTTTGAGCATGATGAGAATATATTACTCAATCTAGGTGATGTTCTCTGACAGCCATGAAGAATATGCTCAAGTACTTGAGAAGGACTAAATATCAATGCTTGGTCGACCACGGAGAGGAAGAGTTGGTTGTAAGAGGTTATACTAATGCAAGCATCCTGATTGAAAAAGATGATTAAAAATCACAATTCGGATTTGTGTTTTACCTAAACAACAGAGCTATAAGATGGAAGAGTTATAAGCAAGAGATAGTTGTCAATTCTACAATAGAGTCTGAGTATATTGCTACATGGAATGGAGCAAAGGGGGTTGTATGGATCAAGAAGTTCATTAAAGAACTTGGGGTCATTTCAAGCATCAACTACATGATCAAACTATATTGTGACAACAATGGAGCTATTGCACAAGAAAAGGAACCGTGATCGCATCATAGCTCAAAGCTTATATGAAATATGGTATAATTTTAATCAGCAATCGTACAACGAGGAGATGTAAAGATTTTCAACGTACCGACTGAGAACAATGCTGTTGATCCGTTGACAAAGGTACTTTCACAACAGAAGCATGATGATCATGTTAGGTTACTTGGAATTAGATTTGTGGTGATTGGCTCTAAGTGCAAGTGGGGGTCTATTGGTATGTATGCCCAGAGAGCCCATCATGTGATGATTGTAATGGCATAATTGTAAATGATTTGACTATTAATAAAGCCAAGCTTTCAACTTATTATGTTTATTCAGTTTTGAGATAATGAAATAACATAATAAATCTCTAGAGAATGACATTACTCTATGATGTTTGTAATATGGTTGAAAACTTGAACAATGAGATCATACATATGTTAAGAGTATATACATTCTTGTTTTGTCCCCGATCAGTTGTTATTGTGGAAGATAAATAGACAATAATTATACATAAGATTAGAGTGTGAGTTGGTTGATGATAGAATCTCATTGGTCATGGTATGGCAATATCAAACCAAGCATACAAATACATGTTTGAGAATAATGTATCAGACAGACTCACCATAAGAGTGATGCATGGAAACCTTAACTAGGTAAATCAGAATCACGTCTTATAGTGATGGTAGTGTTTTCTTAGACCTAAAATCACTACACTCATTCCATGTCATTTGGTATAATTTGACATCATCAAACACAATCCTAAGACATGAGTTGTTATAAAGGTGATGATTAGGTGACGAAGACTCTTATGGATTGATTGTGAGTGATAAACATGGGATTTGTCCTTCCTATGGGAGTATGATATACAAGGCCTCTTGATTAGAGAGACTAAGAAAAACATGTACACGCACATGTGAATTCAATATGTGATATTGATCTTACATATATCTGAGATAGTCTACTCTGGTTCAAGAAACAAGATTGAATAATGATGGGGATGACTACTCCATGCTTCTCGTTTAATATGGATATCAGTGAAAAAGTAACTATACAAACACTATAACACCATATATAGATTGTAGGTTGAGGTTGTTCTCCAACTTTCATTTACTTGTGTAGCAATAATGTGTAACTAGACACCGCTCATTGCTTTCGATGTCATAAGTTGTTAGGGACATTCACTGCCAACATAATATGAGATATATAGGGTCACACAAATAGGACTCATCTAGAAGAGGAGTTTGATCTGGAATGATGTTTGAATTGATTACTAAAGAGTTTAGGTAATTCAATTCACATAACAAGTTAGCTGACTGGACTACCAAATGATAAGTTCATGTGTTGAGACAGTCGTTGGGAGTCTCAGGATGATTGTATTATCTACTGCTTGGAATTCAACCTGACCAGGGCTATCAGGCACCTGTCTCACTTATGTGAAATGAACATCTCAGGTGGTGTGAGACGCCCGTCCCACATGCACCAAATGACTGTTTCGGGGATGCAATTCAACTGCATCAAGGATTCATACTGACGTCATAACATGCACTAATTGAAATTGAATTGTCGACATATGTACAAAATTAGAAAACTACAAAATGATCATCCCATAGTGCAAGGTGACTGTCTCCTGTGCCAGACGATCATTTGGGTTTGATAGATAGCCGTTTCGACTATCACAGGCTGTGATGTTTCCAGAATTGTTGTGAAAATTTGAGATCTTATGCTCCTTTCTTCTCCTGCACAAACTGAGAACCTTGGCCAAACCCTGACTATAAATATAGGGTTACTGGGATCTTTCTAGAGTACAAAACAAACAATTGAGAATCAGTTGATCTGACAAATGTAGTCTTCTCTGGTTGTGGTAATTATGAGAGCCCAGGCAAGTCCTACCCAACTAGGGAGGATGGCTAAGGGAGAGGAACAATTGAGATCATTGTTGTGGGAGAGCAGGTTGGTCACTAGTACACTATAGTGAGGGAAAACTCCTTCCTGTCTATTCTAGCAGGATGACATGAGTTGTAGTTGGTTTGTGTGGACTTCTTTAGAGGTGAGGTGGCCTTTTCCTATCGTTGAGTAGGATGACATCAGCCAACAGTCTATGACGGGGGGAGCTACTGTAGAAGACGACGTTCAAATCTGCTATCTATGGTGGAGCAATCAGACAAGTCCCAATGCAACCAAAAGCTACACAAACACCGTCTCAAATGGAGTGTGCCTCTATATCGATGATGATTGTCGTTGGACTTGCTCCAGGATCAGGTATGTCTTTTTGAAACCGTCATTTCCATTGCATAGTTGTTGACACGATCCATTTTTTAATGGGAAAAATGCTAGTAAAATTTTTATTTTTGTTGGCTGTCTAATGTCATTTTTTCCTACATTATTTATGTCACTGTTAAGAAGTAATTGTTAATCTCCTTTATGGAGACAACTACTATAATTCTATTTTTCATATTTTTGTTTGTTTTAACTATATTTAAGATTTGAATTTTGGGTGGAATATGGAGGCATCATGGAGAGTGGATTAACAACTACTCTAGAATCTTGATGCATATGTATTTCTCTTCTAACATGTTTGTTAGCATTATAAGGTGCTTCATCTTCAGGATATCACACTCCTCCTTATACTAATTGCGTAGTTTGTGTGCACTTTGTAGGGGATGGATTCTTCATTGTGGATTTTACACATTATCTATTTTAAGGATGCTATTAGGCCCCAAACTTCATAGAATTTGTAAGTGTCTTCACATTTGTCATGTTGGGTGTCATACTCATCTTCATAATACTCATTGCTCCACTAAGCGTTGGAGTTTGTAACTATGTGATTATGAGGTAGTCACTAGCCATACCGACTTGATTGGGACAAAGGACCTTGACAAGACTTTAGGAGTCATGTATGTGGCTTTCTCTATATGATTGGTTGGATATTCTGTTGGGGAGAACTTTTGTAGGTCATTTCCCTCAGACTATACAATATTTTGGGTGGTCTAGATGCATATTGAATTTATATTAGAAGGGTGATTTACGTTGATCAAAATAGATTTAACAAAGGCCCACCACAAGACTTCAGGTGGAATCATATTTGTGGATTCCTCTATATTATTGGTTGGATATTCAGCTAGGGTGACCATTATAAGGCCATTCGTCTTCAGACTGCACAATATTTTGGGTGGTCTAGACACATCTTGAATTTATATTAGAACGGTGATTTTGCTTGTTCAAAATAGTTTTAATACACACACACACACACACACACACAGAGATATATATATATATGAAATAATGGTCTAGTAAGGGTTGGATGAATTTACCTACCTAGAAAAGTTTTTATCTAACATATACAACTACAAAATACTTTTGAATTATGTATATTCAATTTTAGGAATCAAATATGCAAATAACGTTAGTAGTTAGATGGACATGTAGTAAATGCTAAATGTAAACATAATGAATAGATATTTTTTTCTTCGTACATCATTAAATATTATGATCTCACAAATAGTTAATTCTCATTGGATTGCAACCCTACATATATAGAAACCTCTAACAGAAATGGAAAATTTAAACAACCGGTACTTGATTTCTCTATTTCATTTATTGAAGTAGTTTTTACTATCCGTTTAATTTGGTAGTGTACAAATATAAAGAAAATTGATACATGGTTTAATCATACCAACCATTCCATTTTTACACTTATAGCATGATGTTTTACCTTATTTTGAAATTATGTTATTTGTATGGATATGATGGATAGGCAATATTGTTCTAACATTTTCTACAAGGATTTTGTTGAGCAAGTGACATATCATGTGTGCTTGGTTGAGGGCATACAAAGATATGTTCTAGAGATGAAAATGTGCGGGATGGGTTGATTTAGAAGAAATCATATATAGATAAGTTCTTTTCTTTCTAGATTCATTTTGAAAACCAGTAGTTAATTATTTCTCTATACAAGCCTATGCATATCTATGCGATTGAAAACCCTAACCCATTTATCATTTCACCTATATCAGTAGGTCTCGTCGAATGTACTGGCAAACATTTGAGAAGCACTTGCAACATTTGAATGTAGTTTAGGGTTTCTTGTATGAATGGATTTGACAAATTATCTAAAATAGAGTGCCATAAGGAGCATTGGTAAACTCGAGATATTACTTTCAAATTTACATATAAAATGGTTTCGATAGATTATTAATATAGTAGAGATAAATTCAATGCAAATACTCAATACATATTGATGAAGAATGAACAAGATATCTCGGCTCTCGTAATTTTGTAAACAAGTCACGATATTCGGTCCAAACTTGAACGTGATCATGTCATAGGATTAAGACAAAAATGAAGTTATACTACCTAAATTCTATTTTGTATAACATGCAATAATCAAGAAAATGAAAATGAAAGACATTTAAGTAGTAATAAAACATGAAAAATATGTCATAATATTTATTTAATATTAAATTTTGTTTGAACTTTATTTTGGAATTTTTTTGAACTTAAGTATGAAATAACTTAGCAGAATATTTAAATCTGCCTTCCATATTCGAAATTGTTTTAGTAGTGTCAGATTTGGGTATCTACCGGGAAAGTCCACATTATCATCGTCACCTAAAGTTCAGTAATTTGGGAAATTGCCTAATCATATAAGGGTAAATCACGGTTTCTCTCTGCATTGAATGCTTGCATGTTAAGATAAAATAGAAATGATCGATAAGATTATTTTGTGTATGGCTGCATTAAGACTGTTGAGTGTTGCTGAGGTACTGTCATCAGTTCACGTGGGTGAAGCAAGCTTCGCAGATCATATATCAGTCCAGGCAAACTGCAGCTGGCAAATTATTGATTGTGTTACGTTCTAACGAGCTAGCTTCCACTATAAATACCCATCGAGTCTATGGGTTTGATCACCACCGAAGTATCAATACTTCAAGAATTAACGAGCCACATCACATATACCTAGTTCCCTTGTGTTGCTAAGAATTGCAGCTACTCTATCAAACATGAAGCTCAACGGCATCCTCGGTTTCGACAACGGCATCGTTCTGGCCCATATGGGCCCCGATGTCTCCGGCCCGGAGCTTGTAGCCGCCGTTGCCAACAGCGGAGGAATAGGACTTCTCTCTACTCCAATCGTGCGTATAGCAGCACAGCTACTTGATCCAAACGATCGAGCTGTCATGTTATAAGTATGTTTTGATTTTCATGTAACCATGCATGCTTATAAGTATGTTATAAGTATGTTTTGATTTTCATGTAACCATGCATGTTTACGTATAGCAGATCCGTGAAACCAAGAAACTCACCAACAAACCTTTTGGAGCAGGCATCCTGCTGGAGTTCGACTACTCCCAGGGAATCAAGGCCATCTTCGACGAGAAGCTCGCTGTATTGCAGGTTTTCTGGGGAGATTTCCCTAAGGAGATGGTTGATGAGGCGCACAACCAAGGGGTGAAAGTTCTGCACAAGTTCTGCACCAGCTAGGAACCATACAGAGGGCGGAGAAGGCAATCGCCGCACGGGTGGATGGGATTATTGCCCAAGGGTTTGACGCTGGAGGTCACATCGAGGGAACTGTGAGTCTACAAGCAGAAAAAGATAGGATGTAACTCATTTCCATTTTAGTTTCACTAACATTATTTGTCAGCTTCTAGCAATATAATTTTCGCTCAGACGAACTTATGAGCTTAACTGCAGACACCACTTATCTCGTTCCTGCCTGCGGTAGTTGATCTGGTTGAGAAGAGCAAGAAGGACATCATTGTCATCGCTGCCGGTGGCATCAGCGATGCCCGTGGTTACGCAGCTGCGCTTGCCATGGGAGCCAAGGACATCTGCATGGGAACCAGGTTCATTGCTACCCCAGAGGCATATGCCAACCAGTACTACAAGGAGCAGCTCCTCCAATATAAGGGCGACCAGACCGCCGCAACAGATCTATGGGGGAGATTCAGGTGGCGTGCGCCCGTGCGCAGCCTCACCACACCATTCTTTCTCAGGTGGAAGGACGTGCCGGAGTCGGTGCAGAACGACGGCACACAACCAACCGTCGCGTACACCACCATCCTGGGCAACGTAAGTAAACTATTTAGCAGCACATTTCCATGCTTATAAACCGCAGTATTACTGTATACATGTGTAGTACGGACAATAAATTTGTATCTGTTTATATCTCAGATGTCAGAGATGCGGCGGTTCGACGGACGGGTTCCCAATCCCACCACCGTCGGCGATCTGGAGACACTTTGCCTGCTGGCTGGTCAAGGGGTTGGCCTCGTTGAGGAGATTCTTCCAGCAGGGATCATCAGCAAGATCGTCGCTGAAACCCAGGCCATTATCAAACACCTCCCTGAAGCAGTACTAGCCGACTGCGACGACGCATAAGTAAATCGCTGCTGCCCGATTGCTTCTGGCTTGAAGCGTGAGTTTATAAACAATACTGTTGGATTTCAGAATAAAAGATGATAATAAGGATCGATGTGGTCTCAGTTCAGTCACTATTTGTTGTTGTGTCTTGTTTTCATTTCCTTGGCCCTACCTAATGAAGTGCTTCAAGGCCTTCGAGTCAGTTGTAATCTGTCAGTCAATGTGATTCGTATTATGTTCCAAGCAATAAAATGGTGTCTTTTTTCCCATACAATTCAAACAACACTTCTTAACTATAAAAATGGCGCGAACTAACTATTTTTATTAGAATTTCAAAGAAAGCACTGACTGTCCTAAATGTGATTTATACGATATAAAATCAGCTTTACAACATGCAAACGGTGGTTTGTAACCAAATGGGAAATAGAGAATGTCATTATACTACAAAGTTGATATGCATCCTTCCACACTTCAAGGCATGGTTTATCTAGGCTTAAAAGCAAGAAAATATATTTTGTCCACACTGATCAAATGCTTGAAAAAAGTGTGTAGCGGCATATCCACCATATTTAGTCCACCATATATTGTATGGCAACTAAATGACTATGCTTTTTAGTCCGCATTTTAATGTGTGTCATCTTAATTTCCACTCTTTTTAATGTGTATTTTTTTCATTTTTTGCATTTAATTATCCACATTTTTTGTCTACTTTTTAGTTGATTTTCATATAGAATATTCTTATCCATGCTTATTTACGTAAAACAATTTCCTAACATGAAATTTTTTATCGATGCCAAACATTGGGGTAAAAGTGAAAGATAAGGTGTGCAAAAATCAAGAAAGATTTTATGAGAATACATATAAGCAATGTATTTGTGAGTGTGTGTGCGCGCGCATGCACATACATACATAGACACAAATCCGTGTATATATTCTATTAATTCGAACTACGTCATCCAGAGAAGTAATTCGTGAATCATTATGTCTTTAGCTAATAACTAAAAATATATCATTAATCAAATCTCATGTTTCGTGAAATGCATCTAGAGAGAAAATTTATAAAAGACATCTAGTCATGTGTTTTCATAAGAAATAGTTGTGAAATAAAGATACAAATCAGGTATGCCGTACATCTACTATAAAGACATTAAGTTGAACATGTGATATCATATTGAAAACAAAGTTTATATCTTCAATTGTTATACATCATACTTCGATAAACTTCTCCTTTAAGGCAAAACCAGAGACCTACAAGACCCACTTACAAGAAAAGGTGATGTGATGTAAAAGTACAAGCAACCAATATGATTGATATGTGAATAAAAATAAAAGATTACTTCTTGTGAAAAATGAATACTGAAAAACTAAAAATTCACAATTTTTATACCAATAATTACATAGAAATTTTCTAGTCTCTAATGTTTTTGTTTCTACTTTAGTCTATGACAACATATAATAATAGAGACATTGTTGGCAAGACATACAACGCAATCTTACAAAATTGAAAAGGAAGCTAAACCATGAAAAGATATAATTATATGCGGTCTGTTGAAATTTTTTGGAAGCGAAAACAACTCATAATCATTTAAACCTAAAATTCAATTGGAAAGTGAATATATAAATTAGATGAAAGCAAATTACTATGTTAGAACTATTTCTTTATGAAGACATCTTTCTTGTACCTAGGTTGACTAACCACAATTGACAGAAGAGCCCAATGATACATTACTTATATGTGTATTCCATTAAAACAACTTTCTAATGAGTCCAATATCAAGCTTTTACATCTAACCCACCAAAATCCATACTAATTCCCTATCTACTTCAAATATTCAGCCAACACTTGCTATTTTAACTATTATTGAGTTCACATCCGTGAACATAGAAATTGACTCACCAATTCCAATCCTCCTTTATCATTGCTCCCAAGACATTCATGGTTGTTATTCTCTAGGCATGACTATGATATTCCCCTATTACTTAAGATCAAAGTCATTTGTTTGTATTCCACATGATATTCACAAAACCTTTAAAATATAATGAAAGTTGTGTGGAACTCTAAAAGTGTATTTTTATTTTTACTTACTTAACTAGAGTATTAAAAAATTTCAATTAAACAAGATTGAATAACTAGAATTTAATTTTGATTAATAGGTATGCATCCACCACAAATATATGAATGGTCCACATGTATCAAAGTATGTCTCATCATTTCAAATATAATATAAAAATTTAAAGAGGTGTGATGATCTTAATAGTTGTTATGTCACCAAATATGAAGGTTGATAAGAGAAAAAAAGTAAGAAAGTAAAACACCCTTATAGTGTGTCTCTAATCCAACATATATAACTATTGAGTTATGCCTAGAGTTATCAGTATATACTAATAAACTTTCACACCCATTCCTATCCCCCTCTTCTAACTATTCATTACACTTCCTTGGCTATTAACATCTGGGATTTACCTGTGCATATGAGATGCCTTTATCCCTGGCCATCCAACATCACCAAATAGTTGGCCTACCAATCCTAAAATTTACCAAAGAGACTACAGTAACATAGTCACATGTGCCTTTGTAGTTCTACAAACATAAAACATAATGGAGACATTTGTTTTTTGTATGTTGCATAGGGATGGAAAATGGTTCCATTTTGCACCACCCATATGATTTGAAATTTCATCTTGAAATCATAAGAATCCACTTCCACCATCCTCCTCTGGTATGGATTTCTTTTTTATGCAGCATATAGAATTTCAACATACATCCACCACTATTTTCTATTAAATAATAGGAATCGACTGTTTGTTAATAATAGGAATCAACTATGTACTTCCTAGTCAGTTCTTTACTATCTGTAAAGAAAGAATGCCATTCATCATCAATAGTATGTCATCTACCTACAATATGAGGAATATTGTTATGCTTCAACTAACCTTTTTGCATACACAAGTTTCATGTTCATTTTATGTAAAGGCCAAACACTTTTACTGTCTTGTCAAAACAAAGATCCCAGCTCTGAGATGCTTCTTTCAATCCATAGATTGACCTTTGTAGCTTACATACTTTATTTAAATCCTTTAGATTTATAAAACCCTTAGCTTGTTTCATGTTTACATCCTCAAGAAGATTCCCTATTAATAAAAGTAGTTTTAACATCCATCTGTCAAATCTCATAATTATAATAAGCTACAATGGCAACCATGATCCTGATAGACTTAACCATGGAAACCAGTGAAAAAGTTTCATCATAGGCAACACCTTGAACTTATTTGAAACCATTTGCAACCAATCTATCCTTATAGATTTCCCCATGTGTCATAATGCACCCAAGAACCACCTATATGACAACCCTTATTCAAGGCCATGGTGGATGATGTCAAAGTACATCGGACAACATGTGATGAGTGTAGTGATTTCAGGTCTAAGAGCCACAATCACCACCATCACTATGAGAGATGACTCTTAATACCAATCATGGTTTCCATACATCACTCTCAAGGTGGGTTTGTGTGAGACACTATTCTCTAACAAGTATCTATGTGTTTGGTTTGAGATCATATATCATGACTAATGAGATTTTGTCATCAAAAACACTCACTCTTATCTTATGTGTTATTGTTGCCTATTACCATTCCTCAAAATCATCCGACTAGGGACATAACAAGAATGCATATACTCTTAAAATGCATATGATCTCATTGTTTAGGTCCTCAAACCAAAGACATATGTCATTGAGTAATATTATTCTTTAGACATGTATTATGTTACATCATTATCTCATAACTAGATAAATAGAATAAATTGGAAGATTAACTATATGATTAATCAAAGAGTTTACAAGATATACCATTATAATAATCATATGATTGTCTCTCTGGGCATACATACCAACACAAACAACCTTTAAGAAAATATTAATGAAGCTTTTAGTCCCTATAAAATATATTTTCCCTTAAAAAATTATTTATGACAATTGAAAAACCCTCCATAATCTATTTGGGAAGACTAAATAAACCCCTAAACAACACATTTTTAGGGGAACTTTGTCCTTATCAATTGAATATGTTAGGACTACTAGTTTAATATAGTTCGTCACAAAATTGGAATGTGAAGAAATACTAGTTTTTTATAGTGGCATGTGAATCATGTTTATTAAGTAAGATGACAAAACCACTCTTTACTAGTAGCATTGAGAAGGAAATTACTTATTAGGACCCATACATATTAATATGTGTCGAGCTTTCTACACAAGTGCTAGAGATGTGTATCAATACTCCCATCACATTCAATAGATAAAGATTTGTGTATGCTATGAAACACAAACAGGAATCCCTTTTTGCATGTACTAATGAATGAACTACAAAACCAATATGGAGAGAATATTAAATTTGTATGATTTGATCATGATGGACAATATCTAAGCTAAGATTTTGTGGCCATTCTCTCAGAAAGTGGTATTGTGTCACAATTGGCTCCACCCCGAACACTACAAAATAATGGTTTTTTCAAAAAGAAGGAATCACACCTTGTTACAGATGGTACTACCAATGAAGATCTTAGAAAATCTTCCCACTTCTATGTAGAGACATTCTCTTGAAACAACCACATTTATACTTAACCATGTACCTTCTGTGTTACACCCTGATCTCACAGTTACCACTAATCATGAGATTAGGGTATAAATAGAGGATTTAACGTAATATAAAGATCACCCTTAACTTTTTCTTCTTTTTCAAACTCTTTGTTTTCTCGCATCGAACCACATAAACTAACTTTACAAGAGAATTAAACTTTTATTTCTCTAATGTAATCTCAGGATTAATGATACACATCCAAACATTCATTATGTTTCTCACACTACCATGTACATACGATATGATAATCATTTGTATTCTCTCTTATTAAGCAAACAAACATACAAAACATCATTTACAACTCTCTCACATCTATACAATGACCTAGAGTGACAGGGACCGACTAAACTTAACTATACTCAGACTTAACTGTTATGGCAAATCTACTCTGATGCAATGATATCTTCTTCAAGTCCATGTGATTTCCCTTAAAATTTTGAGTAGAGGGTTGAGCCTACTCTCTCAGTGAATGAGTACTTCAAAGAAATAGTCTAAAGCACTGATATAATTACAGATATACTTTTGAGAAACTGATCTCAATTATAATGGTAGTAAGCTTTAAAGAGTCTAATAATTGACAATCATAAATATGGCAGGATATTCTAGATATCTATAAGAGTGAATCAATATATGAAATGCTTTATTGATCATAAAGAGAACTAATAATTCAGAAACATACAACGCATAATTGAATAACTGTATACACTTGTTTGACCTCTCATTCATTTTAATATGCCCTGATCATATGCAATGTACTCTACATATGAAGACTCATAGTGCACTACGATCACATCATACAAGACTTAGCGGACACACTCGGGAAATTATAAGTCTGACTACTCTCCTGGTATGCAACAAGGAAAATGCTCTCTGGCCTAAACTAGTCTCCTCCTCTAACCTGAGCACACAGGCAGAGAGTCAAGCCACCTCTTGGCTTTTTCTGTACTCTAGTGCCATCAGGACTTCTGGTTGATATTGGACACTACAAACTATAATTTAAGGAGACTTTCACTAGGGCTTCGTCCCCTGTTCCACCTGATAACACGTTTTGATCCCCATATACTAGACACTGTCAGGGTTAGGTCATTTCACCCCTAAGGTGCGGACCTCACATAGGGGTTCTATGGTGTTCAGGGCTCCTAAGTCTATTATTTTATTATTCCTAGAAAGCTCTTTCTACATTGTACCCTTCTTTTACTTATACTAGATTCCGGTATCTCTATTGTGTCATGTCTACTTATTTGAAGTTATAATACAACATGTATATCATTCAAAATTTGGCAGAGCAGTATATTCAAAACACTATTCTATACTGAGTAATCAACATACTATACATGCAGGCAGACTAAAATTCTTAAATAAATTGATTACATGTCCACTTGGAACATACACACTAGAATCATGAAATTTAAATCTTATTACACTGATAAGAGTTATTTACTTGACATATGAGTAATCATCATTTGCACCTCTAAATTATTTGTACTTTCTTGGAAAATGTGCACCTCAACCCAAATCTTGAGTTGTGCATCACCACATCTCATATGGAGAACATTGATATCAAAATATGTGATTCATTGAACACCCTATCCTTAGGGTTTCATTCACCTCATTCACTTATCGCATGGCTCTCATAAGGATTTCATGCGACATAAACATTCACTAAATAAAGACTACTATCAACAAACCATATAAAATCAATATATGTATGAAACCTTAGAACTGAGTTGAATTTGGGTTTCCATGCCATTCACTGAGATAAGATGCATCAATAATAAAATTGAATAAATAAAGTCTATCATGTCAAGAAAATCCGTTCAAATGGATTTCACGATATCTATTTGCAAATATCCAACTTTCCTTGCATCTAGGGTTTCACCCTCTTTACTGAGATATCAAACAAACACTATTCACCTTAAATGAAATCCAAGATAGTATCTGACATATATGTACTATGAATTCAGATAAACAATCATTCATAAGCAAGGGAATCCAGATAAACAAATTTCTCTATTTAATTATACAGCAATTTCAGTCATAGACAAATTCCCTATATTTCAGTTTACTCTTATAACCTCTGTGAATACTTAGGGAATTATGATTAGGATGTATTGTATACATCTCTAATATGATTTTATCATCTGAAATTCATCCAAACAAAGGAAGAATCCATTTCATGTCATTTTGCAACAACTTAGATCAAACAGACAATTTAGGGTTTCTAGTGGCATACTAAGTAATTAAAGATTATGGATGATTTAACTAATTTTCAAGCAATATACTATTTAAAGGAAGTTCCCACTCACCCTAAGGTGTGAAAACACCTTACAAATGCAGCTCCTCTATGAAAATCTCGATCTCGTATCAAATCCCTAGCGATTCACATGATTCTTCTTCCTTTCAACTCAGAAACCCTAGAAATTAGGAATTATGAAGAAAGAGTGAGAAAAGGGGATGTTTTGATACCATTTTGGTTCAAAACAGAGGAGGGAAGGAATTTTGACATGTGAGAGATGATTCACCATGAAACTATATCCAAATAAGCTAAACTTACATGATTTCATCATACCTCAGACCGTAAAACCCTAGGTCAGCATCTCCATCATTTTCTCCTCTCAAACCCTAACTCTCCCTCTCTCTCTAGGATGTTGTTTCTCTAGATTGAACCACGAATTATGAGAGCTCCTTGTTTGTTAGGTTGATCATATAGAGCAATTGAGCTGCTTGGGTCAATTGCACTTTGACCCCTCGTTAAACTTTTTCTTATTTCAGCAGATTTTTCTGTCATAAAAAGGTTTCTGTAATTTGTTTATTTTAGAGATCAAACCTTCTTCAAAAACTATGATAATTTATCATATTTTGTATAATTGAGTTACTAAGCTTCAGTTAAAATTCGAGATCATTCAAATCTCCCATTAAATAAATAAAAATCGAATAGTGCACGTCTATCCAAAATTATGTAGAAATGTCAGTTACTATAATGCGTCTACTGATAAGGTCTAACGCATCCAAAAATTATGAAAATTTTATATGTTGTTTATGATTCAGTTTTAGATCCCCAGTTTAAAATTTCAGATTATTTGGATTTTCCAATAAATAAATAAAAATCAAACAATATATTGTTGAACAACATTTTTTCAGCATGGTCAGTTGAAGTATATCTGGACCGAGAATGAATTTCAAAGAACATCCAAAAATTCTGAAATGTTTCACTAAAATGCAGATTCAGTTATACATATTATATCCAAATTTCAATTAAATCCAACTTACATATAAAATATGATAAATTATTTACCGTACTACTGTCTTGATCAAATTCCATACTCATGTACCATCAAAACCCTAATTTCAGCCAACTAGGGTTTATATTTCTCAAACCCTAATTTCTCAAAGAATAGAACACTTAACATTCTTATTAGGTTTAAAACATCATAATTGAATTATCATCATTAATTAGATTTAAGTAGTGATCAATCCAATTAAGCATATAATCATCCAGGTAAACCCTAGTTTACCAATTGAGCTCGGATACAGTCATAACAATTATTCCCCCCCTTTAAAAGGTTTCGTCCCTGAAACATAAACATGCAAGAAAAGTACTTTCAAGGTTTATTTTAAGCTTCTAAAATCTTACATGTCATTATATTCTTGTATTTCATACTTGAATGCAGTTTTCAACATTAAGTCCTTTATTTCTTTTCTAATCAAAATATGTTAAATCATGACTACTCAATGATAACAAATGAATTCTCTATGTCATAATCAATCATAGGATAGAGAGAGAAACAACCATTTCAATATTTTCATACTCTTGAGGCGTTACCTCAACATTGATAATCTGATCCAACTACCTCAATTCATACAACTCAATATGTACTATTGTTATGTATTACCTCTAAGTCACAAAAGAGAGTTCATCACGTTGTTTCGAATTTTTACTATTGTGCTACTCAAATAGTAAAATAGTCTTGAGTTGAAAGACTAGATTTAACAACAATTGTAAAATACTACTGACGACATCCCCATTGGATCATGGATGCATAAGGTGAAGCATTACCATCACATTCCATACTATTATCAAACTATGAACCCACACATAATTCAAGGTGTAACCATCAAGTTATAGCATACTACAATTTCAACAACAGTAACATAGTACTCCATGATTGTATTATTCATTCAAGGACTATTCATACCCAATTACCATCACTTAATTATATTAATATAGGTATAACAAGCTATACCTCATTAGGGTTACATATCAATACAATATGGTTATCATCCCTTCTATTGATATGAGTGAATAGGTAAGACTACCTTATTCAGCGTAACCCTCGATTTGTTTTATCATCATTTGAACCATATCACCAAACAACAATTGTACAATACTAAGATGGATTACTGGTATGAATGACTACAACTATCAGACACTTGAAATTAAGATAATGCTTATACATGTACACTGAAATCATACGTAGAACCAATTTACATCCCTTAATATACCTTCAACAAATTATACTTCTAAAAACAAATTCACATATTACTAAAATCTATTGTTTTCTCTTATATCCTTTCTCATTCATTACTACTTACTTTTTGCTACTTATCCTTCTCATTTTAATCATGTAGATTAAACATCCCTTAAATTGAAACATACAAGGTATGAATAGATTATTCATTATTCTTGCTATCACTGCAAGAATTTATTTCATATCACACTTCACTCATATTGTATTTCTCCTTTTGTTCAAAACACACTTGTTACATTTCAAATTTATATCTTACTCTTTGGTTTGAATCATTTTCATATTGTTCATCAACCATTCAGATGAGCTAGTATTACTATATGTGCTAGTTTACTTCTCGTCATGCAAATCACATGATCTTGTTTTATAGAGATGCTAGTATTCAAGGTCAAATCACTATTAACAACCCTTGAACTACTACAACTCTAAACATTCTAGGGTTTGGTCCTTATTAGTAGCACAACGTTATTGTATGTGACTTTGCTCCCTTAATTTGAAAGTCAAACTTTGGATCTCACAAGTTTTACTAAAGTCTTCCTTATCTTATCAATTGAATTTCCTTTCTCTTACTTGGCCATTCAGATAGATTACATTCTCAATTTACCGTGCTAGGGTTTCATCATCATATTGTATGTCATAATTACATTCACTAGATGCCTCTACCATGGTGGTTATGCATCATATATGATTCATTTTCTTATCATTTCATTCCCACATTGCTCTAATTAAGGAAGATATTATAGAGAAGATGATTCTAAGACTTAGAATTCTTATCTTCAAACATTCATTAATACATTTCTCATATGTAGGTTTAATTAGTTATCAACAAGGATACTTGACTAATTATCACTTTCTTATATCTGACAACCTCTTTCTTTTATAATCTATATTACTCCATTATGTTTCAAACCCTTCCTTACTTTACATAATCCCCTTACCATATACTGCTATTCCACATGTCATCTTTAGCTTCCAGTTTTCTCTTATGATTATGTTGCTTCTTTTAGGTGTCTGATCTTGTATAGCATGTTGCATATATTTCTTTTTATCCGTCTACTAATGTGAAGTTGAAATTCTAAATCAATAATATCCCTACTAGTTTCAACTCATGTTTAATACATTACATATTTTTTATTTTAAATCAAACGGCTCATGCATGGGTGAAACATAGTTTCTCTTTCAATCAAGTTTTTCCTTCCTGAATATAGTCTACCTTTGTATGACTTATTCATTTATTTAGCTACACTTTTGTTCTTCTTTTAGAAACTAGTTTGTTGTTCTATAGAGACTTAGAATCCAAAGGCAGTAAGGATGAATGTTTTAAACTTATTAATAAAGGTATACATTCCATGCTCTCAATTGTATCATAACACTAATTCCTTAATCAAGCTCATTATTTCCAACATATCTCTTCGTTTCAACTAAGTTTTTATCCTAGTTTTATGACTTACATGCTCATCTAGTTCTCTTCACTTTAACTCTTCTGAAGACTCTTCACTTCAATGTACTTATTGTATACTTAGCTATTTTCTTCTATTTTCCTTTTGCTTTGGAGTACATAAAAACATTGTACTCGGTTATATAATCCATTCCTCATGATTGATTCTTACTATCTTGGCCCTTACATACTTTTCTCATATATTGTCCATATTTCATATTTAGAGTTCATATAATACTAATGATTAAACTTAATCAGAACCTTATGATGTGTTCCTTTATTCCTAATTAAGGGTTTCTTAAATGAGGCCCCAAAGTTGGATCTCAGATATCAGTTCCAACTGATTCTTAGTTATCCCAGAATTTCCCTTATACTTCAAAATCTTAGAGTATATACATTCATACTAGAATTTTGATCTAATCTATCGAGAATTTACTTTTGTTATGTTACTAATAGGAGTCCTTAGATCCTAGTAATGCATCCTGCCAACCGGACCAGGCCGAACCTACAGTCCTGAAGCCAAGAGATACTTAAGATTAACCAACTCCTATTAATCTCAAACATGTAGAAGAAAACTTATCCACTTAGGAAACCTCATTCAAGGATCATTTCTAGTCTACATGATACAAAGAATGTAATCAATAAATTCTACAACTACATAGTGTACAAAAAATCTTAAAGACCCATATATGTGGCACGCCGTTCAAACAAAACGTCATTAACTAAGTGGAAGTGATTATTAACAACGGATTACTGAAAAACCACTAAAAATTAAAACCTTTTTGATAAGATATCCATTTCTCGGAAACTATTATAACCAGAACCATAGTATTACACGTACATTATGGTCCACAAGTACATACCATGTACCAACTCTTCCTGAGGATTACATACATTAATTGCTCTGTTAAGTCTACACATGAGCAACACAAAACCTCGAGGCATTCAAGACAAAAATCTTAGATCAATTATAAAAGCATTATCTACTAACTCCTAGGACTTGAGAGTACAGAGACGACACATAGGACTCATATCTATAAGACATGACAACCAATATCTCCACCTGAGATGTTACTGCTATCCCAGATGTTGTTGTCCTTCCCCTGCTGTATGGTTCCTACCTCCGCGTCTATGTCTACCTAAAAATGTTGGATCCCATGGGGGTGAGACAATTGCAAATTCACCCAGCGAGAGATATAACTCTCCGCCAGAAACATTATTATTACAGATAAAAATTATAAAACTGAGCAGAGGATAAGCAGTTTAGAATATTCTCATCTTTTAAAGCATTGCAACTATCTATGATAGAGTAGTAAATCATTTATTCACTTTATAAGGAATATGAATAACATGTATATCATTTATCCATCTTACTATATCAACATCTCAATCTTATCCTGAGATACTCATTATCATGGTATGTCATCCATGAATCATTCTCATTTCTGTCTGTTGACCTTAGCCAATCTGTTAGCCAGATATTGAATTGTACCAGTCATGTGAGTATACATCATCATATTCTGTCTAGGCATTGGACTATGCCAATCCTATACAAACATTCGAGGCATTGGACTATACCAATCTTGTGCAAACATTCCAGGCATTGTACTATGCCAATCCTGTACAACCATTCTAGGCATTGGGTTATTACCAATCCTATGCAATTATTCCAGGTATTGGGTTATGACCAATCCTGCGACATTATTCTAGGTATTGGGTTATTACCAATCCTGTGCAATTATTCCAGGTATTGGTTTATTACCAATCCTTTGACATTATTCCAGGTATTGGGTTAATACCAATCATGTGACATTATTCCACGTATTGGGTTATTACCAATCATGTGCAATTATTCTAGGTATTGGGTTATGACCAATCCTGTGACATTATTCCAGGTATTGGGTTATGACCATTCCTGTGATATTATTCCAGGTATTGGGTTATTACCAATCATGTGCAATTATTCCAGGTATTGGGTTATTACCAATCATGTAACATTATTCAAGGTATTGGGTTATTACCAATCCTGTAAAATTATTCCATGTATTGGGTTATGACCAATCCTGTGACATTATTCTAGGTATTGGATTATTACCAATCGTGTGCAATTATTCCAGGTATAAGGTTATTACTAATCCTTTGATATTATTCCATGTATTGGGTTATTACCAATACTGTGACATTATTCCAGGTATTGGGTTATTACCAATCATGTGACATTATTACATGTATTGGTTTATTACCAAATCCTCTGCAACATCACTGAATACCACATCACCTTTACTAGGTATTAAACTTTGTCCAAGGCGTCACACTTAATCACATTATTTATGTAATTCAATTATTCCTCGTATCTCCTTTAAGATTATTCAAAACACTATAGTCCTTATTTGGATGTAAACATAAAGCATGTATGATCAAGATTTCATTTTTATTATTGTATCCATTAGTTATTATTATTATGTTACTAAGTTTCCATTATTTATTTTGAACATTATCATTTCTTACATGAGACTTTATAAACATCTTGTTACCTCTCACTAGGCAACAAATTTTCTCATGGATCACAAGGCCCATTACACATCTTGTCACCTCTCACTAGGCAAGGACTACTCTCATGGCTCACAAGGCCATTAAACATCTTGTCACCTCTCACTAGGAATAACTATTCTCATGATTTATCATTAAATGATTATCAACACAAGGTATGAGTTTTCCTCTCATCCTTACCAGAGTGTGAATACATCATACTTTATTAACTTGGCTTAACCCTTTCTTAAGGTATGTTAGCCTACACTTATCAAAGTGCATTACTTCTCATTATAATAATTGACATGACACACTTCATGTGTTACTCATCCAAGTATATTGGACTTAGGATACATCATGGTGTATCAATCTTGAGGTACTCGATGTGATATCTATCATGTCTTGATGTATCACTTCCCTCATCACCTTTATCTTAAGTTCATCAACTTATCTTATATTAGGGTATTTTCCCATCCTAATACTTTATGCACCAGTTCATCACATTTATCATGTAATGCATTGGTCATAAGTCACTCATTTGAAACATGCAACCATTGTCAATGATATGGACTCACCTCGAGTTAAGGCATTATTGATAAAAGGTTATCCATTACCAATCACTTTAGGTGTTTCACTTATCAATATATTAGTCAGTATTCCATTATTAGGAATAGGGTTTCCCATCTTTATCAATTAGGGTTTACATAACATCACCCTATATTAGGGTTTCACATAACATCACCCTACGTTAGGATTCCACATAACATCATCCTATATTAGAGTTTCACATAACATTACCTTAAATTAGGGTTTCGCAACCCATGGCCCAAAATTGGGGTTATGGTTTATCATCATATTGTCCAAGATTAGGGTTTCATGCATTATAACCCAAATTAGGGTTTCATATAGAATTACATAGAATCACCCTGGATTAGAGTTTCATGAAGCATTCTCTTAATTAAGGGTTTTTCATTATATTACCCTGGATTGGGATTTCTCATATCATCACCCTAGATTAGGGTTACGCCATTATCCTAGATTAGGGATTCATCTAGCATTGCCCTAAATTAGGGTTAGGGCTCATCAACCTCCTCGATTAGGGTTTCATGATTTATTTATCAAGGATCATACCTTAAGTACATATTTTATTCATGTTGAGAGTGTTGAGGCTTATCCACTACATGATTATTATACATGTATGAATTCCTCTCTCTCTCATCCTCTCTAAGATGTTGATTACTTCAAGCTTGATTAGATTAGGTCAAACCTTAATTCAAGTACATGCATTTAGGGTTAGCATAGTGTGTTGAGATATTGCTTCCATAAGCATCAAAGATTAACCCCTCAAAGGGTACTAATCACCCTAGTACCATAAAGGTTCAACCATTGTAATTATCTTTGATAAACATCATTAACTATCATAGGGTTAATTGATCTTTCATAGCTTTGAGAATATTATGTCTCCAAACAGTTTTGATACTTTTGAACCTTCCAATAGTTTTGACCTCCTTGACCTTCAAATAGTTTTGAGACTGTTTGCCCTGCAAATGGTCTTGAGACCATTTGGGCATCTAGGGTTGAGACTATTTGCTCTTAAATGGTTTTGAAACCGTTTAGTGCCTTCAACCCTTGAAATTGTTTGATCAAATTAACCTTGAGACCGAATAAACAACCCATCATTGAAACCTGATTGGACATCAACGATTTTGAGACCGTTTGATCTCAAACGGTTTGAAGACCATTTGATCTCAAACATTTTCCAGACCGTTTGGTCCAAACCACCTTGAAACCGAATGGATCATATAGGGTTTCCTTCAATCAATCAATCGAATTTAGGGTTTGCACTCATTGAACCACCCAACATTGAGACCATTGAAAGTACATAAAATTACAGCCCTTGGATCTCCAACCATCCATCACAGCTCTTGAAATCCAAACAGTCTTGAGACCGTTTGGCCTCAAATGGTCTTGAGATCGTTTGGACCATCAACCAAGAAATTGATCCAATTCAATTAGGGTTTCTTCAATCAATCAATTTGGGTTTGTAATCAATGGATCATCCATCACTATAACCATTGTGATTAGATCAATTTGAACCATTAGTTCTTCCTTCATCCACATCAGCAACTGACCCGAAATGGTCTTGAGACCGTTTGACCTCAATCAGTCTTGAGACCGTTTGTCCTCAAACGGTTTCGAGACCATTTGATCACCAAACGGTTTTGAGACCATTTGGTCATCAATATTGCAAACGGTTTGCTCATGATATTTATTGAGGTGTGTGCTAAGATGACATCATCATATTTAAGCTTCAAACCTTCGAAAATTACTGTGATCTTTGTGGTGATTTCAACAATTAATCAAAAGGAAATTCGGGAAAAGAAAAGGAATCAACATATGATGAAGAAATGAAATCAATAATAACATTTAAGGGCTCAAGTTATATAACCCGCCTTCAAAGTTGAATCCAGGCTTCAAGATTCATGTCTTTAATGGTGAATGAAGCTTCCTCAACTGTCTAAGGTATGTTCTCAACTCTTTGGATGCAAAGGATGATCAAGGTTGAGCATTGAATTTTGATTTCCACCATGAAATCAAAGTTGAAGATGACCATGGAGCTTACCTACAGGTTGGGACACGTTCTCCTCTTGATCCTAAGCTCCTTCATATTTGGCCCAAGCAAATAAAGAAAGTGGATTTGAAAAAGAGTCTTTCAAGTGAGTGGAAAATGGGGTATATGTATGTGAATTTTTAAGAGAGAGAAAGTAGTCGAAAATCCTTCATCTCCTATTTCATATGCCACATACCCCCCTCTCTTCATTGCATACGAAGCCATATTCCTTTCCTTCAAAAACCTCTCGTTTATCCTTGAATTAAAAACAACCACTTTAAGCACCTTAATTATTATAATACTATTATCCATTTTTAGTGGACAATTCTTTTTAATTAACAAATGTGAGTGGGTTTCTTCACCTACTTAGGATATTTCGGTGCAACCCAAGGCCTTTGGACGTCCTTGCATTATAGGATTTCAACCAAAGCCTTATTAATTGATGGGCACTTCAATTAATATATTTATTTTTGCATTAAATTGAATTAGGGTTTCAATTATGCTTAAATCTTGATTATGTTAATATCAAGATTCTCTCTCCTCCAAAGAGATTCAAATGGGATGCCCCTCTGATTTTCTTATCTCTAATTTATACCACGAAACATTAGGGACTTTCAAGAAGTGGTATTTTGCATATTGAACCCTGGTTTTGGGTAAATTGCTCATTACACCAAAACTAGGTTTTTAATGCACAAACATTGCTTAATAAGCTCTTTCTTGGTACTCAGGCTTGTGGAAGCCATACCTCAGCACCATTCTCATTCTTATGATGCTATAAAACTTGAGGAACATTTATCATGTAACATTTGCAAGTTAACACCTTAAATTGAGTAAATGGCACTTTAATCTAAAATAAGCAAATATTATTTTAACATTATTCAAACAAGTTTAAACTTGGAATTTGGGCTTTCCACCAACCACCACCTTGCATCATTTTCTCCATAATGATTCTAGAACACATGAGGCATATTCAACATATGACATATTGCAATATAACACCTCAAATTGGGTAAATTGTACTTTAGTCCAAAACAAAGGAGCATTGCTCAAATAGCATTTAATCAGGACCAAACTTGGAACATAAATGTGTCACATGATAACAAAACACCTTATAAGATTATATTAAAGTCCTAATCAACTTATTTAGCCAAAACAAATAGGGTTACTTCATAACCCAGGCCAGGGATGTTACAAGTTATAAACCCCTAACAAGGATTTCGTCCCCGAAATCCCAGGTAAAGGAAGATAGATATTTTTCATTCATCATATCATCAAGTCTCCACATAACATCTTAATGTCATGGAGATTTCATAGAACTTTGATCAACACAAAGTCCTTCCATACAGGGTTATCATAGAAGTTGTCACACAAGACACATACTCTATTGTTTCTTTTCATTATTGATTGTATAGTCAACTCTGTGTCAGGTAACACTTTTCTTAGTCAGAGATACATTATACATACCTCATTTAATTCAGGTGTCAAACCTCACTAATTTATCACTTTTCTCAACTTACAACTTTATGTGACATGATTCTTTATTCTGGGGAGTCTCAATCGGGGAGTCTCCCATACTCCTCATTTAGTGTAGCATTTCACTTTCAAGAAAAGACCAGTGTTACATTTTGTCACCCACTTGTGACTACACGTCTCTTCATACATCTGGTGTGTCATCCAAACTACTGATACAACACTAAACTTTCTTACGGCTTGTACCAACTATCTTATTAGTTGTACATATTCTTTTCATAAGGGAAGGTTATCTATCAGTTAAGAACTTATCTTAGAGTATCTTAAAGAATTATTTTTAGCTTGATAACCTTTTCCGACAATAATTTTACAATTGTTCCTTTGACTCATACATCTTTGCTGATGTCATGTTTATGCGGGGCATAAACCCCTAACATATGGTATCCATACTATAGTATATAACTGGACAAATTTCAAAGTTGGCCCTTCTAGGTAACCAAACATTACTTCTTATGAGGAGTCATGTTCCCATCTTCTCATATCATTGAAAGTTCTTGGATACTAGGATTCTTTACTTTGGTATCCATTATATGTTCTAAAAACACATCACATCATCATCATGATTACTAGATTTGGGTATTCAAACCCTCAGTCCATCATTGAACATTGTTACCTCTCATCAGGTAACTATTACCTCTAGGTCCTCAGACCAAGGTATACATTATGCTATACATCTTTTTTTGTTTATAAATTGATTTATGATTAACTCAAATCCCTTCGTATATCAATGAGAATGTGGTAGAAATATCCATGCCACATCTTCTACCTCATTATGCTCTTTAGATTGTCTCAAAATGACTACTTGATCAGAGTAATCAGAAAGACAGCAATCTAAGAGTGGCATACTTACCTTATCTTCAATAGATGAATACCTGGCCAGGGTATTCAAGAATTGAAATTAGGTAGTATGTATTGGTTTTTATATTATGTTTCATCTCTTTCAGTTTTACTACTTAGTATCTTAAATTTTCTCTGGATGTTTCTTCTATATCTCTTCCCCTTTTCTATATTAAGAGAGAAAATTCAAAACATACAAGAGAATATTGGACTGAATATAAGTTCTCATCCTTCTTAGCTCTTCTTCATGTTCTCATAATCACTACTACAGAAAAAACCTTTGGCGTCGGTTTCTGACCGACGCCTATGTGGGCGCCGCTAAAGGTCGAACACTTCGGCGTCGATTTTTTAACCGACGCCAATAGTCCATATAGGCGTCGGTCTTTTAGTAGATAACCGACGCCAAAAGGGTTCGTGCCACAGAAAACGGCATCATCTAGGACACATTCTGCGTCGGTTATCTACTAAAAGACTGCCCTTTTGGCGTCGGTTTTCTATAAAAAATCGACGCCATACATCAAGACGACACGGCCGTGCTTCCCTGCACGGCCGTGTTTAGTACTATAGACGTCAGTTTTATATGAATAACCGACGCCTTTTCCACCACGGCCGTGCTATCCTGCACGGTCGGGTTGTTTGTACTATTAGGCGTCGGTTTTTGTCCAATAACCGACGATATAGGTCTTTGCTGACGGTTTTCTGTAAATAACCGACGCCTATATCTATTTTTTTATATCAGTTTGCAGGCCTGCTGTGGCTGGTCAGCAGGATGAGAACCTGCAGTTCAATTTTCTGAACTGCAGGTTTACGACATCCATTGATATCAGCCTACAAACAGGCCACAAACCTGCAAAAGTCCCAAGGAAAATTTCACACAAGTAGATACATTCAGACATCAATTCAATTCTCACATTCACACATATAGAAACATTCAAATACATGTATTAACATTCAGAAATATTCATTTACAAAGTATCATTCATTATCGCTATCAACATCCCAATTATATCTTACAGTTGCCACTGCTTGTATGGCTTTTGCCCATTCTACTCTTATTTCATCTAATGCTTCCATCGTATATGGAACATGTATATTTTTTAAGCGTTTACCTATAGTGTGGTCAGTTTTAAACACCTGTAAAGAGAATGATGTATATATATAAGTAATAATATAAAAATAAGATTGATATATTTCATACTAACTAATGAGACTATATATAATACCTCATGTATGTTATCGATGTCCAATGTGGCATGTCAGATAATCATCTGCATAAATCGCATCACAAAGTATGCGCATGCCCAGCCGTTGTCTTGTGTTAGCACACTATAAATTGAAACATACACAATAATACAACTAAGCACAATTCACATCAATAATATATACATTGGAGTCGGGAACTTACTTGTACGTTCTGCCAATTTATTGGCTGGTTCTTTTTCCTTGGGACCGTTCCTCCAGCCTTTTTGAATGCATCTAAACCCCTACATGTTAATATAACATAGTAAATTGCATAAGTAAATAGTAATGTAATAATAGATGTTAACGGATACAAAAATGAAATATTTCTCACCAGAATAATGGCATTCTCATTACGTGTCCAATTTTAGTGTTTAATGTACTTCCCGCGGGATCTAGATAATAAACAGTGAACGTCCCGGGGACAATAACTAGTAACTCTCAATGTTTACCGCTAGAGGTAAAACGTTAACAATTAATAACTCAAAATGCACAATAAAAATGGAATTTTCTTAAGTCCAAATTATAAATAAAGTAAACTTACTTGACATTGAATGGAGCTATTATTATCATCTTCTTTTGTTGACCAAAAATTGTAAAAGCATCTATACAATATTGTTGAACACTATCGGGGTCTTTAGCTACCATACTAATCAATGATGGAATCAAAAATCCCACATGATCAAATGCAAATTGTTTGCATTGATCTTCGACTAAGTAGCTGCAAAATATGTATTACGTATGCATTAATATATAAGAAACCAGATCACCGGATCTTACACAAGGTATATAGATGTATAAACAAGATATCACCTTATTCATGTCTCTATCATTGATGTATTCAGCCAAGCATACATAAACAGCTCAATAATATCTTGTATAAATAAAGAGCTATCGTATGATTGACCTGCATAATCTGCATCTAAAGAAAAAATTATAGGGCAATGTATATTATGTGCCCGTAGCCAACATGCCATTCCCCTACAAGCAGGACCTAACGGGTATGTTAGGTCAGTTGGAACCCAACTTGGTAATGCAGGAAGTGGAGGTGGAGGCCTAGGTGCTCCTGGTGTCTTCTTTTTAACCTGTATATATAATTTCAAATCAGTTGACCTCATATATACATATTAACAGTCTAAATCAATGTAAATTTATCTTACAATTTCAGTAGTGTAGACGACATCTACTTTGGGCCACAATATGACCCTGCCTTCTGCGTCAGCAAGTGTATCAATATCTGGGTGGGGATATGGCAATGTAGCTTCCCTCCAATCGGGTAACACACATAATGGGCCCACACGAACGTAGCCATGTGGCATTGGAGTCCCGTGAAACCTTTCCCCAGGAAGGGACGGGTAAGCCTGCGCCTCTGCAACAACATAGTCTTGTATTCTTAAGCGGCATGGCTTCAATGACTACAAATTTACGTAAAGAATGTTATACATATATACATATCATCTTGAAAACATATCATCTTGAAAAGACTAGCTACAATGTCATAAACAATACTTACAGCAGACGTGTTAGGCGATGGGTCTCCAGGATTACTCGCAGTCTGTGCATCAGGAGAAGAGTGGGTCGCCATAGGCTGATTGGAAGCCTGAGATGCCTTCCACCGCAACAATTCTTCCTTGACCTTCTCAGCAACTACATCGTTGACCTTCTTAGCAACTATATCCTCGACTCTCTTATTCTCCTATACATGGATAAAAGAAACATTAGCTTCTTATTATTGAATTTCCTTTTGCAGTAACATTCTAAAAAAAGAATAGGTTACCTCTTCTTGAGAAAGTCCCACTCTGGGTTTGCGCTGGGATGGCCCAAAGAATGCTTTGATGCCCACACCAGCGCCTGCACCCCTAACACGTCCAGGATGCTCTGGGTTACCCAGAGCAACTGTTAATTCATCCCTTGTGCCCTAAGGGATGAACGTGCCTTGTTTCCTCTGCTCGTGCAACTCCCGCTAATCACCATCAACAGAAATTGGTAAGTTAACACCACAAATAATCAATATTCAAACGATTTCTCTAAGAGTTGTATTTTACCATTTTCGCAGCCGCCTCAGCAGTTACGGGCTTATTTATTTCACCCTTCTTGTTTTGCCTCCCAGCTATCCAGATATCATGGCGAGGCATGGGTGTGGCAGACTCTTGAGTAGGAGCAGACTCCTGAGTAGCCGCAAACTCCGCATGTAGTCTTTGGCGAACACTTGCATAGCCTTTTGGACCCATAGTGTGGTCATGCACATTCAGTGCACGCCTTGCTTTTTGTGCGTCACTGAGGGCCTAGTTAGTATGCACATTAATGATTTGGTTAGTATCACTAAATGTTAATCTTGAATAGGTGAATACAATGTATATTAATTAAATTGGGAGTGACACCTAATACCTTGAATTCTTCAGATTTTCTTGAAGCAACAAAATTGTCCCAATCTTCTTTGTCCAAGAAGTTCCATTGTTCAAGGGCTGACTTCTTTTTCTTATCACCCTCTTTTATGTATTCTTTGTTCAGATTTGTCCTATAATTCCTAAGCATCTTTCCAGCGCGTTGCATCACACTTTTACGATGCAACTTCTCATCCAATGCAAACAGATTCTGTAAAATAGAAATGTTATTAACTAGTATCCAAAATAGAATTGCAAATAATAGAATTTGTAATCTACAAAATAGAATTGCAAATAATAATAACTCACGCATAAATCCTTCCATATCAAGTCTTTTTTCCCCAGAGGAACTTTATGCCAGTTATCACACTTAACACCACAATGGCTCCGAGTGGTACAACCAAGATAGTTTACAAAATTATTGCGGTTCACTCCAATTGCATTTCCTCCATTATCAAACTCCACAACCAATTTGGATCCACTGCCACTAAGCGCTATTAACTTCTTCAACAGAGTGATGCCCCTTTTCTTGTTAATTGTTTGGTGTTGCGCATCAAGTTGCTCCAGTGCTTCAGTGGGTACATGTGCATCATCAACCTAAAATTTGACAAAAATAAACACACTGAATTAGCCCAATATAGAAATATAAGATATATGACATAACTAGAAGATAATGAATTTTATAGAAATACAGGATATGTTTTTAGTACTTACATTGGTATCCTCGCCATGCTCGTCATGGACATCATGCTCATCATGGACTTCATGCTCATCATGGACATCATGCTCATCATGGTCAACCATCTGAAAATGTCATTAAAAAGGCAAACATTTAGCATTTGTATTAACTAGAAAAAGGCAAACATTTAGCATTTGTATTAACTAGAAAAAGGTAAACATTTAGCATTTGTATAAACATACATGTCTCTAAAATTGTGATCTTTTATCAATTAACAATCCTTCATTGTGATCTCCGCGCACATATAAGTCATCATTAGCTCTTATTGAATCAGTGTTTTTTTCACATATAGGACACGCTTTAGCTCCTTTGACACTATATCCAGACAAATTCCCATATGATGGAAAGTCATTAACAGTGCAAAACAACATAGCGTGCAAACGAAATGTCTCTCTTGCTGAAGCATCATAGGTCATCACACCTTCAGCCCAAACTTTCTTTAAGTCATCAATCAAAGGTTCAAGATAAACATTGATATCATTTCTGATATCAACAACGACAACATAACGTACTTATTTTTCATACACATCCAGGGAGGAAGATTGTATATAACAAGCATGACTGGCCAAGTGCTATGTTGGTTGCTCAATGTCCCGTACAGATTCATCTGATCTGTACAGAGCCCAAGTCTTAGATTCCTATCTTCTTCACCAAATTTGGGGTACGATAGATCAATCTTCTTCCACTGTGGGGAATCAGACGCATGTCGTAGGATCCCATCATTATTTTTCTTAACATCTGCATGCCACCTCAAATTCTTCGCATCTTTCGGATTTGCAAACAAGCGTTGAAACCGTGATATTATAGGTAGATACCACAACACCTTGGCAGGAGAACCAGTTTTGGACTCTCCCGAAGTCGTCAATTTATACCTTGACGCACCACATTTTGGACAATCTTTCAAATCTACATAGTCCTTTTGAAATAATACACAATCATTCGGGCATGCGTGTATCTTCTTGGCCTCCATTCCCATTGGGCACAACATTTTCTTTACCTGGTATGTTGAGATTGGCAGCTCGTTTCCTTCAGGAAGCATTTCTTTCAACAAAGTCAACAATGAAGTGAAGCTTTTGTCGCTCCATCTATTGTTAGCTTTCAACTTATACAATCTCAACACAGCGCTAAGCTTTGTAAACTTAGCACAGCCTGTGTATAACGGTATTTCAGCATCATGCACAATGTTTCTAAAGATAGGAGGTGGATCGGTGTGCTCTACCCTACAACTATCCAGCATCACATCAACGATGTCTGCTGGAACTGGTTCGTTCACATTTACGTCATCAGAGGAAATTTCTTCTTCCACCCAAGCACTGCTATCAACATCTACTGGTTTCGATTTTGAAATCTCTCCATGCCAGTGCCATTCTGTATAGCCTTGTACAATCCCGTTGCACATGGCATGAGTTTTGATTTCCTCACCAGTGTTGACTTTCAAGTTGTTACCGCAATGCCTACATGGACAGTAGAACCTATCTGTAGGTTTTTTCCTATGTTCCTCGACAAATCTAATAAACTGATCAAGACTAGATATAAACTCTGGGGGTGCAACGATTATGAATGGACATCCATGATCTATCCATTCTATGATCAGAGAAAACAAGTATATATTAGGAAACAAGTATATATTAGGAAAAGATTAGGGTATACACTTACATCCTAAGTGTATAATGTGATGTCATTCTTATATATAATAAATGTGTACCACCTATCCCATCCTTGAACACCTAATCTCACTAGTAAGTGTATAATGTGTATTGGGTTTTCCAGAAAATTTTGGCAGCATTTCCCCGCTGTGAGAACAAACGGGGAAATGCTACCGAAATTTTCTCGAAAACCCAATACACATTATACACTTACATCCTAAGTGAGATTAGGTGTTCAAGAACAGTCCCAAACCGGGGACTATCCAAGATTTACTCCTAATGAGTCAATCTTGGACGGGTTTCTAGGCCAACAAACACATGTGATGTCATTCTTATATATAATAAATGTGTACCACCTATCCCATCCTTGAACACCTAATCTCACTAGTAAGTGTATAATGTGTATTGGGTTTTCAAGAAAATTTCGGCAGCATTTCCCCGCTGTTCTCTAAGTACATATGTACTTAGAGAACAAATGGGGAAATGCTACCGAAAGTTTCTCGAAAACCCAATACACATTATACACTTACATCCTAAGTGAGATTAGGTGTTCAAGAACAGTCCCAAACCGGGGACTATCCAAGATTTACTCCTAATGAGTCAATCTTGGACGGGTTTCTAGGCCAACAAACACATTTGATGTCATTCTTATATATAATAAATGTGTACCACCTATCCCATCCTTGAACACCTAATCTCACTAGTAAGTGTATAATGTGTATTAGGTTTTCAAAAAAATTTCGGCAGCATTTCCCCGTTGTTCTCTAAGTACATATGTACTTAGAGAACAAATGGGGAAATGCTACCGAAATTTTCTCGAAAACCCAATACACATTATACACTTACATCCTAAGTGAGATTAGGTGTTCAAGAACAGTCCCAAACCGGGGACTATCCAAGATTTACTCCTAATGAGTCAATCTTGGACGAGTTTCTAGGCCAACAAACACAATAATACATATGTACATGTTAGGGTTTCATTACGATTAATGTTAGGGTTTCATCACAATTGATGTTAGGGTTTAATCAAATCAAATTAGGATGCTACAATTGACAAGTTTAAATCTTATTTCAACATGCATCAAAATTTACTGAATTAGGCCAAACATTACGATTAAAAGCACAAATATATGACAAATATATGCAAGCAACAAACCATTATATGGAACGAAATCCTACATTATACACATACTTTTCCTGAGTAAGATAATGTGCACTTCATGGAATTATTAATATCTGAATATATATAAGTTGTTTCTACCTACTTTGATGGGATTTTATAACATTCGAGTCTTCCATTTAAGGCATTAGATGCATATATTGCAGTCCATTGTGTTGAGATAAGAATCCCATGTGATACACATGATTGAAAATCTTTCACCAACTCTGGGGTCCAACATGTGGATTATATGGTACATACACATCAAGGTGGTCATAAGGGAGGATATTTCCTTATTTATGAGTAAGCGATATAAGATTAAGATCCATATAAAAATTAGGGCAGAAGGAAGAAATAAATCTTCTTTAGGATACAATAGATCCTTATGGGTGTATTTAGGGTCATAGGTACCATCATAGAACAAAAGGGGTACACTCTAGGATTTAAGATCACACTACATCATGTATTTTATACAAAATTACATGTATGTGTATATAAAAAATATATTTATAAGGAACTTCTATACATATTTAATCAACAAATCAGTAATTAACTAAGTATTCATCAATACTTACTATTAATCAGTATCTCTAATCATTAAAATCGGCAAGCAGATCAGTAATTGTAAATAACAAACTATGAATTGTTGAATTAAAGTAATCACTAAAGTAATACTAACCAGTAGACCAATCATTAATCACTGAAAGCAGCAAGGAAATCAGTAAAACTAATCATGCATTACTAGTATAATAGAGCAATAGGATATTTACTTCGATGCATTACAGCAGTACCCAATTATTTCAGCTTACATACCTTTCGTTAGCGGCGGCGGACAAGTAGGCGAGCTCCCAGCAGTGGTGGCGGTGACCGGCAAGCTCCAGGTGGCAGGGCAGGCAGGTGCAGCGGTAGCCGGCGAGCTCCAGGCGGCAGCGGCGTTGGTGGGCGGCGGCGAACAAGGACGAAGGAGCGGGCGGCGCCGGGCGTGAGCAGGGAGGAAGGAACGGGCGGCGCCGGGCGTGAGCAGGGAGGAAGGAGCTAGGGCAGCGGGCGATGATGGACGAAGCAGGAAGAAGCTAGGGCAGTGACGCACAGCAGCAACACCGGCAGTGTCGGCGAGGCGAGGAGCACAGGAAGCGTCGGCGACGGTGAGAACCAGCAGGCGATCGAGCAGCAGCGGCGCGACGGGCGATGAATACAATGAAACAGGTGTGGGCGAAGAGTAGGGCGATCACGGGATATTAAGTTCCCAAATAGCGTCGGTTGTTTCCAACGACCGACGACTAAAGATCTTTCGTGTCGGTTGTTTGAAACAATCGACGTCCAATTGGACGATATTTTCACGAAATTATTTGGCGGGAACCACTTTCAGCGTCGGTTATAAAAGGATAACCGACGCTGAAAGTGACACTTTTCGCGCAAATTTTCATCGCACATAGGCGACAGTTTCTATCTACATAACCGACGCTGAAAGTGACACTATTTTTTTTGCTCGAAAATTGGATTTTGCGGGTGACTTTAAGCGTCGGTTTGTTATTAACAACCGACGCTATTTCAAAGCGGTACCCGTGTCTGGCTGGTCTTCGAATATAGACGTCGATTTTCCTAAATAACCGACGTCTAATATTTTAGGCGTCGGTTTTCCTAAAGAACCGATGCCCAGAAAAGCGACATTGAATGTTGTTTCTGTAGTAGTGAATATTAATTATAGGAAGCTCAACAACAACTACCTTTCTTATAATTAGTAGGCAGAGAGTAGAAAAAAGAAAGATGATTCAGAATGAAAAGTTCTATCTTGACATGTTGCCTCTTACAAGTTATCTAGTGTCTTATCTGACTCAATACATGGAGTCAGTTGTCATCTGCTATTGCCTTTGTCCTCTACTACCAGAGATAGATGGACCAAACAGTGACACTTGTCTTCATCCTCAGCTTTCTGTTTCACTAAACTGGGGTCTTTGTGGGTTTTGTAGATTATGCCTTGACTGTTGGGTTACCCCATTATTTCTTCTTGGACACTGCTGTCTAAAATGTCCTATCTGTCCACATTTATGGAAAGTTCGGCCCTCACTTGATGAGCACTGCATTGGTGTACTATATTGTAGTTGAACTTGTGTTACCGAAAACCTTGGTTGTTTAGTACCACCAATCCACTGTTCGTGTGACTGTGTAGACCTCCTTTTGAGGTGTGCCTCATGTTTCTTTGTTACAGACCTTTCTATCCTCCGAATTGACTCTACAAATGTGGCAAATTTCTCTCTACTTTCTAATGCAGCTGCCGAGATATACAACTCATCATTCCGTCCTTTCTCAAAACATCGAATCTTCTCCTCCTCAATAGCAGCCATTTGAGGACAAAACCGTAAAAGTTCCATAAACCTAGGCTCATATTCATTTATTGACATGGTTCCCTGTCGAACCTTCTCAAACTGTGAGATCTTTTCATCTAAGTATGTTCTTGGAAAATACTTATTGACGAATTCTTGATGAAATTCCTTCTAACCAACCTCTTCATCATTCCTTTTTACTTCTTCTATGGCCCACCAATGGCCAGCACTACCCTTCAAAAGGTATACAACATGTTTGACTTTGTCAACATTTAGAATACTAAGGATCTTAAAATCCTTTTCTAACTCAGTGAGCCATAGATCAGCATCTGTTGGGTCAGTTGTCCCAGCATATTCTATAGCTCCTACATGACGTAGTCATTCAAAAGTCTTACCAGACTCATGTCTCTCATTGGTAGTTGGTGCCCTAGGTGCTGGTGCGAGCATCCAGTCTACCATATACCTCATTGTGGTCATGAATTACCTAAATAGAGCATGAATGTTTGGGTTTTCTATCATATCTTCATCAAAATGGAGATTCTCAAGCACTGATTCCTCTCTTGCCTGATCCCTTGCTTCTCCTACTGGTGCAACAACTTGATCCTTGTGTTCTCCAGACATCTTTAAGCTATCTCCCTTCTTCTGCATAAGTAGACGTGACTATAAGATATACTGGAGGACACTAGAACAAACTCAACACCTTAGTCCTATGTGTCTGTAGACTTAGCGAACCTAGAGCTCTGATACCACTAATTGTGGAATATTGTTCAAACAAAATGTCATTAACTAAGCGGAAGTGATTATTAACAACGAATTACCGAAAAATCACTAAAAACTATAACCTTTTTGCAAAGAGATCCATTTCCCGGAAACTCTTATAACCAGAACCAAAGTATTACATGTACATTCTGGTCCACAAGTACATACCATGTACCAACTCTTCCCGAGGATTACATACATTAATTGCTCTGTTAAGTCTACACATGAGCAACACAAAACCTCGAGGCATTCAAGCCAAAAATCTTAGATCCATTATAAAAGAATTATCCACTAACTCCTAGGACCTAAGAGTACAGAGACAACACATAGGACTCATATCTATAAGACACGACAACCAATATTTCCACATGAGATGTTATTGTTGTCCCAGATGTTGTTGTCCTTCCCCTATTGTATGGTTCCTACCTCTGTGTCCCCGTCTACCTAAATATGTTGGATCCCACGAGGGTGAGACAATTGAAAAATTTCCCAGCGAGAGATATAACTCTCTGCCAGAAACATTATTATCACAGATAAACATTATAAAACTGAGTAGAGGATAAGCAGTTTAGAACATTCTCATCTTTTAAAGCATTGCAACTATCTATGATAGAGTAGTAAATCATTTATGCACTTTATAAGGAATATGAAGAACATGTATATCATTTATCCGTCTTACTATATCAACATCTCAAGCTTATCCTGAGATACTCATTATCATGATATGTCATCCATGAATCATTCTCGTTTCTGTCTGTTGACCTTAGCCAATCTGTTAGCCAGATATTGAATTGTACCAGTCATGTAAGTATACATCATCATATTCTATCGAGGCATTGGACTATGCCAATACTATGCAAACATTCTAGGGATTGGACTATACCAATAATGTGCAAACATTCCAGGCATTGGACTATGCAAATCCTGTGCAACCATTCCAGGCATTAGGTTATTACCAATCCTATGCAATTATTCTAGGTATTGGGTTATGACCAATCATGTGACTTTATTCTAGGTATTAGGTTATTACCAATAATGTGTAATTATTCCAGGTATTGGGTTATTACCAATCCTGTGACATTATTCCAGGTATTGGGTTATTACCAATACTGCGACATTATTCCAGGTATTGGGTTATTACCAATCCTGTGCAATTATTCCAGGTATTGGGTTATGACCAATCCTATCACATTATTCTAGGTATTGGGTTATTACCAATCATGTGACATTATTCCAAGTATTGGGTTATGACCAATCCTGTGACATTATTCTAGGTATTGGGTTATTACCAATCCTGTGCAATTATCCCAGGTATTGGGTTATTACCAATCCTGTGACATTATTCCAGGTATTTGGTTATTACCAATCCTGTGACATTATTCCAGGTATCGGGTTATTACCAATCCTGTGACATTATTCTAGGTATTGGGTTATGACCAATCCTGTGACATTATTCTAGGTATTGGGTTATTACCAATCCTGTGTAATTATTCCAGGTATTAGCTTATTACCAATCATGTGACATTATTCCAGGTGTTGGGTTATTACCAATCCTGTGACATTATTCCAGGTATTGGGTTATTACCAATCCTGTGCAACATTGATGAATACCACATCACCTTTACTAGGTATTAAACATTGTCCAAGCCATCATACTTAATCACATTATTTATGTAATTCAATTATTCCTCATATCTCCTTTAAGCTTATTCAAAACACTATAGTCCTTATTTGGCTGTAAACATAAAGCATGTATGATCAAGATTTCATTTTTATTATTGTATCCATTAGTTATAATTATTATGTTACTAAGTTTCTATTATATATTTTGAACATTATCATTTCTTACATGAGACTTTATAAACATCTTATTACCTCTCACTAGGCAACAACAATTCTCATGGCTCACAAGGACCATTACACATGTTGTCACCTCTAACTAGGCAATGACTACTCTCATGGCTCACACGGCCATTAAATATCTTGTCACCTCTCACTAGGCAATAACTACTCTCATGATTTATCATTAAATGATTATCAACACAAGGTATGAGTTTCCCTCTCATCCTTACCAGAGTATGAATACATCATACTTTATTAGTTTGGCTTAACCCTTTCTTAAGGTATGTTAGCCTACACTTATCAATGTGCATTCTCATTATAATAATTGACATGACACACTTCATGTGTTACTCATTCAAGTATATTGGATTTAGGATACATCAAGGTGTATCAATCTTGAGGTACTGGATGTGATATCTATCATGTCTTGATGTATCACTTCCCTCATCACCTTTATCTTAAGTTCATCAACTTATCTTGTATTAGGGTATGTCCCATCCTAATACTTTATGCACCAGTTCATCACATTTATCATGTAAAGTATTGGTCATAAGTTACTCATTTGAAACATGCAACCATTGTCAATGATATGGAATCACCTCGAGTTAAGGCATTATCGATATAAGGTTATCCATTACCAATAAATTTAGGTGTTTCACTTATCAATATATTAGTCACTATTCCATTTTTAGGAATAGGGTTTCCCATCTTTATCAATTAGGGTTTACATAACATCACCCTATATTAGGGTTTCACATAGCATCACCTGACGTTAGGATTTCACATAACATCATCGTATATTAGGGTTCACATAACATTACCTAAAATTAGGATTTCTCAACCCATGGCCCAAATTGGGGTTATGGTTTGTCATCATATTGCCCAAGAGTAGGGTTTCATGCATTATAACCCAAAATTAGGGTTTCATATAGAATTACATAGCATCACCCTGGATTAGAGTTTCGTGAAGCATTCTCTTAATTTAGGGTTTTTCATTATATTACCCTGGATTGGGATTTCCCATATCATCACCCTAGATTAGGGTTACACCATTACCCTAGATTAGGGTTTCATCTATAATTGCCCTAAATTAGGGTTAGGGCTCATTAACCTCCTCGATTAGGGTTTCATGATTTCTTTATCAAGGATCATACCTAAACTACATATTTTTTTCATGTTAAGAGTGTTGAGGCTTATCCACTACATGATTATTATACATGTATGAATTCCTCTCTCTCTCATCCTCTCTAATATGTTGATTATGTCAAACTTGATTAGATTAGGTCAACCCTTCATTCAAGTACATGCATTTAGGGTTAGCATAGTGTGTTGAGATATTGCTTCCATAAGCATCAAAGATTAACCCCTCAAAGGGTACTTATCACCCTAGTACCTTAATGGTACAAACATTGTAATTATCTTTGATAAACATCATTAACAATCAAAGGGTTAATTGATCTTTCATAGCTTTGCATTTATTAGGTCTCCAAACTATTTTGATACTTTTGAACCTTCAAACAGTTTTGACCTCCTTGACCTTCAAATGGTTTTGAGACCTTTTGCCTTCCAAATGGTGTTAAGACCATTTGGGCATCTAGGGTTGAGACTGTTTTCTCTTAAATAGTTTTCAAATCATTTAGTGCCTTCAACCCTTGAAACTATTTGATCAAATTAACCTTGAGACCGAATAAACAACCCATCACTGAAACCTGAGTGGACATAAAACCATTTTGAGACCATTTGATCTCAAATGGTTTGAATACCGTTTGATGTCAAACGTTGTCAAGACCATTTGGACTCAAACCACCTTGAAATTGAATGGATCATTCAGGGTTTCCTTCAATCAATCAATCAATCGATTTGAGACCTGTTTCCCTCCAAATGGTTTTAAGACCGTTTGGGCATCTAGGGTTGAGACCGTTTTCTCTTAAATAGTTTTGAAATCATTTAGTGCCTTCAACCCTTGAAATTGTTTGATCAAATTAACCTTGAGACCGAATAAACAACCCATCATTGAAACCTGATTGGACATCAAACGATTTTGAGATCGTTTGATCTCAAATGCTTCGAAGACCGTTTGATGTCAAACGTTTTCAAGACCATTTGGACTCAAACGGTCACAAGTTTGGTCTAAACCACCTTGAAACTGAATGGATCATCTAGGGTTTCCTTCAATCAATCAATCAATCGATTTTAGGGTTTGCACTCATTGAACCATCCAACATTGAGACCATTGAAAGTACATCGAATTACAGCCCTTAGATCTCCAACCATCCATCACATATCTTGAACTCTAAATGGTCTTGAGACCATTTGGCCTCAAATGGTCTTGAGACCGTTTGCCTCCAAACGGTCTTGAGACCGTTTGGACCATCAACCAAGAAATTGATCCAATTCAATTAGGGTTTCTTCTTCAATCAATTAGGGTTTGTAATCAATGAATCATCCATCACTATAACCATTGTGATTAGATCAATTTGAACCATTAGTTCTTAATTCATCGACGTCAGCAATTGACCTCAAACGGTCTTGAGACTATTTGACCTCAATCGATCTTGAGACTGTTTGTCCTCAAACAGTCTTGAGACTGTTTGATCACCAAACTGTTTTGAGACTGTTTGGTCATCAATATTGCAAACGGTTTGCTCATGATATTTATTGAGGTGTGTGCTAAGATGAAATCATCATCTTCAAGCTTCAAACCTTCGAAAATTACTGTGATTTTTGTGGTGATTTCAACAATTAATCAAAAGGAAATTTAGGAAAAAAAAGGAATCAACATATGATGAAGAAATGAAATCAATAATAACATTTAAGGGTTCAAGTTATATAACCCACTTTAAAAGTTGAATCCAAGCTTCAAGAGTCACTTATTTAATGGTGAATGAAGCTTCCTCAATGTTCCAAGGTCCGTTCTCAACTCTTTGGATGCAAAGGATAATCAAGGATGAGCATTGAATGGAGAAAAGAAGAAAATAAGCATTGAATTTCGATTTCCACGATGAAATTATAGTTGAAGATGACCATGGTTCTTACATACAGGTTGGGGCACGTTATCCTTTTTATCCTAAGCTCCTTAGTCTTCGGCCCAAGCAAAGAAAGAAAGTGGATTAAAAAAAGAGTCTTTGAAGTAAGTGGAAAATGGGGTATATGTATGTGAATTTTCAAGAGAGAGAAAGTAGTAGAAAATCCTTCATCTCCTATTTCATATGCCACATAACCCCCTCTCTTCCTTGCATACGAAGACATCTTCCTTTCCTTAAAAAACCTCTCGTTTATCCTTGAATTAAAAGAAACCACTTTAAGCACCTTAATCATTATAATACTATTATCCATTTTTAGTTGACAAATTTTTAATTAAAAAATGTGAGTGGGTTTCTTCACCTACTTAGGATATTTCGGTGCAAGCCAAGGCCTTTGGACGTCCTTGCATTATAGGATTTCAACCAAAGCCTTATTAACTGATGGGCACTTCAATTAATATATTTATTTTTGCATTAAATTGAATTAGGGTTTCAATTATGCTTAAATCTTGATTATTTTAATATAAAGATTCTCTCTCCTCCAAAGATATTAAAATGGCACGTCCCTCCGATTTTATTATCTTTAATTGATACTAAGAAGCATTAGGGACTCTCAAGAAGTGGTATTTTTCATATTGAACCCTGGTTTTGGGTAAATTGCTCATTACACCAAAACTAGGTTTTTAATCCACAAACATTGCTTAATAAGCTCTTTCTTGGTGCTTAGGCTTGTGGAAGCCATACCTCAGCACCATTCTCATTCTTATGATGCTATAAAACTTGTGGAACATTTATCATGTAACATTTGCAAGTTAACCCCTTAAATTGGGTAAATACTTTAGTCCAAAACAAGCAAATATTATTTCAACGTTATTCAAACAAGTTTAAACTTGGAATTTGGGCTTTCCACCAGCCACCACCTTGCATCATTTTCTCCATAATGATGCTAGAACACATGAGGCAAATTCAACATATGACATATTGCAATATAACCCCTCAACTTGGGTAAATTCCACTTTAGTCCAAAACAAAGGAACATTGCTCAAATAACATTTAATCAAGACCAAACTTGGAACATAAATGTGTCACATGATAACAAAACACCTTAGAAGATTATATTAAAGTCATAAGCAACTTATTTAGCCAAAACAAATAGGGTTACTTCATAACCCATATCAGGGATGTTACAATATATATTTCTGAATATCTGAATTCAAACATATAAAAGTTTTTCTATTCATATCCAATAAAACAACAATATGAAATGAATGTTCTATCTCATTTTATATTTATGCTCTTAATTCATGTTACTTATCTTGTTTCTAACCCTAATATCTCTAGGGTTCTCTCTAGACCATCCTTCCACTGTATACCTGACCAGGGTATACATGAAAGAAAAGATAGAGTAGCTTGATACTAGTTGATCCAAGTACTTAGATAACGGGACAGGATATCCAAATACTCAAATCCCAGAGCTAACATCAAAAAATCTCCTATCTACCACACTTATGACTCTAACTTACTAACTTAATGGTCCCTGACAACTCAACCTAAGCTCTGATACCAATTTGTTACACCCTGATCTCACAGTTACCACTAATCATGTGATTAGGCTATAAATTGAGGATTTAACATAATATAAAGATCACCCTTAACTTTTTCTTCTTTTTCAAACTCTTTGTTTTCTCGCATTGAACCACATAAACTAACTTTATAAGTAGAGGGGTGAGCCTACTCGCTCAGTGAATGAGTACTTCAAAGAAATAGTCTAAAGCGCTGATATAATTACAAATATACTTTTGAGCAACTGATATCAATTATAAGAGAAGTGAGCTTTAATGAGTCTAATAATTGACAATCATAAATATGGCAGGATATTCTAGATATCTACAACAGTGAATCAATATATGAAATGCTTGATTGATCATAAAGAGAACTAATAATTCAGAAACATACAATGAATAATTGAATAACTGTACACACTTTTTTGACCTCACATTCTTTTTATTATGCCATGATCATATGCATACTACTCTACATATGAAGACCCATAGTACACTACAATCACACTATACAAGAATTAGCGGACACACCTAAGAAATGCTAAGTCTGACTACTCTCCTGGTCTACAATAGGGAAATGGCTCTCTGGCCTAAACTGGACTCCTCCTCTAACCTGAGCACACAGGCGGAGAGTCAAGCAACCTCTTGGCTTTTTTTTTACTCTAGTACCACCAAGACTTCTGGTTGATGTTGGACACTACAAACTATAATTTAAGGAGACTTCCAATAGGTCTTCGTCCCCCATGCCACCTGATAGCACGTTCTGAACCTATTATACTGGACACTGCCAGGGTTTAGTTGTTTAACACATAAGGCGCAGATCTCACATAGGGGTTCTATGGTGTTCAAGGCTCCTAAGTCTATTATTTTATTATTCCTAGAAAGCTCTTTCTACATTGCACCATTCTCTTACTTATAGTTGACTTTGGTATCTCAATGGTATCACATCTACTTATTTGAAGTTATAATACAACATATATATCATTCAAAACTTGGCAGAGCAGCATATTCAAAACATTGTAATATACTGAGTAATCAACATACTTTACATGCAGGTAGACTAAAATTCTTAAATAAACAGATTACATGTCCACTTGGCACATACACACTAGAATCATACAATTTATCATCTTATTACACTGATAAGAGTTAATTACTTGACATATGAGTATTCATCATTTGCACCTGTAAATTATTTGTACTTTCTTGGATAATGTGCACCTCAACCCAAATCATGAGTTGTGCATCAACACATCTCATACTGAGAACATTGATATCAAAATATTTGATTCATTGAACACCCTATCCTTAGGGTTTCATTTATCTCATTCACTTATCACATGGCTCTCATAAGGATTTCATGCTACATAAACATTCACTAAATAAAGACTACTATCAACAAATCATATAAAATCAATATATGTATGAAACCTTGGAACTGAGCTGAATTTGGATTTCCACGCCATTCACTGAGATAACATGCATCAATAATAAAATTGACTAAATAAAATCTATCATGTCAAGAAAATCAGTTCAAATGGATTTTATGATATCTATTTGCAAATATCCAACTTTCCTCGCATCTAGGGTTTCACCCTCTTTAGTGAGATATCAAACAAACACTATTCAACTTAAGTGAAATCCAAGATAGTGTCTGACATATATGTACTATGAATTAAGAAAAACAATCATTCATAGCCAAGGGAATCTAGATAAACAAATTTCTCTATTTAATTATACAACAATTTCAGTCATAGACAAATTCCCAATATTTCAGTTTACTCTTATAACCTCTACAAATATTTAGGGAATTCTCATTAGGATGTATTAAATACATTTCTAATATGGTTTTATCATCTAAAATTCATCCAAACAGAGGAAGAATCCATTTCATGTCATTTTACAACAACTTAGATGAAACAGATAATTCAGGGTTTGTAGTCGCATACTAAGCAATTAAAGATTATGGATGATTTAACCAAATTTCGTGCATTATACTATTTAAAGGAAGTTCCCACTCACCCGAAGGTGTGAAAACACCTTAAAAATGCAGCTCCTCTGTGGAAATCTCGATCTCATATCAAATCCCTAGCAATTCACCCGATTCTTCTTCCTTTCAACTCAGAAACCCTAGAAATGAGGAATTATGAAGAAAGAGTGAGAAAAGGGGAAGTTTTGATATTATTTTGGATCAAATCAGAGGAGGGACGGAATTTTGACATGTGAGATAAGATTTACCATGAAACTATATCTAAAGAAGGTAAACATACATGATTTCATCATTCCTCAGACCGCAAAACTCTAGGTCAGCATCTCCATCATTTTCTCCTCTCAAACCTAAATCTCCCTATCTCTCTAGGATTTCGTTTCTCTAGATTGAACCATGAACTATGAGAGCTCCTTGTGTGTTAGGTTGATCATATAGAGAAATTGAGTTGTTTGGGTCAATTGCACTTTGACCCCTCCCTAAACTTTTTCTTATTTTAGTAGATTTTTATGTCATAAAAAGGTTTCTGTAATTCGTGTATTTTAGAGATCAAACCTTTTCTAAAAATTTGGACAATTTATCATTTTGTGTATAATTGAGTTACTAATCTTTAGTCAAAATTTGAGATCATTCCAACCTCACATTTAATAAATAACAATTGAATAGTGCACTGCTATCCAAAATTCTATAGAAATGTTTATTACTGTAATGCGTCTACTGATAAGGTCTTAACACTTCCAAAAATTATGAAAAGTTTACATGCTATTTATGATTGAGTTTCAGATCTCCATTTGAAATTTTAGATCATTTGGAGTTACCAATAAATAAATAAAAATCAAACAATATACTGTTGAACAACATTCTGTTAGCATGGTCGGTTGAAGTATATCTCGACCAAGAATGAATTTCAAAGAACATCCAAAAATTCTGACATTTTTCACTAAAATGCACGATCGAGTTATACATATTATTTCCAAATTTCAATTGAATCCAAATTACATAGAAAATGTGATAAATTATTTACCATACTACTATCTTGATCAAATTCCATACTCATGTACCATCAAAACCCTAATTTCATCCAACTAGGGTTTATATTTCTCAAACCCTAATTTCTTAAACAACAGAAAACTTAACGTTCTTATTAGGTTTAAAACATCATAATTGAATTATCAACATTAATTAGATTTAAGAAATGATCAATCCAATTAAGCATATAATCATCAATGTAAACCCTAGTTTACCAATTAAGCTCAGATACGGTCATAACAATTCTTCCCCCCTTTAAAAGGATTCGTCCCAGAAACATAAACGTGCAAGAAAAGTACTTTCAAGGTTTATTTTAAGCTTCTGAAATCTTACATCTCATTATATTCTTGTATTTCATACTTGAATGTAGTTTTCAAAATTAATTCCTTTATTTCTTTTCTAATCACAACATGATAAATCATGACTACTCAATGATAACGTACAAATTCTCTATGTCACAATCAATCATAGCATAGAGAGAGAAACAACCATTTCAATATTTTCATACTCTTGAGCTGTTACCTCAACATTGATAATCCGATCCAACTATCTCAATTCATACGGCTCAATATGTACTATTGTTATGTATTACCTCTAAGTCACAAAAGAGAGTTCACAATGTTGTTTTGAATTTTTACTATTGTGCTACTCAAATAACAAAACATTCTTGAGTTGAAAGACTAGATTCAACAACAATTGTACAATACTACTCACGACATCCCCATTGGATCATGGATGCATAAGGTGAAGTATTACCATCACATTCCATACTATTCTCAAATATAAACCCAAACATAATTCAAGGTGTAACCATCGGGTTATAGCATACTAAGGTTTTCAACAACACTAACAGAGTACTCCATGATTGTATTAGTCATTCAAGGACTATTCATACCCAATTACCATCACTTAATTATATTAAAGCTAGGTATAACAATCTATACCTCATTAGGATTACATATCAATAAAATATGGTTATCATCCCTTCTATTCATATGAGTGAATAGGTAAGACTACCTTATTCAGGGTAACCCTCCATTTGGCTTATCATTATTTGAACCATATCACCATACAACAATTGTACAATACTAAGATGGATTACTGGTATGAATGACTACAACTATCAGACACCTGAATTTAACATATTACTTGTACATGTACACTGAAATCATACGTAGAACCAATTTACATCCCTTAATATACCTTCAGCAAATTACACTTCTAAAAACAAATTCACATATTACTAAAAGCCATTGTTTTCTCTTATCGATCTTCTCATTCATTACTACTTACTTTTTGCTACTTATCCTTCTCATTTTAATCATGTAGATTGAACATCCCTAAAATTGAAACATACAAGGTATGAATAGATTATTCATTACTCTTACTATCACTGCAAGAATTTATTTCATATCACACTTCACTCATATTGTATTTCTCCTTTCATTCAAAACACACTTGTTACATTTCAAATTTATATCTTACTCATTGCTCTGAATCATTTTCGTATTGTTCACCAACCATTCATATTAGCTAGGATTACTATCAGTGCTAGTTTACTTCTCATAGTGCAAATCGCATGATCTTGTTTTATAGAGATGCTAGTATTCAAGGTCAAATCACTAGTGACAACCCTTGAACTACTACAACTCTAAACATTCTAGGGTTTGGTCCTTATCAATAGTACGATGCTATTGTGTGTGACTTTTCTCCCTTAATTTGAAAGTCAAACTTTGGATCTCACAAGCTTTACTAAAGTCTTCATTATCTTATCAATTGAATTTCCTTTCTCTTACTTGGCCATTCAGATAGATTACATTCTCAATTAGCCCTGCTAGGGTTTCATCATCATATTATATGTCATTATTACATTCACTACATGTATCTACCAGGGTGGTTATGCATCATATATGATTCATTTTCTTATCACTTCATTACCACATTGCTCTAATTAAGGAAGATATGAAAGAAAAGATGATTTTGAGACTTAGAACTCTTATCTTCAAACATTCATTAATATATTTCTCATATGTAGGTTTAATTAGCTATCAACAAAGATACTTGACTAATTAGCACTTTTTTTGATCTCGCAACCTCTTTCTTTTATAATCTATATTACTTCATTATGTTTCAAACCCTTCCTTACTTTCCATAATCCCCTTACCATATGTTGTTATTCCACATGTTATCTTTAACTTCTAGTTTTGTCTTATGATCATGTTACTTCTTTTAGGTGTATGATCATGTATACCATGTTTTATATATTTTATTTTATCCTTCTACTAATGTGAAGTTGAAACTATAAATCATTAATATCCCTACTAGTTTCAACTCATGTTTAATACATTACATATTTTTCATTTTAAATCAAATGGCTCATGCATGGGTGAAACATAGTTTCTCTTTCAATCAAGTTTTTCCTTCCTGAATATAGTCTACCTTTGTATGACTTATTCTTTTATTTAGCTACACTTTTTTTCTTCTTTTAGAAACTAGTTTGTTGTTCTATAGAAAGTTAGAATCCAAAGGTAATAATGATGGATGTATTAAACTTATTAATAAAGGTATACATTTCATGATCTCAATTATATCATAACCCTCATTCCTTAATCAAGCTCATTATTTCCAACATTTCTCTTTGTTTCAACTATGTTTTTATCCTAGTTTTATGATTTATATGCTCATCTAGGTTTCTTCACTTTAACTCTTCTGAAGACTCTTCACTTCAATGTACTTATTGTATACTTAGCTCTTTTCTTCTATTTTCCTTTTTCTTAGGAGTACATAAAAACATTATACTCGGTTATATAATCCATTCCTCATGATGATTCTAACTATCTTGGCCCTTACATACTTTTCTCATATATTTTCCATATTTCATATTTAGAGTTCATATAATATTAATGATTAAACTTAATCAGAACCTTATGTCGTTTTCCTTTATTCCCAATTAAGGGTTTCTCATATGAGGCCCCAAAGTTGGATCTCATATATTAGTTCCAACAAATTCTTAGTTAACCCAGTCTTTCCCTTATACTTCAAAATCTTAGAGTATATACATTCATAATAGAATTTGGATCTAATCTATCCATAATTTAATCTTATTATGTTACTAATAGGAGTCATTAAATCCTAGTAATGCGTCCTGCCATCCAGACCAAGTTGAACCTATAGTCTTGAAGCCAAGAGCTACTTAAGATTAACCAACTCCTATTAATCTCAAACATGTAGAAGAAAACTTATCCACTTAGGAAATCCCATCAAAGATCATTTCTAGTCTACTTGATACAAAGAATGTAATCAATAAATGCTACAACTCCATAGTGTACAACAAATCATTGATGATCCATATATATTTCAAAATATTGAATATATGAATTCAAACATATATACACTTTTCTATTCATCTCCAATAAAACAACAATATGAAATGAAAGTTCTATCTCATTTTTATATTTATGCTCTTAATTCATGTTACTTATCTTGTTTCTAACCCTAATATCTCTAGGGTTCCTCTCTAGACCATCCTTCCACTGTATACCTAGCCAGACTATACATGAAAGAATGAACATAGTAGCTTGATACTGGTTAATCGAAGTACACAGATATCGGGCTAGGATATCCAAGTACACAAATCCCCAGAGCTAACATCAAAACATTTCCTATGTACTACACTTATGACTCTAACTTACTAACTTAATGGTTCCTGACAACTCAGCCTAAGCTCTGATACCAAGTTGTTACACCCCGATCTCACAGTTACCACTATTCATGAGATTAGGGTATAAATTGAGGATTTAACGTAATACAAAGATCACCCTTAACGTTTTCTTCTTTTTCAAACTCTTTGTTTTCTCGCATTGAACCACATAAACTAACTTTACAAGAGAAATAAACTTTTATTTATCTAATGTAATCTCATCATTAATGATACACATCCATACATTCATTACATTTCTCACACTTCCATGTAGATATGATATGACAATCATTTGCATTCTCACTTATTAAGGAAACAAAAAAACAAAACATCATTTACAACTCTCTCACATCTATACAAGGACCTAGAGTGACAGGGTCCGACTAAACTTAACTATACTCAGACTTAACTCTTGTGGCAGATCTACTCTGATGCAATTATATATTCTTCAAGTCCATGTGATTTCTCTAAAAATTTAGAGGGGTGAGTCTATTCGCTTAGTGAATGAGTACTTCAAAGAAACAGTCTAAAGCACTGATATAATTACAGATATACTTTTGAGCAACAGATATCAATTATAACAACAGTAAGCTTTAAAGAGTCTAATAATTGACAATCATAAATAAGGCAAGATATTCTAGATATCTATAAGAATGAATCAATATATGAAATGCTTGATTGATCATAAAGAGAACTAATAATTCAAAAACATACAATGAATAAGCGAATAACTATACACACAAATTTGACCTCTCATTCATTTTATTATGCCCTGATCATATGCAGTGTACTCTACATATGAAGACTCGTAGTGCACTACGATCACACTGTATAAGACTTAGCGGACACACTCGAGAAATGCTAAGTCTCACTACTCTCCTGGTCTGCAATAGGAAAATGGATCTCTATCCTAAACTGGACCCTTGCTCTAACCTCAGCACACAGGCAGAGAGTCAAGCCACCTCTTGGATTTTTCTATACTCTAGTGCCACAAAGACTTCTGGTTGATGTTGGACACTGCAAAGTATAATTTAAGGAAACTTCTACTAGGGATTTGTCTTTTGTTCCACCTGATAGCACGTTCCAACCCCCATATACTGGATGTTGTGAGGGTTAGGTAATTTCACCCCTAAGGCATAGACTCACATAGGGGTTATACAGTGTTCAGGGCACCTTAGTCTATTATTTCATTATTCCTAGAAAGCTCTTTCTACATTGTACCCTTCTCTTACTTATACTTGACTTTGGTATCTCTATGATGTCATGTCTACTTATTTGAGGTTATAATACAACATGTATATCATTTAAAACTTTGCAGAGCAGTATATTCAAAACAATGTAATATACTGAGTAATCAACATACTATACATGAAGGTAGACTAAAATTATTAAATAAATAGATTACATGTCCACTTAGCACATACATACCAGAATCATACAATTTGTCATCTTATTACACTGATAAGAGTTAATTACTTGACATATGAGTAATCATCATTTGCACATATAAATTATTTGTACTTTCTTGGAAAACGTGCACCTCAACCAAAATCATGAGTTGTCCATCACCACATCTCATACTAAGAACATTGATATCAAAATACTTGATTCATTGAACACCCTATCCTTAGGATTTCATTTACCTCATTCACTTATCACATGGCTCTCATAAGGATTTCATGCGACATAAACATTCACTGGAAAAAGACTACTATCAACAAATCATATAAAATCAATATATGTATGAAATCTTAGAACTGAGCTGAATTTGGGTTTCCATGCCATTCACTGAGATAACATGCAACAATAATAAAATTGAATAAATAAAGTCTATCATGTCAAGAAAATCCGTTCAAATGGATTTCACGATATCTATTTGCAAATATCCAACTTTCCTCACATCTAGGGATTCACCCTCTTTACAGAGATATCAAACAAACACTATTCATCTTAAGTGAAATACAAGATAGTATTTTCCATATATGTATTCAGATAAACAATCATTCATAACCAAGGAAATCCAGATAAACAAATTTCTCTATTTAATTATACAACAATTTCATTATTAGACAAATTCCCTATATTTCAGTTTACTCGTATAACCTCTGTGAATACTTAGAGAATTTTCATTAGGATGTATTGTATACATTTCTAATATGAATGTATCATCTGAAATTTATCCAAACAGAGGAACAATCCATTTCATGTCATTTTGCAAAAACTTATATCAAACAGACAATTCAGGGTTCGTAGTCGCACACTAAGCAATTAAAGATTATGGATGATTTAACCAATTTTCATGCAATATACTATTTAAAGGAAGTTCCCACTCACCCTAAGGTGTGAAAACACCTTAAAAATGCATCTCTTCCCTAAAAATATCGATCTCATATCAAATCCCTAGCAATTCACATGATTCTTCTTCTTTCAACTCGGAAACCCTAGAAAAGAGGAATTATGAAGAAAGAGTGAGAAAGGGAAGTTTTGATACCATTTTGGATCAAATAAGAGGAGGGACGGAATTTTTACATTTGAGAGAATATTCACAATGAAACTATATCCAATGAATCTAAACTTACATGATTTCATCATTCCTCAGACCACAAAACCGTAGGACATCATCTCCATCATTTTCTCCTATCAAACCCTAACTCTCCCTCTCTCTCTCTAGGATTTCATTTCTCTTGATTGAACCACGAATTATGAGAGATCCATGTATGTTAGGTTGATCATATAAAGAAATTGAGCTATTTGGGTCAATTGCACTTTGACCCCTCACTAAACGTTTTCTTATTTCAGCAGATTTTTCTGTCATAAAAAGTTTCTGTAATTTGCATATTTCAGAGAACAAACAATCTCTAAATATTTGGATAATTTATAATATTGTTTATAATTGTGTTACTAAGCTTAAGTTAAAATTTTAGATCATTCAAAGCATCCATTAAACAAATAAAAATCGAGGAGTGCACTACTATATAGAATTCTACAGAAATGTTAGTTACTGTAATTCGTCTACTGATAAGGTCTAAACACATCCAAAAATTATGAAAATTTTACATGCTATTTATGATTGAGTTTCAGATCTCCAATTAAAATTTTAGATCATTTTGAGTTACCAATAAATAACTAAATAATCAAACAATATACTGTTGAATAACATTTTGTCAGCATGGTCGGTTGAATTATATCTCGGCTGAGAATATCTTTCAAAGAACATCCAAAAATTCTGAAATTTTCACTAAAATGCACGATTGAGTTATACATTTTATATGAAAATTTCAATTAAATCCAAATACATATAAAATATGATAAATTATTTACCGTAGTACTATCTTGATCAAATTCCATACTCATGTACCATCAAAACCCTAATTTCAGACAACTGAGGTTTATATTTCTCAAACCCTAATTTCTCAAACCATAGAATACTTAATGTTCTTATTAGGTTTAAAACATCATAATTGAATTATCATCATTAATTAGATTTAATAAATGATCAATCTAATTAAGCATATAATCATCCAGGTAAACCCTAGTTTACCAATTAAGCTCGGATACGGTCATAACATTCTAACTCTATTAAAAAGACACCATGTGAGATACAAAATGAGAAATGTGCTAATGTGTCTTTTACAATGATTTATGGATGTGAATATTATGTTAAGAAAGGCTTCTCTCACATGTTTGGACTAAAATTACATAAGTTATTCTTTGTTGGATACCGTAAGGAAACTAGCGCTTACTACTTCTATATTCCATTATAAAACAAAGTGGGTATAGAAGAAAAATATGTATTCCTTGAAAAGAAATTCATTTTCAGAGGAAAACAATCTGAAGAAGTTTTAGGCCAACAAGATAACATATAAACTGTGGAGGTACATGTGGGACAAAGAAAATATCAAACTGTTATAGAATATCAAACTCCTCATGTATCACAAGAACCTTGAAGGTTTAGTAGGACACATCTAGAGTTTGAGATATTTGGAATTTTCATCACTCAATCAGACTATTTGTAATAATCATGAATGTGAGACAATGGCATACAATGAAAGGTATTAAGGGACTAGATTCTTGAAAATGGCTTGAGGACATTACATCTAAGATGACTCTATGTAAGCCAACAAAGTTTGGGTTTTGGCAGATGAACCTGAAAGAATCAAATGCATAAGGTGCAAATTGGGGTTTTAAGAAAAATTCTAAAATGGATGATAATGTACAAACTATAAAGGGTTAGTGGTTGCAAAAGGTTTCAAACAAGTTCATGGCGTTGACCATGTTGAAACTTTTTTTTACCAATTTCTGTGATTAAATCCACTAGGAAAATGCTTGACATTGAAATTTTTAATGAGTATGAATATGTCAAATGAAGCTTTTTTTCTTAATAGGAATCTTCTTAAAGATATGTGTATGACATAGCCTAAAGATTTTATGTATCCAAACTCAAATTCAATAATGTATGCTACAAAGGTCAATTTATGGACCAAAAAGCATGTAGGAGATGGAATCATATTTCATTGAGATGGCCAAAGCACTTGGTTTTATAAAAATAAAAGATAAATCTTGTTCTTAAAAGAAGTTTTGTGGGAGAATAATTGTACTTAAATATAAAGATTGGATGAAATCTTATTGATGGGAAATGGAAAACCAACTCTATAATTGCTGAAGATTTTATTTGGTAATACCTTCTCAAGTAAAGGATTTAGGAAAATATTCCTATATAATAGAAATCAAGATATATAGAGATATAAAAAGAATGCTTCTTGGCCTAAGTCATAGCACAAGCATTGACTAAATATTGAAAATGTTGAACATGCATAATTCAATGAGATGGAACTTAACAATGTATCATAGAATAAGGTTCTCTATGTCCCAAGGTCCCAACTCTTTGGTAGAGAGGACACACATGAGTAAGATTCCTTATGACTCAGTAATAAAATCTATTATGTATGAAATCATATACAAACACTAAGATGTCTTATTACCTTTGAGCATGATGAAAAAGTCTTGGTCAGATCCTGATGAAGTTTATATGTTTTACATGAATATGCTAAAGTACTTGAAAAGAACAAAGCATCAATTCTTGATATATAGAGATGCATAAGAGTTAGTTGTAAAGGATTACCCTGATGAAAGATTCCAAACTGATAAGGAAATTTATTGATTGCAATCAAGATTCATTATTTTTTTTGAATGATGGGCTTGTAAACTAGAAGAGTTACAAGTAATAGACACTAGATGATTCTACAATAGAAACCAAGTATATTACCTGATTTGAAAGAAGAAGTATGGATCAAGAAGCTCATTAATGAACTTAGGGTGGTTCCAACTATTGAATATGTTGTACAACTTTACATGACAACATGAAACCATTGTACCAACTAAGAAACCTAAGCACGCGATATAGAAATATCATCTCATACAAGATATCATATAATGAGGAGATGTAAAGACATGTACATTACCAACTGAAAGAAACATTTTTAATCCCTTAGAGAAAAACATTTATACAACATAGCATGATGGTCATGTCAGTACACATGAAATCATATTCAGAGTGATTTGTTAGTTAGTGGCTTACCACAAGACACAGTCAATGGCACACAAAAATGTGCGACCTCTCTCATCTATGTTTCTTCTATTATGGAGTTGGTTGTAGATGTGGCAACACTTGTGGATGATCATGAGTCTATTGTAACTTCCTAGTTAGACAATTTTCTCTTGTAAACTATTTTTTTTATTGTTGGGGGAAACCCACCCCCCTAGGCGAAGGCCCAGATAGAAGGGATGGTAAACCCGGGAGACCCGTGCGCCCGCACACCAAAATCTCAATAAGTCGCATCAGAGGCCAACTGACGCTGTGGGAAATTCATTTCCGAGCATCGCTTCCAGAGAGAGTCAAACCTGGGACCCTTCGTGAGGGGCCCCGAGCTACGACCAGCTGGGCTACTTCTCGCCGGCCCTCTTGTAAACTATTGTATTATCTATTGTATTATAAACAACTATATATACAAGTAGAAGCATGTAGAGGTAATTGATACGTTGGAATCCACTAAACTTATTTACATGGTATCAGAGCCAGGTCACATGGAAACCATAGTGGGTACCAACTCTTCTATATCACCGTTGCCATTTTTGCCATCCTACAAGGCGGGCTATCCAGGAACACCATGCCTATTCTCTGATTCCATCTACAAGCTCACCGCTTCTGCCTCTACCATCCACACTCCATGTAGCAATAGATTCATTTCCATATGAAGCGTGGCTCCCGGACACTGGAGCTACCCATCACATAACTGCAAATCCAGTGCACCTACAACATGTGACTTTTTACCAAAGATCAGATCATCTCCATGTTGGAAATGGCCAAGGTTTACCAATTTCTCATGTTGGCTCCTCCCAGCTTTCCACCTCCACCTGTCCTCTTTATCTTACTAATATTCGTTATGTCCCTTCTATCACTTGTCCCCTTCTATATGTTTCATGTTTCACCAAAGATAATCAATGTTACTTTCAATTTTATTTTGATGATTTATTTGTGAAGGATCTACGGAGAAACCACTTGCTCCTCTAGGGTACGCTTAAGGATGGATTATATCAACTGTCGAGTTGCATATCACCTGTTGTATTCCATTCACATGCATTCCTCAACCAAAGGCATCATCGCTTGGGTCACCTGTGTTATCGAATTCTTTGTGCCATCCTTGATGCTCATCATCCCCCTGTTGATCATAAAACAACTGTCACCAAGTGTACCTCCTGCTTGTTGGGAAAATATGCACAACTTTTTCTTCCCGATACAAATAAACAATGTAATGCACCATTTGATCTTATTTTTGCTGATGTATGGGGTCCTTCACTAATTGTTTCATTTGAAGGACATCTTTATTGTTTGGTTCTAGTAGATGATCATTCTCGTTTTAGTTGGATTTAACCATTATCTCGTAAGTCTGATGTATTTAATATAATTGTTTCTTTTCATGCTTTTATTGAACGCCAATTTAGGACCAAAATGTGTAACGTACAAAATGATTCCGGTGGAGAATTTTGTGCAGTCACCCCTTACTTGTGTCAACATGGTATTCATCATCGTTTCACTTGCCCTCATACCCATCAACAGAACGACATAGTCAAACACAAGATTTGTCACCTTGTAGATACAAGTTTAACTCTCCTCACTCATTCCAATGTGCCCAAACATTTTTGTCACTTTTCTTTTGAAGCAACTGCATATCTCATAAATCGTAATCCTACATCTGTCCTTAGAAACTTGTCCCCCTTTTTCATTCTCTACAATAAGCCTCCTGACTACCTATTTCTTCATCCTCTTGGTTGTGCTATATATCCCCTATTACGTCCTTATCATTCTCACAAATTTGATTTTAAATCTAAATGTTGTATCTTTCTTGGATACCCATTCACCCACAATGCCTACCACTACCTAGACCCTCACAGCAACCACACATACTTGGTTCGACATGCTCATTTTATTGAAGAACATTTTCCCTTCACCAATACGTCTAGTCCTAAGACCACCACATCTCCCAATGCCAACATGCCTTGGCTCTCTATCACCTCTGCCATCTCCATGCCCTCAATCCAACAAAAAACATCTTCACCACCACCAATCCAAGTTTCCCCACACACTTCAACTTCACCCATGATGCAACAGCTACCGATAAGGAGTGGCTCAAGTGGTCAAGCATGATGTACACCTAACAAAGGGACGCATGTTCAAATTCCACTTGCTACCTTGATTTACCACCATCCTGGGCATTCAACCTCTACCACATGCATGGGAGGGGGGAGAAATCTTTCTCTCTTAATTCCACAATGCAACAACCTCCTCCATGCAGGCCTCACCACTAGTCCACTAAATCTGTGTATTATATGTAACTTCCCAGATTACAACCTCCTAAGGTCACTAAAACCACAAAACATAGTTTTCCCACACCCCTCACCACCCACCTTCATCAATAACCCACCTCCTTTACCGAGGCCTCCAAGAATTTTCAGTGGTGCATTACCATGAGTGACAAGATTAATGCTTTGGTCTCTAATGGTACTTGGTCTCTTATCCCTCGCACTCCACACATGAATATTGTTGGTTGCAAATGGGTTATTCAACATAAATACAACCCTGATGGCTCCCTATCCCTTCATAAAGCCCGACCTTTTGCTAAGGTTTCCATCAACAAGAAGGCATTGATTACAAAGAAACCTTTAGTCTTGTTGTCAAGCTGACAACCATTCATGTGGTTCTTTCTATTGCCTTTTCATCCAATTGGCCTATCCATGAAATTGATATAAATAATGCCTTTCTACATGGCCACTGAGATGAAATTGTCTACAAGACACAACACTAGGGCTTCATTGATGAAAATTATCCAAATCATGTTTTTCAGTTTCATAAATCCATTTATGGTCTTAATTAAGAACCTCATGCATGGTTTTACAAACTCAGTCAAGCCCTTCATTCTTATGGATTCACTTCATCCAAAACAAACACATCTCTTTTCATATACCACTCTCATGATGTTGTCATTTATGCACTTGTATATGTTGATGACATTATCCTTACATCCAACCAGCATTCTCATATCCAAAAACTTCTTCCCCACCTTCACTCTGAATTCCCTTTGAAATATTTGGGTCCTCTCCCTTACTTTCTTGGAATCAAAGTATGACACACTGGCGATGGTCATCTTCTGTCTCAACAAAAATATATCTTATATTTTCTTCAACAATCTCATATGGAAGGAGAAAAACCTATCACCACTCCTCTATCATTGTCCATACAACTTTCGAAGCATGGCACACCCCTAGTTGATTCCCACCTGTATCGCAAAAGTGTCAATTCTCTTCAATACATTCTTCTTACTCAACCTAATTTGTCTTTTGCTGTAAACAAAGCATGTCAATTCTTAAGCAACCCAATCAAGGAACATTGGCAGCCAGTCAAATGGATCCTTCGCTACCTAAAATGCACCATCAATTATTCACTCCACATCACACGCTCTTCCTCCACACATCTTCATGCCTTTTTAGACGTTGATTGGGTTGGTTGTCCAGATGATCGTAAATCCTCCAATGGATATCTCATATATCTTGGAAATAATCTGGTCTCATGGTCAGCATGCAAGCAAAACACATTTTCTCTCTCCTCAACTGAATCTGAGTATCGAGCACTACCTAATGCCACTTCTAAAATAATTTGGTTACGCTCCCTCCTTCACAAACATAGACATTCAGAATTCCAACCACCAACCCTTTGGTGTGATAACATTGGTGCAACCTATCTTGCTGCCAATCCTATTTTCCATCCACGTACTAAGCATATTGAAATCGATTTCCACTTTTACTTGATTTGGTTTCCAAAGGTAAGATATGAGTACGTTATATATCAATGAAGGACCAGCTAGAAAATATTTTAAGGAAGGCACTGTCAAAACTGAGATTCCATCATCTATGTGACAAGCTTCGTCCAAAGCCTTTAGATTGCAGAAGGGTGTTAGACAGTGGCTCACCACAAGACACGGTCAATGGCACAATAGAATGTCCGACCTCTCTCATCTCTATTCCTTCTATTATGGAGTCGATTGTAGATGTTGCAACACCTACATATGATCAGGAGTCTGTTGTCACTTTCTAGTTAGACGATTGACTCTTGTAAACTATTGTATTATCTATTGTATTATGAACAACTATTTATACAAGTAGCAACACGTAAAGGTAATTTCTATGATGGAATCCACTCAACTTCTTTATAGTCTTTAGTGCACGTGGGAGACTATTGGTTTTAATCCTTGAAAGTCATAATGTAATGATTACCATTAAAATACATTGTATATGACTTGATCATATAAAAGACAATTCTACTTACTATGTTTGTATTAGAGTTGTGATAACAAAAAATATCATAATGTCTTAACAATGTTTTGACTTGTGACATGGTTTTGGTTGAGTAACTAAACATGAGATCACATGTATGCTTGAGAGTACTCATTCTTGCTATCTCCCTATTCATGTATTATTATGGATATTGTATCACACAAATAATACATAATACTAGTATGCATCCTAAATGATGACTATGTCTCTTTAGTCATTATATTAGATATCAGTTTAGGTGCATGGGTACTTGTTAACAAGATGTACTGTACATGCTCAATTCAAAAATGACACATGCAATACTTGTCATGGAAATTACATTCGAATCTCAATGTAATATTTATGAATAAATTCATTACAATGTTCATATATTGTCCATTAAACTTTAACACCACCCAACATGACATTGAATAAAGGTTTCCTACAGGAATAATTGAGTGCATTGTGACACTTGTGGAGAATGTGAGTTATGTACGTACAATATGTCATTGCTATTGGAGAGATATGTTGTTCACTTAATAAGAGCGACTATGAAATGCACGAACATGATCATGTGAATTAGTTTACAATATTGATCTCACACAATCTTAATAGTCTACTATGGTTCTAAAAATATTGATTGAATAATTAGATTTTGACTACTACACGACTCAAATCCAATCTAAATATATGTCATAAAGGGATCATACATTCATGGTAATGGTCACTTACAAGTTAAAGTTGATTTCAACATATTCTAATTACTTGTATAATAATGTTGTGTTTCTAGATACCATTCTTTACTTGTGAGGTCTATAAGGTCACTACTAACATAATATGGAATCTCCATGGTCACAAGAATAAGGATGTATGAGGTAACTGAAGCTTGCAATCATATATATAATTAGAATGTTCTTGAATTATGTCAAGGTATATTTCAACCAAGGTAATCAACTGGATGGTTAGAAGATAATTTTAGACTAGACAATTGATTGATTTTTAAAATGATCGAAGGATCACAAAATAGGAATTCCTCAGCCCATTGACTAGATAAACCAATTGAAGGAATGGATTATCCAATCAATGGACTAGACACAAATTGAGAAGTACCTATAGTTAAAAAACTTCATCAATTTGGAATAGAACCAATCAATTAAATTGAAACAAAACTACAAGATCCTACCAATAAATTGATTGGGTGTATAGAAGGCAATATGAGTTATTCCTAGTTTGATTCTATTTTGGTCTTTGATTAGAAACATCATCGGAATTTTGAGAAATCAAAACCTACAACTCTCCTATATTAAGGTGTGGACATCCAAATCAAGAATACAAATTGGGACACAAGTTGAATAAAACTCGTTCCTCTTGGAGAGAGACAAACACATCTCAATGATGTAAAACCACAATAGAAGGAGAAGGAGAGCAAGAAATACTAGCATGTCGATGAATCTAAGTTTCACTTCCTATTGGTGACCAAGGAGGTACACCAAGATCTCTTGCATACACATGAACAACATAGATGACGAGGACCATGTGTAAGGGTTTAAGGATGAGAAACTTCTCCAAGTAGAGGAAAAGGTGTTGATATGGTATGAGGCATCTACCAACATCAAAGATGAAGTCAAATCATGGTATCCAGAAGTGTGAGTTCCCTACACAACACAAGATGTGTCTAGCTGTTATGACAACTTTTCTGCACTTAGGTGTATTCAAAATATCATCTATGTCTCTAATATACTAATGTTTATAGATATGTTGTATCTATCAACTAAGAGTTTTTGTTGAGGGAATTTTGGTAATTTTTCTTCACCCCCGTACATCAAAACCCTATGCTTATAAGATTTCTTGCTTATTATCCCAACTTATATACCCATTTATGAGTTATCTATTTTTTAATAGAATTATATTTGATGTATCTCGTCTTGGTATTGAATGCATGTATCATTAGTGGTTTCCAGTGTAATAACATATTGTATCTTTTCCATATATTTGGTAGTGGAAATGTTTTATCTTAACACCCATATTTTGTGGCCATGTTATAATTATTATTTTGTTTGCCTATGTGAAGAAGTAGGTTTTCTACTCTACACTTTGCGGTATTTGATCTTGTGCTACATTGATACATGTACTATTATTGCATTATCTATAATAATATGATCTTACATCTTGTTTTATGATATTTATACCCTACTATATTTGAATATGGCGATCAATTTCTTGTTGCAATACTCTATATGTCCTTTTGATAATATCTATGATCATTACATCATTACAATTATCCTTTTGATTCATATTTTTTATGTACCATTTCCTTTTCTAACATGGGAACTTCACATTTATTTTTTCATATCTTGTTATTCTTCCTTATATACTCCTTACATTTTTTTGAAATGCATATGTGGATTTATACATGTTCTTGTTTTTTTGGGTATTTCTTTTAATACCTAAACGAGGAGGCCTTTGCAAAGGAACAACAAATCTAAGATCTCAAGATGGAAAACTAGATAGTTTGGTACATACCCTTGAGATGCTCGTTTTTCCCTCTATAACTGTTCATCTTTGAATAACTAGTATTTCAAAGTTATGTATCCCGATTTTGTAGATGAGGCTTATTTAGGTTTTGAATTTACAATGTTATATGTATGTTTCATTCACAAATTATGTTATATACTTAAACAATGCATTTTTGCATGGTTGTTTTTCCATGCTTGTGTGGGTATGTTTGTAATATTTTTTCATGTAATGATTGTAGTTTCTATCACACTCCTTGCCATTATTTACAACTATTGTGGTGAATACTCTAGACGATTTGAAGCATGAATACCTGAATATGGATTATCTCATATTGGAAGTAAGTTATTCTGCTATTAACCAATATAAATATCTCTAGTTTGCCATTTTGACCATGTGGCAGCCACAACCATTGGTCTGTCTTCATTGAAGAATGAATTATTTATGCACAAGTGTATTGGCTCAAGGATATTCTCTCACACCCAATGACACTAGTACTATGCCAAGTTTGACTTGATAGTTTACATATTAATATCACAATCATCGAATTTTTCTTTAAATGATAGAGGTATATAAAAGTCATCATCTAATTTGACCTTCTACTAAATATAAACAAAAAACTAAAATTGTTATGGTATTTTTCTTAGTAGAACATTGATGTTCTAATTGTGACTTCAAAGCAAATATCTAGATATATTTTATGTACTCAATAATGAATTTACAATCCATCATCATATTGAGAAGCATAACATCAATTATACATGTGTCAACACAATCAATTTGTCACCCTCACCACTCTCTTTCCTTTTTATACTTTGTAAAACTAGTTTATGAAACTTGTTTTCCACTCCTAGCACTAATCATATAAAATTATTCTACACATCATCCCATTTAGTGTTAAGAATTAGATAAAATGTATTCTCTCTCTCAATGTCATTCATGCTACAATTGATGCACATGGATTTGAAATTAGTTTTCTTTTCATTTTACCCTATAAACTAGTTTTTTACTATAGGATTGTGATTGTAAGACCATGTTCAAAGAGAGAACTTCACTACTATTATTTGGGGTATCTTCAATGCATGTAAACATTCAAAGGTTATAAGAAGACTATATACTCAGGTTTCTAGTTACAAATTTCTTGTATTCCTGTTTTTAATGAATTTTTGATGGTTCGACTTTGCCCCCATGAAAAAGAGGGAATATTTCCAAGAGGGTAAAATGAGTTCCTCTTTTTCTAGTGCATGTGGGAGACTATTGGATATAATCCTTGAAAGTCATCATGGGATGAATACCATTGAGATACATTGTATATGACTTGATCATTAATAAAAGACAATTCTACTTACTATGTTTGTACTAGTGTTGTGATAACAAAAAATATCATAATGTCCTAAGAGTGTTTTGACTTATGACATATGGTTTTGGTTGAGAAACTAAACATGAGATCATATATATTCTTGAGAGTACTCATTCTTATTATCTCCCTATTCATGTATTATTGTGGATATTGTATGACAAAAATAATACATAATACTAGTATGTATCCTAAATGATGACTATGTCTCTTTAGTTATTATATTAGATATCAGTTCAGGTACATGGGTACTTGTTAACAAGATGTACTGTACTTTCTCAATTTAAAAATGACACATGCAATCCTTGTCATGGCAGTTACATTTGTATCTCAATGTAACAATTATGACTACATTCATTACAATGTTCATATGTTGTCCATTAAACTTTAACACCACCCAACATGACATTGAATAAGGGTTTCCTATAGGAAGAATTGAGTACATTGTGACACTTGTGGATAATGTGAGTGATCTATGTACAATATGTCCTTGCTATTGGAGAGACATGTTGTTCACTTGATAAGAGATACTATGAAATGCACGACCATGATCATGTGAATTAGTTTACAATATTGAGTTCACACAATCTCAATAGTTTACTATGGTTCTAAAAATATTGATTGAATAATTGGAGTTTGACTACTCCATGGCTCAAGCTCAATCTAGATATATGTCACAAAGGGATCATACACTCATGGTAATGGTCACTTACAAGTTTAAGTTGATTTCAACATATTCTATTTACTTGTATAATATTGTTGTGTTTCTAGATACCATTCTTGTGTTGTGAGGTCTATAAAGTCACTACTAATGTAATATGGAATCTCCATGGTCACAAGGACAAGGATGAATGAGGTAACTGAAGCTTACAATCATATATAATTAAAATGATCTTGAATTATGCAAAGGTATATATCAACCTAGGTAATCAACTGGATGGTTAGTGGATAATTTTAGACTAGTCAATTGATTGATTTTCAAAATGATCAAAGGATCAAAAAATAGGAATTCATCAACCCATCGACTGCATAAACAAATTGAAGGAATGGATTATCCAATCAATCGACTAGAAACAAATTGAGAAGTTACTATAGTTAGAAAACTTCATCAATTTGGAATAGAAAAAATCAATTAAATTGAATCAGTATTACACTATCCTACCAATCAATTGATTAGGTGTACTAGAAGGAAATATGAGTTATTTCTAGTTTGATTCTATTTTGGTCTTTGATAAGAAACATGATTGGAATTTGAGAAATCCAAACCTACAACTCTCCTATATTAAGGTGTGGACCTCCAAAGTGAGAATACAAATTGGGACAAAAGTTGACTAAAAGTTGTTCCTCTTGGAGAGATAAAAACACATCTCAAGGATGTAAAACCACAATAGAAGGAGAAGGAGAGAAAGAAATACTATCATGTCAACAAATCTGAGTTTCACTTCCTATTGGTGACCAAGGAGGTACACCAAGAGCTCTCACATACACATGAACAACATAGACGACGAGGACCATGTGTAATTGTTTGAGGATGAGAAACTTCTCTAAGGAGAGGACAAGGTGTTGATATGGGATGAGGCATCTACCAACAACAAAGATGATGTCAGATCATGGTATCCAGAAGTGTGGGTTCCCTACACAATATAAGATGTGTCTAGCTGTTAGACAACTTTTCAACACTTAGGTGTATTCAAAATATCATCTATGTATCTAATACACTAACGTTTGTAGATATGTTGTATCCATCAATTAAGAGTTTTTTTGGGGAAATTTGGGTAATTCTTTTCACCCCCGTACATCAAAACAGAGTCGCAACTCTCATCTCTGTCACGACGCGGGTGACTCTAGGGTTCCCCAGTCGAGGCGAAAGCCGTGTCGGCCGGTGTTCTGGGCGTGGCACCCCTCATGCGAGTCCAACTACAGGCGGCACTGGTCTGCCTCCCTCATCCTCTGTTGGTCGATCAGAACAACTACCTGCGAGTGACGACGGTAGATCGGTAGAGGACACCATCATGGAGGCTTCTGGTCTGCCCATGCAACAATAGACTAATAGGTCCTATAAGGATGCTATGAGAGGGCACTCGACCAGAGCCCCTGCCGCCCTCTCACAGGTCTCTCATGATCTGTTAACTGCAGCGGACATCCGTGTGGTGAAGGACGTCACAATCCCTGCTATCTCGATCAACCATGCAACACTGCCATTGTTGTTGGAACCTTGGAAGTTCGCTATTGTGATCAAGGTCATCGACAAAACCGTCAACTTCAATGCACTCATGAACATGATTCCATCTTATGGAAACTCATAGATGAGTTCCAGGCAATTGGCCTTGACAAAGGATACTACATAACTCAACTGTCTAACAATGATGATTTCATTCGTGCTTTGACAGGCGTGTCGTGGATGATTTTCAACCACTACCTCTCGGTACAGTCATGGACCAAGAATTTCAGACCTTCAGACCCGATTCCTCGTAGGTTGGTGGTTTGGGCTAGGATCCCGAACTTGCTGATATATCTCTCTCAAAATCTGCTTCTCTCGAGTATTGGCAATTTGATTAGGAGAACAATCAAGATCGACACTACAACCTATCTGGGCACCAAGGAAAGTTCGCCCGGATCTCTATCGAAGTGGATACTACACAGCCTCTACTACTAGCCATATTGTTCAACAATGAAAAATACAGGCTCGAATATGAAAACCTCCCAACTTTCTACATGAAATGTGGTAGGCTTGGTCACAAAGAGGGGGACTACAGGTTCATCCAACATTTCCCCAACATTGACCCGTCATCCTAAACTAATGCTTCATTGGCAGTCTCAGTGCCATATATGGTGAAGATCCATGCAAGGATGTCGGAAAGAAGAACATTTACATGAAAGAAGCCATCAACTCAGGTGGATGCGACATAGAAAGATACTGCCACAACATCACACACTGATAACTCTACCTCTTAGCCTACAACGCCCGTCAATAGCCAACCTAACCATGCTAAAGCTGGGGATTGGGAGATAGTGACATCCCACAAGCAAAAGAAGAAGTCAGGGAAGCAGCATCAAGTGCATGAGGCACAATATAGCGGCAAGCCTCCGCCATCCCCAAAGTCAACATCTACAATGACAAGTATGAGTGGTGAAAACAATGTGGTGACTCTAATTGATGTCGAAGTGAGCGAAGGACGGGCCAACAACACCATTGCGGAGTCATTCCGTTTCCAAGCATATGATCCCATCATCCAACCATCTGCTCATCCTAGCTTCTCGGTGGTAGTTGATGGTGTCGGCAGTGGGGTGATTCTCCATACAATAAGAGTTATCTATCAAACAGTGAGCCCGGGGTGTGAGAGCAAGAAAGGGAAGCTCACACAAATGGTGGGTAGCATTAGCTACTCCAACAATGCGAAGAAGGCACTCAACTTTCACACAGATGACCCTGGTCCAGATGAGGCCATGGAAGCAGTAGCCTCCAGTTCTGGCCTACTCGCTGCCATCCAATAAGCATTCTTGCTTGCCCCCCTCTTCGTTAAGTTATCTAAATGACTAACATTATTTGTTGGAATATCGAAGGAGCTCGATACAATCATAAACTCACTCTTCTCAAGGAATACAAAAGGAGGTACAAACTCCACATTCTCATTATCATTGAACCACGTTGTAGTGGAACCAAGGCTGATAGTATCATCAAAAAGCTTGGCTATACTTCTTCCCATAGAGTTGAAGCACTTGGCTTTTCTGGTGGCATCTGGGTCCTCTAGGACAATCACATGTGTACTATTGATATTCTATAGAATCACGGTCAATATGTACACTATCAAATCAACAACTCCTGGCTGCTTACATTTGTCTATTGTAGTCCCAACCCACATAAATGGGATCTATTGTGGCAACGACTTACGAGCACTGCGTCCCACACTAATGAAGCTTAGGCGCTCATCGGCAAATTTAACACTATGCTTGACATTTCAAAAAAGTGGGCCTGGTGTGGCTTTGACAAACACTCCAGCCTCAAGTTCAACACTCTTCTAGCCACTGATGGCCTTAAAGACATGGTGTCCTCGGGCCACCGCTTCACGTTTAGAAAAGGCTACCTTTTATAACGGTTGGATAGAACTGTTGCTAATGAAGACTGGCTCTCGATTGAAGGTGGCATGCACATTAGTGTTCCACCTCACCTTAACAGTGATCACAACCCCATTCTGTTGTCGAGACAATGACTGTCAGAAAGAGGAAATTATTTCAAGACAAATATGAGTTGGGACATCCTTCTTGAGTTCAAGTTCGAACTACTCCCCACATGGGATGGCTCGCGACCCCTCTTGGAGGTGTTGCCCACTTTCAAGATTGTTGTTGTTAAGTGGGAAACTAAACACCTACAAAATTAGCACAAAAGCAAAGACAACCTTCTACAAAAAATTGACAGATGTCAGGTAAAATCCCAGTCATCCTTTTCTATTTCAAACCAACTATGTTGTGTCGTGCTCCAGGAACAACTCAGTGCTATCCTCCTAAGGGAAGAGGCAAACTGGCAACAAGATCCAACATTAATTGGCTACAATATGGTGATGGCAACAACAATTTTTTCACGCACATGTCAAAGCACAGAGGCAACATAATAAGATCTCAAGACTACATGATGATGACAGAGTCTGGATCACTTCTTCAGCACACATCAAGCAACACGTGTGAGATTTCTTCAAGCGTCTCTTATTCACGCCCACTCATACCCTGCCAGATAGCAGCTCCATTGGAAGATAAATTGGTGTGTTCAAGGCCATCCTGAACGCGCACCTTCTCAGTCGAGTTCTTGATGCAGAAGGGATCAAGAGAATCTTATTTCTCATGGCCCTCGTTAAAGCTACGAGACTAGATGGCATTCATAATGGCTTTGTACAATGCCATTGGTCTCATGTGGGGGGATCTTTCATCTCCATGGTACAAGAAGCCTTCACCACCAGTACGGTCGACCCGCACATTGCATACTCCCTACTAGTTCTCATTCCTAAAATTGCAAGTCCAAAGTGTTGTAGTCACGTACGATCCATCTCTCTTAACAATTGTTGCTTCAAGCTTATTTCAAAGATTATTGTGGAAAGGTTAAAGCCCTTCCTTAGTAACTGGATCTCTCTGAACCAATCGAGCTTCATTGCAGGCTGGTGAATCATTGACAACATCATTCTTGTGTAGGAAGTTGTCCAGTCAATGATAAACAAACATGGTAGAAAGAAGTGGGTTACCATCAAACTGGACTTATCCAAAGCTTTTGACCAGATGAGTTGGCCATTTATTGAGGACACCCTCAAGAAAACAAGCATCCCTAGCAATCTTTACAAAGTGATTATGCAAATCATTTCCAGGGGTAACACCTCCATTATGTGGAAAGGTGCACCCATGGAACCCATTAAATCCACATAGGGTGTCCGGTAAAGCAACCCTATCAGCCCGTACCTATTTGTTCTTTTCATGGAATGCCTTAGTCAAACAATCTCAATGGTGGTATCGCGGGGTACTTGGAAGCCGATTATGATCACCAAGGCTAGCGTGTTGCTTTCTCATGTGATGTTCGCCGATGATTTACTGCTTATGGCTGAAGTGTCTACTGTTCAAGCCTCTTCTATCAACAAAGTCCTCAAAGAATTCTCCTTATTGTCTGGTCAAATGGTCTCAAAAGAAAAATAATGATGTTTCTTTTCAGCCAAAACAACTACATTTGAGCTGCGAGCTTTCTACCGTCATCTGGGTATTCCTAGAACGACTGACTTGGGTCATTCCTTGGGCATCCCAATGCTGCACCATAGGGTGAACAAGAAAACACATGCTCATATCTTGCAACACATTAGAGGTTGTATGGACAGCTGGTCAGCCCGCCACCTCTCTCTTGTAGACTGTGAAGCTATCTCCAATGATCTGTAATGACATTAACAGACACGTCCAGGATTTCATCTGGTCTGGTGGTCACGAACAAAAGAAAATCTCCTTACTCTCGTGGGAAAAATTGACAAGATGTAAAACAACGGGCGGACATGGGATCAAGGCTGCTAGAGATTAGAATGTGGCACTTATGATGAAGAATGCGTGGAAGCTCCTTAATAACTCACCATCCTAGTGGGTGGTGGTAATGCAGAACAAATATATGAGACGTGGTACATTGTCAAAGGTGCCTAGCTCCTCAGTATGGTCTTTCATCAAGGGTCATCTTTCTCAACTTCGAGCTATATGTCACAAGACCGTAAACTTTGGCTCTAGCACCAATGTATGGAGGGACAAATGGTTGATCGACAAATCAATTCTGGTTATTAACCCCAACACCCCTATGCCTGAAGACCTCAAAGACCTCAACGTGCAATGTATGTTGCTTCCCTCAGGTGCGTAGGATTAGGAGTTCATCTGGGAATATCTCCCCCGAGCATCATAACCCATGATTGAGCATACCAACATTCCCAGTGAGGACGCTGGACCAAATACATGGTCCTCACCTCTGCATCCCACAGGTGAGATTTTGGCTAGTACGACGTATACCTGGATAAAGGGGATTCATGCCCCGATCAATTCTGGCAACTGGATGGCTATCTGGTCACTCCTACTCCCCCTGAAAAAATGTACTTTCATCTGGATCCTCAAGCATTGTGCCCTACTCACTAACATGGAGAAGATGCGTCGACACATTATCATCGATAGTACCTGCCCTGTCTACATGAAGGAACAAGATACCTTGACCCATTATTGATGAGACTGTCTGACGAGCTTGGCATTATGGCAGCTACTCAAGATGGATCTCTCTTTCTTTACACTAGCTATTGATGATTGGATAAATCAGATCATCCATAACAAGGACACAGGTGAAGCTGTTATGTTGTGTTGCATCGGGTGTTTTTCCATCTGGCATGTGCGCAATGATCATCTACATGGAGGCAAGTGCCTCCCTCCTATTGTTCTAGTTTCCCTCATCTGAGAAAGAACCAAGATGATCCTTTCTGTGCACATGAACATCGATCCTACTTCTATTGTAGAGGAACATCCTGCCATTCGTCCTGAGCTGCACCGTCAACTTGTCTTTGTCGATGCAGTCTTTCGACAACAAACTCTCTAGATGGGAATTGGTGTGCATGCCATGATGACAATGGAGTTTGTCTCCTAATATCCAACGTTCATGGATATTCTACGTCAGTTTTGGAGGAAGAAATCAAAGGCATCATCTAACCTATGCGGATCTGCATCAACAAGAGGTGGAACACCCCTGTCATCTAATCTGATTCATCTTTGGCCATCAATCTCTTACAGTAGCCTTATTACCTGCCTGTAGACTTCAGCTACTGAGAAGAGAGTACTATTGCACCCTCCTCTCACTGCCAAACCTCCAACTTCAGTTCATCAGCTGGAAGCATAATCATGTGGAAGATGCTTTGGCAAAACACTCTATGTACTCCTTTTCCCAGTTTAGTTTCTCCTCTGGAAAATCAGAATGGCTGCTAAAAGATGTTAACATTCAACCACATATGATTTGGCCCATAATAGAGAATGGGATGAATAAAAGTTAATCTCTATAGTTTTTCCAAAAAAAAACTCTACACTTCCAAGATTTCTTGCCTATTATCCCGACTTATATACCCGTGTATGAGTTATCTATTTTTTGATAGAATTGTATTTGATGTATTTGTCTTGGTATTGAATGCATGTATCATTAGTGGTTTTGAGTGTAATAACATATTGTTTCTTTTCCATATATGTTGTAATGGAAATGTTTTACCTTAACACCCATATTTTGTGGCCATGTTATAATTATTAGTTTGTTTGCCTATGTGAAGATGTAGGTTTTCTACTCCACATTTTGCAGTATCTGGTCTTGTGCTACATTCATACATGTATTAATATTGCATTATTTGTAATAATATGATCTTACATATTGTTTTACAATATTTATACCCTAACATATTTGCATATGGCGATCAATTTCTTGTTTCATGATTTGATATGTCCCTTAGAAAATATCTATCATCATTACATCTTTATAATTATCCTTTTTATTCATATTTTTTATGTACCATTTCCTTTCTAACATGGGAACTTCACTTTTATTTTGGCATACCTTGTTATTCTTCCTCTTATACTCCTTACCTCTTTTGAAATGCGTATGTGGATTTAGACTGTTCTTGTTTTTTGGGGTATTTCTTTTGATACCTAAATGAGGAGGTCTTTGTAAAGGAACAACAAATCTATTATCTCAAGATGGAAAAGTAGATATTTTGGGACATACCCTTAAGATGCTTATTTTCCCTCTACAACTATACATCTCTGAATAGCTAGTATTTAAAAGTTATGTATCACGATTTCATAGATGAGGCTTATTTAGATTTTGAATTTACAATGTTAGACTTATGTTTCATTAAAAAACTATGTTATGTACTTAAATAATTAATTTTTTGTATGGTTGCTTTCCCATGCTTGTGTGGGTATGTTTGCAATATTTTTTCATGTAATGATTGTGGTTTCTATCAAACTCCTTGCAATTATTTACAACTATTGTGGTGAATACTCTAGATGCTTTGAAGCATGAATACCTGAATAGGGATTAACTCAATTTGGAAATAAGTTGTTCTGTTATTAACTAATATAAATATCTCTAGTTTCCCATTCTGACCACATGGCAGCCACAAGCATTGGTCCATCTTCATTGAAGAATGAATTACATATGCATAAGAGTATTGGCTCAAGGATATTCTCTCACACCCAATGACACTAGTACCATGCCAAGTTTGACATGATAGTTTACATAGTAATATCATAATCATCTAATTTTTCTTTAAATGATAGAGGTATATAAAAGTCATCATCATATTGGACAATCTACTAAATATAAAAAACAACTAAATTGTTATGGTATATTTCTTAGTAGAACATCGATATTCTAATTGTGACTTCACACCAAATATCTAGATATATTTTATGTACTCAATAATGAATTTACTATCCATCATCACATTGAGAAGCATAATATCAATCATGCATGTGTCAACACAATCAATTTATCATCCTCCCCAGTCTCTTTCCTTTTTATAATTTGTAAAACTAGTTTATGAAACTTGTTTGCCACTCATAGGACTGATAATATCAAATTATTCTACACATCATTTCATATAGTGTTTACAATTAGATAAAACTAGTATAAGCACATGCTTTGCACGTACATCTTTTTAATGTACACAAAATCCATACATCATTTATACCTTTATGCTTACATTGACAAAACTTATCTTCTTTATCCTAACTTCCTTATGGAATGTCATTACAATTAACTAAAAGTTGCATTTATGTTTACCAAAAATACATCTTTTCTCACAAGATGTGTAATGATTATCCAATGTACTATTATCGAATAAATGGTTTAAAAATGGTACAAATAATGTCGGGGTGCATGATTTTTCCATAATAATGTTATATACTCTTTGAAAGTAAAACTATGTGTTGGGACTACCTTTTTGAAATATGCATAACCTATTAGAGCTTGTCAATTTTCTTTCCCAACAAGAGGAGGGTGGAATATTTAGAAAGTTTCCTAACTTAAATGAGAAATAAAAAAGGAGTGAAGCATATAAATCTTCTCACAATGGCTCACAAGGTAGTTAATTTGTATGCAATAATGATGAACTAAAATGATTAAGTTCAATATCTCTTTCTGTATCCAAACATCTTACAAAAACATATAACATATGTATATATTTATATTTATATTTATATTTATATTTATATATATTTTTGTTAAAACCAATAGTTTTTCATGTATATTATTTTATTTGTTGAATATCTATACAATGGTATCTTCTAGGAAACATACACAAAGATTGCGTTCATGAAAAGTAAGATCATCAAATGTATGGAATCATCTTTAAGGAAATCATGGATTAGTTATTGAGATGAGTTATATAAGAATCACAATTCTATCTAATTTTAATCACTAAAATTAATCATGATTATATTTTGGTGGATATTAAATGATTCACGAAGTCAAATACTTCACTGATCTCTTATTAATTTAAGATAAACCATCAAGAACACATTTGTAACACAACAAATGATTATGGGAATTTGAAATTACTTTGATCAAGAATAAAACTATGTTTATCAATATCATTTATATAAATATGAATATAAGTTAGAAAAAATAGCATATATATGGACCATTTTCATTGGTGTAAAGTGCAAAAAATATCATGTTCAAAACCGTATTTCATTAGTTTTGTGAACTATTCTACATAACCATCTCTTTGCATTATTTTTTAACATGTTATTATTAGATATAAAGATATGTCTTCACAAATAATTTTGTTTAGCATTAATACTATAAATCACTGTTCTCTAATAATCATGTGGCAATTTCAAATAATGGTTGACATAACTCAATTTGCAAGACAATTAGGCCATGACAAATTGGATTTTGAAGCTAGTGGAATATCTTGAGTGATTTATACTCCTTGTTAACAAAAAAATATTCTCATGGACTGCATAATTGTACATTCATTACGATCATGTATATATAACCAAATTTAAACAAATATATACTTTATGTTGGGTAATAAATATGACACTTCGTCATCATATTGATTATATGTTGATTTTTCTTGGCACCCCTTACACCGTCTTGAACAAATGGAAGTATACAACACATTCAAGAAAATCATTGTGTGCTTACATTCTGCGATTCTAAGATTTTTTTCTTCCAAATAACATCTTACTTACATATCAATCTTAACTACTATCTATACTTCATGTATAAAATTAGACATAGATTACATAGTTACTTGAAAAGATCGAATATACATGATTCATACAAACATCAAGGCATATGACGCGTTAAATATTTTAGAATCCACAATTGGGTAGAATCAATGTTGTTGTTCTTCAAATATTTGTACCCAAGATGCAACTCCTACCAGTAAAATTCTATAAAATGTCTCCATTCCTAAGTATAATTGGTTAAAGGTAACATTAACTATGTAGCATGAAAAATCACTAAAATCGGTTGTACATAGTTTATTATAACAAATCAAACTTGTAATTTTACATAATTTTCTTGGACATTTGCATTTGAATTTTGAATTAAATTGTATCAAATACTTAGTGAGATGAATTTTTTGATACATATGAACAAAAACCCAAAATTCCATTTATGTTTCCCACTATTCATTGGTTCTCATGGATTTTTTTGTTCAAAAATGAAAACGTATATTTTGGAATAATTCATTTTGACACTATACATATAGGATACATATGAAAAAATAAAAGAGTTACATATTCAACTTTCATTGAGTTTGAGTTAATAGGTATTATTCTAATTTATCTTACATAGTTATATTTCATATACTTTCTACGTCAACCATATATCAATTTTCTTTGTGGTTTAGATTGCAACTTGAAAATATTGAATAAACAAAATTGAGTTATATAGTCATCTAATATTTTAACAATAATTCAACCAAATATGTAACAAACCTGATAATATAGCTTGATGCAAAATCTAATTGTTTTGTGAACTTTGAAGGCTACATGCAATAACCAACTGTAAATTGATTTAGTTGTTGAATATATTCAAAGTAAATTCGAGAATGACTAAACATCTCCTATTTTCTTACATCTTTTATTACTCAAATGGATAATAACAATTCCTTACACATACAGAAACATTCAAAATGATAAAATACAAAAGCATTTGTATCTTTTATGTTTTAAGGTCAACTATGGTGAATAAACATGTATTAATTAGACATTTCAACGTGCACAATGTGAAACAATTGTCTTACAATGGTTGTAAATTTGTAGTTTATGGATCTTATTGTCTCTTTTAATTATACTACCAATAATATTTGGCTTATATAATGGTTTTAGTACAAAGTATGATAAAAGATCTTAAATTTTATGTTTTATGTCACATGGAGGTCAAAATCATAATGTATTTGTAAACTTTATTCATGCTATTAAAAATAGAGTTTTAAATATCTGCAGTAAGATATATTAGTGAAGATGAAGAAACATACAAAACTCAAGAATTTGACATAAAATGAAAAAATGGGTATACTTTTATAAGCACTCTAATCTTGGGTTAGCACACGTATCATTCTCTTTAAAATATTTTACACTTTGATTTACCATATCTAAGGAAATACTTTACTATTAGATATATGAAAAGATGTAGCTTGTCTTTCATAAAGAAACTATAATCATGTTACATAAAATATATCAAGAATGTAATTTTTGGAATTAGCTTTCTCATAATCTGGTAGAAATATTATACATCTAGAAGTTAACTTTTTTTTTAAATAAAAGACCAATTTCATTACAAAAAAGCCATACGACATCTACATGTGGAAGAAGACAAACTCATAGACCACACAACTATCAAATACAATATACCACTGAAACTCATATCGAAATCTGATAACGACAATGATGTATAGATCCCTCTTCTTTTTCATTGACCAAAGCAACTTTGTTTGAGAGATACCTTCAACCTAAGCATATATCGATGATAGAGTAACCGTCCAAACCGATGTTCCAAAAGAATGTTGCTTCCACACTTTTTGCCATACGACTGAGTAACAAAATTGACTGATAAAGGTAGCCTACTAAGAGGAGAGAAAAAGTGTTGATTCACAACGAAAAAGACAAACGAGAAACAAAATAACTAACCAAATAGACAACAAATAAAAGAGAAAGGGGGTAAGAAACTTGTCACAGATGGCCTGATAAGCGGAAGTGCCTCTTGGAGCAGAAGCCTACTGACGTCGAGCGATAAGAGGCCGTGGGGGAGTGGGGCGTCGCTTCACTGCAGCTGAAACCCTCTCCCCCCATCCAGCCACGACCTAAACCCTAAGACTCTATTAGAGAACTAGGGTAGCCGCCGCTGGTTCCCAACGTGTGTTGCCAGATTCACTCTAGAAGTTAACTCAATGTTAGAAAATAATTAATGATTTGAATATTTGTAACATGTAAATTGACTAACATAGAATAGTTCTAGTCATATTATGAAACATCTATATCATCGTCATAGATGAGATTTGAAAGAGGTATTTTATCCACATTTTGTATGACACTTTATCTAGAGAAGTCATAAACTCTTACAATATGTCTTTTTCCATCTAGAAATGTCATATTAGAAACGCACTTTAATTAATTATATATATATATATATATCAACTTTTTATATCAAATTGTATTTTTAATCCTCATCTTTTCTCAACTTTCTATGAGTAAACATTTATGAAAAAAATAGTGTTTCACTGCATTCTCTCTACGTAGGGACATAAATATGTGTATGATGCATGATAGTTAAGATTGTGCAAAATAATATGAAAGGGATACAAATTAGTAAGAGTTGTGAACTGCCCTTTTTGATTTGCAAATTTTCTCACCTATGAAGATGAACATATCAAAAAAAAATATTTAAATAATTAAAGTAGCTCATTATACTATTTTGGTCAAAAAAATCTCTCAACCTTGAAACCAAATACCCATGAATGATTAGTTGTTGAACTCTTGAATTCTTTTATTGTAGCATAAGGTATAAAACTATAAGGTTGTGTAAACTCATTCTTTGTTGGCATGTATGTAGGTTCTAATTAAAGTAATTAGGTGATCACTTTTGTTGCAAGGTACACATTCTTCATTGCAACACAGTTGTTGGAATACACTTATTATTTATAATTTTCTACAATTTCCCTTGAAAAAATAAATTGTATTCCACTTTAGCATTCTCTACATTTAAAATCTAGTAGTTACTTTTGGATTTACTAAAAATAAACTGACTGACTTCAAACAAGGTGCTTGTAAAAAAAATGTGATCGAGAGTTTAAGATTTAACCTCTTTTAGGAGGTCTTTTTTTATAAATAATGTGATATGATGAAATTCTTCTCATTTGCTAAGGTACTATCAAGTTTTCTTCATGAACAAAAAATCAAGCCTTCTGTATGTAATGATTTTCTTTCTACGACTCATAGGCTTGCTATAATTTAAGAAACATAAAATTTATAATGTTAGAAAAATGAGTATAGTTGTAATAGCTTAGATCATCTTACTCATTATTTATTTGTCACTACTAACCTGAACAGATTTTATATATTGCTTAATACCCTACTTATTATAGTGTATGCATGACTATGTTTGAGTAGATAATGTATTAAAATGAACATGATTTATGTGAGCTGATATGTCAGTGAAAGTCGTTCCAAAACCAGAATCTACATAATAGATATGTATACATTTTTTAATATAGAGGTTGAATAACGGGTCCTTTATAATTTGAATTCAGCCTAACATTTCCATGGGTATGGACAGTTATATACATAAATACCCATATTGATCGGAATGTTTATGATTTCGAAGATATACACTACTAGAAGGAAGGGCCGCATTCGACGGGTTAATTTTTTCAAAATTAACGAGTAGGCAGAATCCACGGGGACTCCTTCCAAATATGGTCTCCATGTTTTCCACCCCACTCATTATTTCACCCGCACTCACATCAGTTAATGTATTTGTCCATCTTAGCAATTAAATAATAAGGCAAGCTTATTGTAACGGATGGCCAGGATTCATTGCAGATATTTAACGGTCTGGATTATTTACTAGAAGAGTAAAAACCCTGCGCCTGATCCCTTTCCAATCCACTCAACTCAGTAACGCCGGACGAGAGAGGGGCGGTCTGGTTGCGCGACGGCGGGAAGGTGAGAAGCAGGGCGGCGGGAAGCGAAAAAGCAAGAAAATGGGAAGGAGAGCGAGATAATGCACAACGCTGGTTTTCTCTAACTAACCTAAAACTCAAATCTTGCCATTCCTACAGAGCAACAAGGTAAGGACACTGTGGCCGCCGGTCATCCTTCCGCCTCCCCTAAATACAAAGTCGATTCTTGGTTAGTTTCTCTGTAAGCTACCGATAACTCCTCTATATCGGCTCGACTGCTCCTGCCCTCTTCACGTGATATTTGCATGGTGGTCAATCTGCTTGAGGTTTTGTTGAGTTTGACCTCTAATTATGCATCCACCTTTATATCGTGTTGCTTCTTTCTCTCAGGTGACGACAGAGGCCCAATTGAAGTTGTATTGTTTTTGTTTTGTCCATATATTAGTCCACATACATTTGCTCCACGGTTTGGGCATCTCCAGTGCGACTGCATATCCATATTACTCCCATCTAGTTGTTTTTGTTCCTTCTCTTTACACCACATTGTATTCCAATTTTACTTAGCATATATTTTCCCAACCTCCCTGTTTAAGGTGTCAAGTTTTAGCCTTTTAGTATTTACGTTGTGTATGCTAGTCTCAAGTTCTAACAAGTAGATACTATAAGAAATAGGGGCATTGTCATAAAAGATCTCATCTTTAGAAATAGAAATCATTACATTCTTAATCTGAAATTCAAATCCATTCTTGTCATACAAGATACAGAAATAATATTTCTATTAATGGCATTCTATTAATGGTAGGTACATAATAGTAATTCTCTAATTCTATTACAAGACTCGTAGACAAAGATAAACTAATAACTCCAACTATAGTAGAAGCAACTCTTGCTTAATTACCACGTGGGCAGCTGGCTCCATGAGAGGGTCCAACTTCTTCATCAGGTAACCTACCAATTCAACACATTGCAGCTATTCTTCAAATAGTAAAATCCATATACGACCAGGTCCATTTTGACTTATTTTGCATTCTATTTTTGTCGAAGAAAATTAAAATCCTGCTTGAAAAAGATATGAGAGAATAATCCATGACTCATTATGCTAGCCAATAAGTACATTTTATCATGACTCTCATTTCCTCTAGGAAATGTGATTTCTTTTTGATAGTTTGATTTGAATTTGTCTCTCTATAAATAAGAATAGAAGTCAAGACAATTTCTGTTATAAATGGAAATGACAGTTGCAAGGGTCGCACCAAGTTCTACTTTTAGTGATTCACTAGCATCATATAACTTGGTGAATTTTTTGGTTGCGAATTTAATTCATGCTATGTTATCATGGAATTCAATTTGCATGCTTCATCAGATGTACTTCACATCAATATGTTAATTTATCTCTACCCAATAAAATTTGCATGACAAAGTTTTTGAGACTTCTTTATCTAAACATAAGTTGTTTGTGAACTTGTATTATCATAGTTGTTCAACTTACCATTTGATGGGTTCAAATATCGATGGAAAACAAATAAGGACACAATTGTCCATTATCTTGTGACCCATGTCATTACATATATATGTAAGTGTACTAAATCTAAGAGACTTGTGAGTTTTCAATGTCTAAAATTTCTATGCAATTATTAATAATTAAATCATTTGATTAAGGGCATTTGGAATTTGCATGTATAGTTAACAAACTGATGGGGTGGGGATGAATGGTGGTGAGGTAATGAAACTCTTTGAAAATACTATGTAAGGGTGGACCAAGGTGACAAAGAGTGGTTGGAGGATATACACACGGTTAGACAATATATATTTACATGTTTGATATATATATCTTTTGTTGGTATACGTTCAACTGTATTTTGACATTTCTTTTTCACCCCATATTTGCTAATGAAGACATTCTTGTATACATTTGTTTCTATAAGAAGACTCATTGGTTATATGTGTTTGTGAAGCCTAAAATTTGAATATTTGGCCATAATTCAGACACTAATATTGTCTCATCAACATAGAAGATGGAAGCCTTAGTAATCAAGGCACCGCCTAGGCTTAAGCCGGGCCGCCTTAAACTGGGCGCCCAGCCCCCTTTGTGACCTAAGTGTCCATCTAAGGTTGGTAGGCCCAAATTCAGCCACTTCAAGGCTAATTTAGCATAAATAAGGTATGTTTGTTATCAAATTGAGTTAATTTATGGTTGAAGTGGGTCTAATTTGTCCCAAATGAGATCAACTAAGGGTAAATTAGGTCTGATTTATGGTGAAGTAGGTCTGATATAGGAAAATCGGTCTTATTTGGGATAAATAGGTCTAATTTGGGGGAATTAGATTGATTTGGCCATGCAAGGTCTCATTTAGTTCAATATAGGGAACATTAGGTCTAGTTAGGTTTGGTTAGGTCATGTTATGCGAAAATAGGCTTGATTTTGGTCTAAGTTATGTCAAATTTAAGCATATTAGGTTTGATTTGGGGAAACAAGTCTGATTTGGTGATATTAGGTCTGATTTTCCCAGATTAGATCTTTTTTACGTTAATACATAGGGAAGATTTGGGGAAGTTAGGTCGGATTGGTTCATAATATGCAAAATTAGGTGTCATTTAGGCCAAAACAAGTCAAATTTGAACGCATTAGATCTAATTTGGGGAAACATGCATGATTTGGTGGAAATGGTTTAAACTTGGGAAGATTAGGTCTGCTTTGGCCAAATTTGGTCTCATTTATGTCAATATATGGAAATTTACGGAAATTGGGTCAAAATAGGTCATTTATGTAAAATTAGGTCCGGTTTAGGCTAAATTAGGTCAATTTTTTATCAAATGAATTCCAATTAGGGCCAGTCGCTTCTAGTTTAGGTCATGTTAGGTTATTAAGCCTAAATTTTATGTAATACTATGTAATAATGTCATTATATAATATTTATATATCAAAAAAAATGAATGCAAATGTAAAATAATTAACATTATAAAAAATGCCCAGAAACGCCTGGGCGCCCACCTAGGGGCCCTAGGCGCCCCCTCAAGAATGCTTAGCGTCTGGCTGCCTTAATGACCATGATGGAAGCACATATTTACTCTCCTATGCTTAGTAGTTATAACTATATTCACAAAACTCATGACCTAATTAGTTTTCTTTTTGTATTGTGGTAGATTGTATGGCTCGTACCTTGGATTTATTTAATGTCAGCACAACACTGGGCTACATATGTATCTCCTACTTCTTTAGTTTAACAAACTTTAGTTTTTCACTATGTTGGGCACGATATGCATATTACTATACCTATATATTTACATTTGCAAATACACATGCATGCATGTACACACACATACATATGCAACATGAAATTGATGCAAACAACAATGATGTATGATAGGTGATTATTAGTCTAACAGGAAGGGAGGAGTGATTCAACCCTATTTTAGGGCTTCATCTTGTGGCATTTTGCATTTCAATCACATCTATACCTATTAGATTACATATTATTTCCCTTAATATGCATATTTGTGTAAAATGCACTTATGGACATTATTTACATATTTTTTAGGTACTTGGATAACACTTGGATAGATGAGAGAGATGACGGGGCCCAAAGAAGGCCCCAGAGCTCCCCCAACCTACCCCTAGTGGCCAAGAGTCAATATTAAGCAAAGAAGTCCATGGATAATGAAGTTTGAAGCTCAAAGTGCAAGAAAAGCCCCCAGTACGGCCGTGGTAACACAGAACAGTGGTGCTACAAATGAAGAAATCACAGAAAAAATCTCAGTTTTGAAGCAACTACATAGCATACTCTACCACGGTCGTGCCACGTAGCACGGCCGTGTTGCGACCACCCACCACGGCTATGCCATGCAGTACGGCCGTGCTACCATCTCCCACCACGGTCGTGCCACGCAGCACGGCCATGCTACCAGATTCCACCACAGTCGTGCTACGCAGCACGACCGTGCTACCCTCAACCCACCACGACCGTGGCCATTTCAACCCAAAATCGACTAAAACCATGTTAACTTTGATGGAATAAACCCACAACTGTGCCCATTCACCACAGCCATGGTCTACCCTACCCACCATGACCGTGGTGACCTACCACAGCCGTGCTACTTACAAAACCTACCCATGTTTCCACTGCTTTTCCCATTTTACCCCTAACTTAACCCAAGACCCCCTAGATCCCTATATCAACCCTAGTGGCGGCTGGGGGTTGGGGGGTTGGCTGCTTAGAGTCCCATTTTTGCTTCCTTGTCACCTCCACTCCATTCCACTTCACCTCCACCTCAAATCCATTCCATTTCACCATTTCCACCACCAAATCACTAGTCTAGACTAGTTCCTACCCATAATCTCCATCATTCTTCACCCTTGCACCCTGGAGGAGGGAGGAGGTCGACCTACAACCACTACTTCGAGCTCCATGGCCACTTCTACCTCTTTCTTCTCTCTTTTTATATTTTCCATTTCTATGAATAGCTAGGCCCTTGTGGGTGTGCTGTTTGGGAGAAATTATGTTACTTTGATACCATGTTGGGGGAAAATGACATGTAAACTTTGTAATTCTATTTGCTAATGATTATATTCTATTTGCATCTCATTCTCCATGAATTGCTTGTTGGTTTTTGTGTGATATTACCTAGGAATTTAGGCAAATTGCTTATATGTGTGAATTTTGGGATTTGCCCCTAGGTCAAATTCTTGGATCCCTAGGTTGCCTCCCATCTTCCTACATACTAATCAACCTCCCTAAACCTAAGTGAGAGATCTAAGTAGCTAGAGTAGGTAATTCTAGTGCAATTAGCATGGAGCCTTCTCAAGGCTACAATGTGGGGGAATTGGAGTCCAAAACCCTAATCTCACCTCCCCATTACTACCCTCAGCCCCTAATTGCCCTAGGAATGCCTAATCTATAAACCTAGACTTGATTTGACTCTAATTGAATTGTACCTAATCTCTAACCCAATTGAGCCTCGTAAGGGTAATAGGGGGTGTTAGGGACTAGTTCGCCTATGCACAATCTAACATATCCATGGCCAGTTAGTAGCTTAGGTTAATTCATTAGACTCTAACTTGTTGTTTGGTTTGGATAATCTAAATGGAATCATAATGTTCATATGTCACCCCGAACTTAAGTGATAAGTTCATACCCCTAAACATCCCGCACCTCTCTTTACTGCTTAAAACCATAGTTTTGTGTTTTCTTAGCTTAATTAGTTCTTTTCTTGCTTAGTTAGCTTCTTTCCTTACTCTTGTCTTATTCATGATAGCTGAGATCTTTAATTGCTCTTTTGCTTCTCTCTTGCTTACATTAGTGTAACTTGCCTTTTCATACCTAGCTTAGTCTTTCCTTTCTTGATTAGTCTTAATCTAACCTAGGGTTAATATAGATTTCATTCTCGCCTTTAATTGCTTGCTTGTTCATAATAGTTTAACAATCAAAACAACATTTAAACCCTTAAACCTAGTCTCCGCAGTAGGAACCTAGTCAAACTAAACCTAGCTCTAGTGTCCCCTCTTTTCCCCGTAGATCGACCCTATACTTGCCGCCTTCCTATACTACAACATGACCCCGTGTGCTTGCGGGTGTAGTTTTTTAGTGTGAGTAGGTGTTAAGCTAGGTTTATAAAATTTGAAAGAAAATTCTCATCATGTGTGTTCCTACCTCGTGGGGCGCATCTAGTCGGGTCAAATCGGCTAGTGTGTTGCACCTCTAGCGGAATCACACCAAGCTTTTTGGCACCGTTGCCGGGGATTAGAGGCACTCGGCCTAGCTAGTTAGTTTTTCTTTGACTTTTCCTACTCCCTCATCATTGCTATTATTTATTCATTACTCTTTGCATTCTTTGTGTATATTGGTTTGCTAACTTACTTTCTTTTGTTTGGTTGTGCCTTGTTCATGTGACAAGCCACTCAGAGAAAACAAGATGGAAGGCTAAAATGCACAAACCCATCCATTACCTCCACCACCTCCATCACCACAACCCTTCCTCCAATTCATCTTCCAACCTCAATTCCCTCCTCCACTACCCTACCTCCAAGGCTATCCTAAGCCTTAAACACCACCACCACCTCCATTGACACAACCCTCCCACCAGTTTCCATCCTCAATTCATTCTACCACCTCCATCACCACAACCCTCCCACCAATTCACCTTCCAACCTCAATGTCCTCCTCCACCTAAAGTCCAAGGGCCATCAACACTGATGCCACCACCACAACTATCACATGCCCCCCTACTTCCCATGAGAAAATGGATATGATTGAGACCCCTCTCCTTGGTGCCTATGAAGACCCGTTCCTCAAGAGAGGGAAAACCTATGGCATGAGATTTCTGAGGGTCTTAAGGCTTATTAAGATCTACGATGATGATCCCCAAGGAGAGAGAATTGCTTAAAAATACTTACGAAGCTCGCATGACCCTTTAGAGGAAGATCAATCAAGGAAAGCATTTGAGAGGATTTCTTATGATGGGGGTGCAAACATTTTGTTTTTGGACCATGGTTGATGGTGAAAGAACAAGAAGCCTAGTTGAAGGCACGAAACATAGCACTTGTGGGAGGAAACCCACATAGGTTTGGGAAATTTTGACCCAACCTTCACTTTTTGATACAATTGCTTTGTTTTTACACTTTCCAAGAAAACACACACACACACTTGCGTTTAATAGTTTTTGTCTAGTTTTAAGATGTGCAGGTGGTAACATGGTGAAATGAAGGAAATTTGAATACAATTGAGAGAAGGATTCAAAGAAAAATCACTTTGGGTCAAGTTTTTGAGTGTTTGATGTTCCTCATTTTGAGAGTAGCAGCTACAGGGACCACCACGACCGTGGTCATTTGCATGAAAAACACACCAAGTCCCTAGATTCAAAAGAAAAATTGAGAAAAGCTGTCAAAGGACTGCACCAAAGACGTGCCAGGCAGTACGGTCGTGCAACCTAAAGCCACCACGGCCGTGTTGCACAACACGGCCGTGTTGTAGACCAATTTCAGCCACTGAAAGAAGATTAGTGTGCCACCTACTACGCATATCCTCCACCACAGGGAGGAACACCGCTGGAGCCTCTAGAGAGCCATGATCGTCTACCCTATCATCCTAAACTCAAGGATCATGCTGAGGACAACATGATTCAAAAGTTTGGGGTGGTAGGGCAGGTATGCCCTAGTTTCACTTTGCATTTCACCTGCCACATCCACTTTTGTTTTCTTGTTTTTGCTATCTACCTTAGTCATCTGTACTGATTTGCATTCTCTATCATTTTGAGTGACAAAAAATTTCTCTGCTTGCCATGCATTACATATCATGCAAATTTTTGTAATTCTTGCATGTTATAGCTAGTATTTGCTTCTTTACTTCTTCAAGTTCAATAATATAGGGTTTAGATGTGATTGAAGGCAACTTGGCACTGTTTTGGACAATTTTTCCCAAATTTGAGATTTCTTACCTAGAAAGTGTGTTTTGACCCGATCTCTACTATTTTGAGTAAAAATGACGACCTTTGACAAATGCAAGTGAATTATCATTATTTGTTGCTAAGTGGTATCAATGTTTGACTTTTTACATGTACATCACCTCTCCTAGGATTGTGATTGATTTGGTTGAATTGTGAGTTGAGCAAGCATTGAATGCTTAGTGTTTGTGGAACCACTTGATTGATATATCAATTTCATCTTATTCATTCATGTGGTGTGATATCATAGGATGAAGTATTGGATTAATTTTCATGCAGGATGTCTTATGTGGAGAATCATACCAATGACCCCTCTTTGATCCAACCATTCTTCCACCATATTCATACCCCTCCGCCTCATAAAAAGATGCCCTAGTGCACATAATGAGCCTTGGCAACCTCCAAAAGTTTGGGGTGGCCATATCTCCATCTCCCTACTTCAATCTATCCACCACATGCCCTACATACACCAAGGGCAAGAAAAAAAAAGCAAAAATAAAAATAAAAGGATGCTCCTGTTTAAGAGCATTCAAATAAAGAAAAGATGAGGGTCTAAAAACACTCCAAAATCTTACCATAACCCTTTTCTTCCACTTTCATACCCATTGAGATAGGAAACATCAAACCTAGCTCATTTTTCCATTTTCTACAGCCACGTGGGTCATTTGTTGTGATTTGAAACATAAGATTGAATGCAAGAATGTCAAAAAATACTCCTAGTCATCCTTGATTAACACCATCATGAAACGGTTTACCCGAAACTTTATGGAAGAAATATGGATAACTTGTGTATTCTACGCACTATATTTGAAGTTCATATGCTTTGTGCTCTTTTCATGATGGGATTTTGAAAGCAAGAGAGGAGAGAGGTGAAATGCATGTACTTTGTCATCTTTGATGCCATTCAGCAGTAATCATCTTTTACATTGCATTCATCATTTCTTATTTGTGGAAAATTTGTAGAGAGATTGAGTTAGAGCATACTTGAGGACAAGTATGTTTCAAGTTTGGGGTGGTGATTTAGCCCTATTTTAGGGCTTCATCATGTGGAATTTTTCATTTCAATCACATATATACCTATTAGATTACATGTTATTTTCCTTAATATGCATATTTGTCTAAAATGCACTTATGGACATTATTTAAATGTTTTTCAAGTACTTGGATCACACTTGGATGGACGAGAGAGATGGAGGGGCCCAAAGAAGGCCCCAGAGCTCCCCCAACCTACTCCTAGTGGCCAAGAGTCAAGCTTAAGAAAAGAAGTCCATGGATAATGAAGTTTGTAGCTCAAAGTGCAAGCAAAGCCCCCATCACGGTCGTGGTAACACAGAACGGTCGTGCTGCAAATGAAGAAATCTCAATTTTGAAGCAGTTGCATAGCATACTCTACCATGGCCATGCCACGCAACACGATCATTCTGCGACCACCCAAAACGGTTGTTCTACCATCTCCCACCACGGCCGTGCCACGCAGCACAACCATGCTACCAGATCCCACCACGGTCGTGCTACCCTCAACCCACCACGGCTGTGGTGACCACCACGACTGTGGTGACAACCACGGTCGTGGCCATTTCAGCCCAAAATCGACCAAAACCCTATTAACTTTGATGGAATAAACCCATGACCGTGCCCATTCACCACGACCATGGTCTACCCTACCCACCATGGCCATGGTGACCTACCACGGTCGTGCTACTTACAAAACCTACCCATTTGTCTACAACTTTCCCCATTTTACCCCTAACTTAACCCTAGACCCTAGTTCCCTATATAATCCCTAATGGCGATTGGGGGTCGGGGGGTTGGCTGCTTAGAGTACCATTTTCGCTCCCTTGTCACCTCCACTCCATTCCACTTCACCTCCACCTTAAATCCATTCCATTTCACCATTTCCACCACCAAATCACTAGTCTAGACTAGTTCCTACCCATAATTCCCTTCATTCTTCACCCTTGCACCCTAGAGGAGGGAGGAGGTCGACCTGCAGCTGCTGGAGAGGGGGATTTCATCCACTACTTTGAGCTCCACGGCCACCTCTATCACTTTCTTCTCTCTTTTTATATTTTCCATTTCCATGAGTAGCTAGGCCCCTATGGGTGGGCTGTTTGGGGGAAATTATGTTACTTTGATACCATGTTGGGGGAAAATGACATGTAAACTTTATAATTCCATTTGTTAATGATTATATTCTATTTGCATCTCATTCTCCATGAATTTCTTGTTGGTTTGTGTGTGAGATTACCTAATAATTTAGGCAAATTGCTTATATGTGTGAATTTTGGGATTTGCCCCTAGGTCCAATTCTTAGATCCCTAGGTTGCCTCCCGTCTTCCAACATCCTAATCAACCTCTGTAAACCTAAGTGAGAGATATAAGTAGCTAGAGTAGGTAATTCTAGTGAAATTAGCATGGAGCCTTCTCAAGACTAGAATGTGGGGGAATTAGGGTCCAAAACCCTAATCTCACCTCCCCATTACTACCCTCGGCCCCGAATTGCCCTAGGGATGCCTAATCTAGATACCTAGACTTGATTAGAATATAATTGAATTGTACCTAATCCCTAACCCAATTGAACATCATAAGGGTAGTAGGGGGTGTTAGGGACTAGTTCCCCTATGAACAACCTAGCATATCCATGGCCAGTTAGTAGCTTAGGTTAATTCATTAGACTCTAACTTGTTGTTTGGTTTGGATAATCTAAATGGAATCATAATGTTCATATGTCACCCCCCAACTTAAGTGATAGGTTCATACCCCTAAACAACCCACACCTCTCTTTACTGCTTAAAACCCTAGTTTTGTGCTTGCTTAGATTAATTAGTTCTTTTCTTGCTTAGTTAGCTTCATTCCTTGCTCTTGTCTTGTTCATGCTAGCTTAGATCTTTAATTGCTCTTTTGCTTCTCTCTTGCTTTCCTTAGTGTAACTTGCCTTTTCATACCTAGCTTAGTCTTTCCTTGCTTGCTTAGTCTTAATCTAACCTAGGGTTAATATAGATTTCATTCTCTCCTTTAATTTCTTGCTTGTTCATAATAGTTTAACAATCAAAACAACCTTTAAACCCTTAACCCTAGTCTCAGCAATAGGAACCTAGCCAAACTAAACCTAGCTCTAGTGCCCCCTCTTTTCCCTATGGATCGACCCTATATTTTCCGTCTTCCTATACTATGACATGAACACGTACGCTTGCAGGTGTAGTGTTTTAGTGTGAGTAGGTGTTCAGCTAGGTTTATAAATTTCAAAAGCAAGTTCCCATCATGTGTGTTCCAACCTCATGGGGCGCATCTAGTCAGGTCAAATCGTCTAGTGTGTTGCACCTCTAGCAGAATCACACCAAGGAGACATACAAGAAGAGGAGGGAGGAGAAATAATGTTAAATGTGCACTTGGTTTGGGCTATAATGGATAAATTTACATGTAAATATTCTAGCTCTTATGTCAAGAATCTCTTTATCTTTATCACTACATTATATGATAGTTTAGTTGTACAAAGATGAGAGGGATTAAAAATTTAGTTCAAGAGTGGAAGATGAAATACGTAAGGTTGTTTCAAGTTATTGAATAAAAATGCATACACTAATGGAATCCCCCTTTTTGCATTGGTGCTTTTGCATCTTCCTTCTTATGTGGTATTCTAGTTTTGTTAAACTTGTTCTTACTTCATATTTGGATGAACTTTGCTTGCGTATGTAATTATTCGAGTTACACAACTATTTCTCAGTTACTTGAATTGTGTTAGCCTTGAATGCACACCAATCCCTTCTTAACCTTGTTGTCCAAATCTTTTAACACAAACTAGTTTTTTTCTTGGTTTCACTTCCCGTTTCTCATAAAGGCAAATTTGGTAGTATATCTCCCTCTTTCACTTCTATTCCACACTTAAACTTTCATGTAGATTTCTTTTCATTTCTTGCATATAAATATTTTGAATTAAGGTTATCATTGATAGTGGCCCCATCATAAGAATAGTATTCTTCATCTGCATTGAGAAAAGACTATTGTTGTTGACCACTGGGGTATAACAACCACTTCCAAATTAGGTAACTTCAATATTTAATCAAAAGCTTGACTTGTATTTTTACTATTCACTTGTGATGTAATGATATTACAAGGAAATCTAAAATAATCTACTAGTAAGTAAATGAACTATTTTCTATGTAGGCTTTATAGTTGGCATTGAATAAGGAAAATTTAAGCGAGAATGGGAACGTGGTGAAAATGAAGGTATATTCTTTTTCGAATATCCACATATTAGTAAGTTTTTTGTTCTTTTTTGCATCTAATAACTATTTTCAAGTTGACATAGTAATCTTCATCCTTCTCACAATAAATATTTTCTTTTTTCCATCACTTTAGCTACTACTATGTTCATTTGTGTCTTGAATACCTATGACAAACTTAATTATGAGCATGGTGCTCATGTTGTTATGTAATGGTATAACATCGACATTATTTGTAAGAAGTATTGTATCTATAGACAATGTGATGGTGTTTGATTGAAGGAAGTGAAAGGTGATTGACATTTTGGTGGAGACTACAATGTTATTTTGATAGTTTGGCCTAAAAAGTCTATAGATGGTCATTGCCTTGGTACTTCTCTTTTTTGCTCTCACTTAGAAAATATGATCAAAATATATTTGTTATTTTTTCCTTTGGTTTTATCATCTAACTTATGTAACATTTAAATCTGAGTATTCAATTTTGATACACCTTCCTCTTCTTATTATGCCAATTAGTTATCTTATGTTTTGAGTTCCTATACTCTCTACCACCGCAAGCTCACAAAGTACCCTCTTATTCAAGTGCCAAGTTATGAAAAGACTAACAATGATAACTCAAACTCATTTAAGGACATGTATTCGAAGGTCAAATAAGCATAGAGAGATTCAAAACAAGTAAAGAAAAACCCAGAGAATCCTCCAAAAAGATCATAGACATTCCCCAAACAAACACTGCAGTTCTTCTCCGTAAGGATGAAATAAGCACAGGAGGCCGAATTTTCTACACTCCAATGAATCCTTCTAGTTTCAAGCACCAAAGTCGAATGCCACCACACATCAATGAGGTCCATTTCTCTGTTAAGGTGAGGGAGGAAATGGCTTTGTGATGTTGAGAAACTGTAAGATCATCTACCAATCCGTTCAGAGCCCTTACCGAGTCAGGAAAAAAGGATGTACACATGAACCACTGATAGAGGAAGTCGACCCGACCTCACCAAAATCTGTAGATGTTGTTTGCACCGTATAATTTCTAGATCATGAGAGATCTCCCCCCCCCCCCCCCCCCGAGGACACTTCTATGACAAGGCTCATCGCCACCATAACAAGATTACTAGACTTAAAGACTCATCCTGTACATGGGTGACCTCTAGTTTGGGCATTTTGTCTCTTATATTCGACTTCTTCTCCAACCTGCTCACCACTACCTCCAACCTTGATTTGTAGAGAGTCACTACCTTTGATGTCTTTCCTCCTATGACCCCCCCATGTGTATAACAAGCTTCTTGAGATGCAGACAATTGAAGAAATTAGAAGAATCCTCTTCCTCATGGCTAAATACAAAGATCCTAGACCAGATGGTGCTACACCGAATTCCTACAAAATAACTAGAACAATGTCAAGAGGATTGATGGTACAAAATCTCACCAAAATGTTTTGCACTGAGAAGATTGATAATGAACTGGCCAACTCCCATATGGTGCTGATACCAAAGGTCAAAGCCCCTCAAAGTTGTAGCCATCTCCATCCAATTTCTCTAAATATGTTCTAGAGAGGACACCACACTTTCTCACCTTCTGTTCGCTAATGATATCTTACTAATGGGTGAAGCTTAATTGACTCACGTTAATATCATCAACGATGTTCTGAACAAATTTGCATGTCTCAGGCCAAGTCATTTCAACTGAGAAATCAAAATGCTTTTTCAGCAGGAACACCCCAAGACCCTGTATCTGTTCCATTAGATGGAAGTCGGGATTTCCTTGGACATCTGAACTGGGCAAATATCTTGGAGTCCCTATTCTTCATCACCGAGTTAATAAGGATACTCATGCTAGCATCATTTCTTCAATACGTGAGTGCATGAACAACTAGTTTATGCAGTACTTGTCTCTTGCAAACAGAATCACCTTATCTAAAACTACACTTCAAGAGATTCCTACCTATATGATGCAATCTATGCACTTGTCCCATTCACTATGTAATTAAATAAACAAACATGTCTAAAGATTCATCTGGTCAAGCAATTGGGAGCAAAGGCGATTGTCCCTTGTCTCATGGAAAAAAATCACTACCAATAAAGACATTGGATATTTGGGCATAAAGGACACATGTGATCAAAACTAGGCACTAATGCTCACGAAAGTATGCTCTTTCCTCAATCAACCTCCAAACTTTGGATGAAGGTAACGAAAGAAAAATATTCTTACACGAGGAATATATCCAAAAAACATGGATCGTCAGTGTGGAGCTTTATAAGGAAGAACATTCCATCCATTCAGAACATTTGCTACAAAGTAATCAACCGCGGTGCCTCAACGTCATTCTAGAGTGACTGTTGGCTTTTTGGCAAGTCATTCAATGACCTCCAACCTGACATTCAAATACCTACCTATTCTCGGTACTATGGAGCTGGACAATTGAGAATGGGATTGGGGGTTCATCCACTAATATCTACCACCAATCCCGTGGAACATCATTAAAGCTCCACCAGCCCTGAATGCCAACAGTGGCCTAGACATCTAGGGGTAATCCTTTGAATAGAGCGGGGGTTTAACCTCTAGGTCTACTTATCGTTGGATACATGAGAACAAAGAAATACAAACTCCAGACAATTGGAAAGGCCTCTGGAACTCATCTCTACCAGCCAGAGTATGGGCCTTCCTTTGGCTTATACCACATGAAGCCCTCCTTACGAACATGGAAAAATGACGTCGACACATAGAGATCAGTGAGATATGTCTCATACAATAACGACTGTGACAATGTTGTGTACTCTCTAAGAGACTACAGTTTTAGCAATGTTGTCTGGTTTTCTCTGAAGACAAATTAAATGACTATTTCTCCCTTTTGTAAGATATATGGATCTCTGCTATGGTTCAAGCACCTAAGGGCCTCTCTGAATCGCTTCCTCTCCTTCAGATCACATGTTGGTATATATGGCAATGCAGGAATGAACAATCCCATGATGGAGTCCTAAAACCTGCTGAAGTTAAAGCATCCTTCATTAAACATCGAGATGATACCATTCAAACAACCTCTAATATGATCTATAATCTACGTACAACCTCCCATCTATGCGAAGAACAAGCTGGCCCCATTCTTTGCAGTAATTTCCATGTCATGGTGGATGCATCCTTCCATGTACATTCCATGACCACGGGGTTGGGCATCCATGTGATCGATCATTTGGGAAGATGTTGCTTAGGCGGTGGCTTGTAGTCATGCAAAACTTCTTCCCTTGAGGCTAAGCTTCAAGCAATTATTAAAGTCTTAGAGATCAATCTGCTGAAGCAATGGAGGAACGTCACCATTCTATCTGATTCCCTACAAGTTGTTTCTATGGTGAAATCCGATGGGGAAGATATATATAAGTTCAAACATTATGTCGTGAAAATCAAGGACCTTATTCAACAAGGCAAAGGAGCCATGATCAGATACATAGCCATAATAAAAAACACTATGGCAGACTCCAAAGCAAAGCATGCTCAGTCTTGTTCTTTGCATTTTTCTTTTTCAGCCTCTAACCTACCCTGGCTCACTATGAGCACAGATGTAGACACTCCTTTGTTTCACTGTGATCGAGAGCTCGCTCAATAATAAATAATCAATAATGCTACCAAAAAAAGAAGGAAAATAGTAAGAAGATACATTTAGATAAAATTATCTCATATGAGGATTGATTTTTGTCACGTAGAGACTATACCAAAGGCCATCATGAGGGTTATGGGCATCAAGGGCCTCAATTTGTACCATATCAAGAGTCATCTTCAAGTATTTAGGTATTTAGTCCTTGGGTAGAAACACATTTGAGTAAGTATTGGCCAAAGAAGCATATGAAAAAGAGTTATAGTTTTCTAGCAATTTGAACCTTTACTGTCTAAATAGGAATTTCCACACGCAACTGGAGACGTGCAACTTAATGTTAATATGTAGGACAAGGTTGGGTAGAAATTGGGTTTTTCTGATTCAAATAAATGCCTTTTGCAAATCTTTAGCATGAAGTACCTTGTTTTACAAGCTCTTCTGATGCATATGGAAGTGCAAAGGAGGCTGCATGAATAGTTGGAGGTATTTGATTCTATTATAATTCATGAGGACCACAACTCATAAGGACGCAACAGTTGTTTGCTGAATTTCTTATGAATCATAAGCTTATTTTGAAATCTGCAACATAAATTTAGACTTGGAAAACAGCCCACAACCACTATGCAAAGGATGGTGATCATAGAGATGTAGGTTATGTTTGTATGTTCTACTTGTACATGCACATACAATGGATGGGCTTGGTTATTTATATGTTCATTTTTCTATTTTATAATCCTCAATATTTATTGGATTTACAAAGAATGTTGCCCCATCTTCAGGAGCCATGCCTAGAGACACATCCGAGTAAGTATTGGAAAAATAAGCACATGAAAAAGTGTAGTAGCTTCCTGCCAATTTGAACCTTTGTTGTCTAAATATGAACTTTCACATGCAATTGGAGACATACAACCTTCTGTAGCATTACATTTGGTCAAAATTGATTTTTTCTAATCGAAATAAATGCCTTTTGCAAATCTTTAGCAGGAACTACCACTTTGCAGAAGCCTCTTCGATGTAGATGGAAGTGCAAAGGAGGTTGTATGAACAATTAGAGGTATTGGATTGTATTATAATCATAAGGACATACTTTATGTAAAGTTGCATATTTAGAATATGTTTTCTTAATATTTGTTTCTGCTTCTATGCAGTACATTGTGTATGATCTTTAGAAGGAAGAAATCCAACTCTGCTTACATTTGAACGTTAGTAGCAGTTGCAACTCCAGCAGGAACATCTTCAAATACTAATCCTTTTCTTCTAGCATCGTCATGCTATTCCAGAACAAATAGAAATGCATTTTGTATGTGATAAATCTGTATGTAATACGAAACTGACATAAAATGTATTGTTCAAAACAAAAGAGCATGAATTTTTATATTATAAAATGAGGACAAGCAGACTGTGTAATGATAAAGAAGTCTGCTTGATATTTTTATTTGTTTAAATGTGCTCAGATTCAACGGTTCCTTCTGCTATTTATGTTCCTATTTTTTTATTCTTTTATGGCTCACATTGGACGGTACGCAACTTCGAGCCTGAGAGAACCATTGATTTCAAAAGCATGTTTTATGGAGCTAGGGAGGACAGACCATCCTCCACGGTGGTTTCAGAATCTGCCTTTCTACCCATTGAGCTTGCTGCGGAGTCAACAGTTGCTGTTGTCTAATACACGTGATATTGTACTAGTGTATAGTTGAATATTCATTAGCATGTTGTCTAATCATTGAAGCAAATTTTAAGATGTTCTCGTACCAGCTGCTCGTAAATAGTTCAAATAAAATAAGGATATTATTTAGCACGAAGTATTTGAAAATAACAATAAAAAAAAGCATTACTAGGCATGCATGTTTGCTTTTAAATGCTTTAATTGTAATGTAGATTTCATGACATACACTTGCACCAAGACAGTTCTTAATGTTGGCTGACTTTGACCTATGTTATTTTGGGGTCATATCTAGTATTCAGAGTTTGTGGTGCCGCCGCTCTCGCTCTCGCGGCCGGTACTGAAACCCCGTCGAATACTATTTAGAAATTAAAATGTAAAATAATCATTGTTTTGTAGTGTGTGTGCTACGTATGCATCACTTTAAACATAATAAATTGTAGTAAAAGACATAAAAATAGAAATTAGTAGGTGCAGTTGGTTACTTGGCATGCTCCATCTTCATCAGAGTTGATGGATCTCAGTTTTCGATAGATTTTGAAACATGATATGGAACTGAGAGCAAATAACGATTGGACAACGATAAGAAATCAACAATTTTTGACAGCTTTACCACCTCTTAAATTTGGCTAGATTCCATAACATTAAATCTTTAACAGTCTGGTGCATACTCTGTTGTCGGTACTCCACAATAGACTGTTTAATTTCATACCTGATACTAATTAGCACGACACTGAGGATTTGAACACACACATGCTCACAATTCCAAGAGCACCCGGTACCACTTTTTATAGCATCTGGGGTGTCATCTTGACACCGAAGCTTTTCAATCCCCTCTCTTAAACACCATTAAGGAACAAGTTGCAAACACATGAGCATACAAGATTGATGAAGAAGAAACCACCACTACCAAAAAACATAGTATAGATGACCGTCATGTAAAAAGTTACACACTTTAGGTGACATGTTTGTACATGACTTATAATTTGTGTAGGCCTACATAAAATAGATGACATACATTTTTGTATATTTGAAAGGGTGACATACTTTAGGTGACATGCATGTATGTCACGTGTAGTCTGTGCAACATAGGTGATAGACATTTTATCATACTTGAAAGGGTGACACACTATAGGTGACATACATTTGAATCACCTATGTTCTAATGGGGGTTTACACATGTATATGAGTCAAGTGTAATATACAAGGAGACATAACATTTAGATGACATGTATGTGTGTCACGAAAGTTATAAATGACATAAATTCATGTCACCTAACTTTAGAATTTTTACAGAATTACTATGAGAGGACATTATCTTGATATGGGTCTTGAATTCTCACAAATGCATTACAGGGGACCTGCTATTAGAGGAGATTTTCGTGATATGGGACACAACCCTCACATATGCATTTTTAAAGAATTGTTGTGAGTGGACATTGTCACTATATGGGCCCCAATTCCTAAGAAATGCATTGAAAGAGACTTTTTGTGAGAAGAAATGTGTCATGGCTCCTCCCGAGTGTATTTTTGTTGGAATATATCAACACTTATTTGGTCACCGTGCGCTGGATGATGATGCAATGCGAGGGCGCTGAGCTGCTGCATGTGACATGGGCACCGACGATGATTTTGTTTGGCTCCGACCTACCTCTGATTAATTATTGCACCTACCCCAGTGTCGTTGATGGAAGGGGTTCTCTGCTCGTCTTATTCCCCCACACCATAGTATCCATATCTGACTTACCATAGTGTCTCCCGAATGCGGACGGAAGGTGACCAGAAAGGTTCGGTGATAACTTCAAGTTTGATTCAAACTAACAACTTTTGTTGGACTTGGCCATACCGATGGTGGATGCCCTTTTTTCGGCAACTACACCCATAGCAGCATGGGATTAGGGCAAGAACGCACTCGGAGCATCCCTGGTGCCTAGCCGTCCAGGTCTCAACACGTCAAGGATTGATACGATAGAGTCCAGCATCGATCCCCGGAGGCGGCAGCCCATACACAGTTCCCTACAGTCGTGTGTTAAGCAGGCTTGGCACTGGTCAACCCAGCAGGAAGGACTGCCCTGCTTGCCACCATACATGAGAGGGTTCCCTCCATGTCTCAGTTCTGATCTATTTAATGACAAAAATCATTTTTCCCACATCGGCAATGACACATTATGACCGTCTTACTGCGTCACAAGTGAAAAGTCCTGAGGTTGTTCCTGTGGTCCATTACCACGCGGGGCCTATATTCTGCATGGTTGGACCTGCTGCACAGGTTTCATGTCGTTTTAGGAGCCTCCATACATGTCTCGACAAACCGTTAGGAGCTAACCGTTTTGCTAATCATCTTCGGGTTGTTCATTTATCTTCACTGAGTCGTGTTGATGGAATCCGTAAGGCGTTGGAGTATGCGGATGTTTGGGAGGACTTGGTGTTTGCTCTTTATTCTACCAAGCATTGGATGTGTGGTGTATGCCTTGGCATCGTGCCATGGGCTAAAGCATGTCCTCATCAAGCTTCTGATGGCTCTGATGTTACTACCACTCTACCTCGATAGCCTGGTGAGACATCACTCAATGTGATAGTTGGTTTGCCTGCTCCCATCAATTTTGACTTTCCAGATTATGTTCCTTGCACCCTGTCAGCTCGTCAGCGTATTGAGCCACCACCTCTTCCTGTTGATCGACTATAGCTCGACACAAATCTTATATATTTTGTCTTCTACACGGGTGTCCCTACCATAAAGAGCATCCCTCTTCTTTGTCATTTGCCCTTTTCCGACACTCTTCGTGCTTGCTTACTCAAGGTTGCTTCTTGCCCACACTCTAATGATGCATGGATTCGTCTTTTGTTGCTTCCAACACGTGTTATGTATCACTTCTGTAACATCCCTGACCTGGGTTATGCTTTAACCCTAGGTGTTTTGATTAAGAAAGATGGTTAAATGCTTAATTTTATTTGGTGAAAAGTAACTAAGTCCCAAGAGGAGCTTATGTTTCAATTTTGCACCCAATTTAATAATGATGAAGCAATGTTTGCTTATTTAGGACTAAAGTGAAAATTACCCAAATTGAGGGGTTAACTTGCAAATGTTACACAAAAATAAGTTCCCCTGATGTTGATACATCATAAGAATAAGTATGATGTAGTGGAATGGTTTCCACAAGCTTGAGCACCAAGATATAGCTTGTAGGGCAATCCTTGTGCATTAAAACCTAGTTTTGGTGTAATGTGCAAATTACCTAAAACTTAGTGTTCAACATGTAAAATATAACACCTCTAGAGGGTCTCTCATGTTTCTTGGGATCAATTAGAGCAAAGAAATGATAGGGGTGCCTCATATGAAGGATCATAGAAGGAAAGATAATCTTGGTATTGAATAATCAGGATTTAAGTAAATAACTCTTTAATATATACAACTTATTAAGATGTTGGGTTTCTTTTCCTTTAACCTTGGATAAGAGAGAGGTTTTGCATGTGAAAAGGTGGAAGAAACGTGGCCAAGGGTGGAGCGAGCATGAGAGGATGGGTTTAAGAAATAAAAGAAATAACTATCTTTTTCTTTGCCTTGATAATACCCAAAAATATATAAGCACTCTTTTTCCTCAAAGCAAAGGATCATTCCTTTAGTTCTTTCTCCTCATCTTCTTGCTTTGGACTGACCAAGAGGGAGCTCTGGAACAGAGGAAGATGATCAAGCTAAGTTGGTAAGTATGGGTCATCACCTAGCTCGAATTCATGGTGAAAACTCTAATACAAGGTTGGTTTAGTAGTTTTCCTTATACAACTCTTCTTTCTAGCCATCTTCTCCATCCAAATCTTGAAGAACAGACCTTGGACAACCTTTGGAGCTGCATCCACTACTAAAGCTACGAATCTTGGAGCTCTAGATCAGATCTTAAGGTGGGTTTTATAACTTTAACCCTTAAGTTTTATTAATGCATCTTCTTCTCCTAGAATCGTTGCTTGTTCTTATTCTTTAGACACCTTTGTGTGTTCTTGCAAGTAATTCCATGAAGAACATCCCCTGTTCTTAAGGTAGAAGATGATGTCATTAATTCCAAAGTTTATCCACAAACTTGCTTTAGAAAATGGTCTCCCACCTCTTGCTCAAACGGTTTGCCAAACCATTTGGAGCAAACGGTTTCAAACTGTTTGACTGCAAACGATTTCACAAGAACGTTTGAGAGCAAACGGTCCAAGACAGTTTGGATGCGTTGACCAGGCGTTGACCATTTGGAGGTCTTTTTTAAACAAAATGGACTAATCATCCACCAAAAATTATCAAGTAATTCCAAGAGAATCACTAATTGAAGGCACATTAGTCACCTAAACCCTAATCGGGTCAATTGCTGATTTCAATAATACAATCATGTTGAAGTTTGGGTTGAGTGACCCAAACGGTTTCAAAATCGTTTGGGGATCACCCAAATGGTCTCAAGACCATTTGGTGATCACCCAAGACCGTTTGGAGGTCTAGGGTTAAGTAGGGATGACCAATTGAAGGTCCAATGATATCATGTTGAAGAGCAATTAAGTGCTGATTTGGTGACCAAATTTATGGTTCAACCCTTAAAAAGAATGTCTTAGTTTTTGATGAATTAATGGGAAAACGGTCTCAAGACCGTTTGGAGGATGTCCAAACGATCCCAGGACCGTTTGGGGGTCACCCAAGACCGTTTGGAGGTCTAGGGTTGACTATGGTCAAGTGGTTGGAAATCTAAGGATAGCAAGTTGAAGCATAATTGATTAGTGACCTAATGATCAAATCAATGAGCCAAACCTTAATAGGTTGAGTTAGATTTTGGTGTTGACTTGAGAAAATGGTCTCAAGACCGTTTGGAAGTCATCCAAATGATCCCAAGACCATTTGGTGTCAGGTCATGACCAATTTAAGTGATGACTCAATGGTTTCAAATCAATTGGACTCACATTGAAACATGTTGAAGGGTAATCGATTTCAATCCCTAATCCAATTGATCTAAGCCCTAATTGGTGATCAATTGAGGGTCAATTGAGTGTCAAATTAGTTGAGGGTTGACCTAATTGACTCAATTGATGAGTGGCTAACAAGTGCATCGTTGATTGAGGGGTTCAACATTGGAAACCCTAACTCAATTAAGTGATTGAGACACTTTTTGGTCCATGCGGTTTTGAGGTGGTTTGGACCAAACAGTCTCAAGACCATTTGGGTCAAAACTTTCTCAAGAACGTTTGGGTCCAAACGATCCCAAACCGTTTGATCTCATGCGGTTTCAAGATCGGTTTTTCTCATGCGGTTTCAAAGTCAAACTTGACCAAACAGTCAACAAGACCAAACGGTTTTCACCTCAACTTGGGCAAACGGTCTTGAGTATGCACTTTACCAAACGGTTTCAACAACTCCTGGCTAAGATTTTTGCTCATTGCTGTCCTACCAGGCAAGAACATTCTTCTGAAGCTTGTATTTCACGTTCCAAGTCTAAGATCAAAGATAGCCAATTTTCTACTGCCATCTGTGTTCTATCCTCTAGTGGTGTTACCCCCACAAAATCTGCTAATTATTCTTATCTTGAAGCTAAACACCCTCAACCTCCACTGACATTGGTACAACCTCAGTCTAAAATTTCTAGCTCTCTATTTGTTGCTTCTTGCTCTATGATTGAAGAAGCCATTTTATCATTCAAGAAAGGGACCGCTTGCGTACATGATGGCCTACGATCACAACATCTTATTGATTATATGTGTGGGACTGCCACTGTAGTGAAAGATGATTTTTTTAATGTAGTTTCAACTGTGGTGAATCTTTGGCTCACTGGTCGTTGTCCAGATTTCCTAGCTCCCTACATTTCCAGTTCTCCATTGACTCCTTTTCTCAAACTAGACAATGGCATTCAGTCTATTGCTATGGGTACTATTTGGCAGTGCCTTGTATCCAAAGTTGCGGCAAAGGGTGTAAGTTCTGATGTCGTCCCTTATCTTATGGATCATCAATATGGTGTTGGTATTTCTGGTGGTATTGAGGCCCTTCTACATGTGTCACTCAACTTCTCTATGAACAACAACACACTACAGTCACCATGGCTCTTATTGACTTCAACAATTCCTTCAACATGGTTGATAGATCTACCATATTCAGAGAGGTTCGTCTTCATTGCCCTTCTATTGTACGATGGGTTGAGTTTTTCTATAGCTCTCCGTCTCCTCTCTATATGGATCATGGTGAGTCTCTTTTTTCTTCTGTCGGGGTACAACAAGGTGACCCATTAGGCCCACTACTTTTTTCCCTAGGACTCCACCCTCTTATTTTACAGGCAAAGGATGCATGTCAACTTGACCTCCTTTCTTTCTACCTTGATGATGGTACCCTCATTGGGGACACAGAGGTTGTTTCAAAGGCTCTATCCCTCATTCAGGAGAGAGGCCCAATGTATGGTCTTCATCTCAATACTAAGAAGATAGATTTTTTGGCCATCTGATGACCCTAGATGAGGCTGGAATGTGGGCTTATTTCCAACTGACATCTCTCATCTAGAGCATGGAGTGAAGATTCTAGGTGGCCCAATTTTCTATAGACGCATCCTTTGCGAAGGAACTTCTCTAGAAATGTGTGATGAAGACCCTTATATGATGGATCACATGTCCTCACTCCAGGACCCACAGTGTGAGCTTCTTCTTCTTAGGTATTGTGTTGGGATGCCCAAACTGTTGTTTGATATTCGTACAACACCTGCTTCTTCTATCACACCTGTGTTGGATATTTTTTATCACGGTCTTCGTCGTTGTCTGTAGCGTATTGTGGTTGGTGACGACTCATGTTTTAGTGATTTAAAATGGTGTTTGGCTACACTTCCTATGCATCTAGGGGGATTGGGGATCAAGTCCTCTCATGATGTCAGTAAATTTTCTTTTGTTGCCTCTCAGATACACACTAAAGATCTCCAAGACCATATGTTGCGTGAGGTCACATGTGTGCCTGAAGGGCTCCCCTTTGTCCAAGCACATGGATGCATATGCAATATCTTGCCATCTTTATGTTGGTCTATGTTGACAAGTATGCATTCTACCACCCCAAAGACCCAATCTATTTTGGTAGATGCTTACTACAAAATGGTCATCCAACAAATCATGACAAGTGACCTATCCTTACAACAACATGCTATTCTCACTTCTTTACAAGCCTATCATGCACAAATTTTTTTGAGGGTTGTTCCTATTAATGGCCTTGGTCTAGTCTATGTTACCCATTGAGTATCGAGCTATCCTTCAGTATTGGCTTATGATTCCCTTATATCTAGGTGATAAACGTTGTTTAATTTGCAACATCACATATATTGATGCCTTTGGTGATCATGCAGTGCACTGCCGCTCACGGCCTGGTTATAAGTTTCGTCATGATGTTGGCACTCGATTTGGGTTAAAGGTTTTGAAATAAGCTCCTTTGGCCTTCCTTAGCACTCAATCTGATGGTGTTCATTCGTTGCGACCTGCAGACATTCTTTTATTTCACTGGATGAATGGAAAACATGCATGTGTTGACCTAACAGGAGTTTCTCCCTTGACATGTATCCTTTCAAAAAACTTTAAAGCAGGGCAGGAAACGTCTGAGGCAGCAATACAAAAAGTTCATAAACATGGAACAACATGTGAGGCCAATCAACATCATTTTCTACCTTTCGCCTTTGACACCTTTAGGGTGCCTGCTGACGATGCAGTTTCTCTTCTTCGACGCCTTCAACATATATAAATAGGAATATTCTGATGCCTTCATCTACATGTAATGATTTTATTTTTGGGTCCTTGGGTTTTTCCATCCAACAAGGATTGACAACCCAATTTGTTTCTTGCGCTTCTGTGAGAGCTTTTATGTAATCTTTTAAGCAATTATATGAAACATATTACATGACATGTTGTGAGATGACACCATCATGATATGGGTCACCCTAGCGAAGTCCACGTGCAGGCTTTGTGCTTTTGGTCCGATCCCCATTTATAGCAAAAGTGTGCAGGACATATATGATGCAATCATTGACTTTACTCCTCCACTTCATCCCAAAATCCATCTTCTCTATCACCACATCAAGGAAACTCCACTCCACCATGTGGTATGCTTTGGACATGTCCAACTTCATAGCAAGACTGCCTTTTTTCTTCCCATTTTCTCTCTTCATAGAGTGGAACACTTCATAGGCTATGAGAGCTCAATGTTATGATATATGTCATAGATCATCCTAAATGAATTGTTAGAGACTTGATATGCGATGACATTTGTCATGATATGGGCCCAAGTACCTCAAAAATGTATTTTCAGATACTTTCTGTGAGAGGACACTTTAATGACATGGGCAATGACTACTCTCAAAAGAATTTTAGGGACTTGTTGTGAGAAGAAAACATCATGATATGATCCCTGACCCCTCACAAATTCAATTTTAGGGACTTGTTGTGAGACATCACTATCATAATATGGGTCTTAGCTCATCCCAAATGCATTTTGAGGGACTTTTTGTTAGATGATACTATCATGATATCGGCCATGACACCTCCCAAATGTATTTTTAGGGACTTTTTGTGAGAGGACATTGTGGTGATATGGGCCCCAAATCTAGCCAAATGCATTTGTAAAGATTTGTTATGAAACGACACTGTCAAGATATGGGCACTAGATCCTCAATGCATTTTTAAGGAGTTGTTGTAAGAGCTCAATGCCATGATATAGGTTGTGGATCCTCCTAAATGAATTGTTAAAGACTTGCTATGAGATGACATTTGCCATGATATGGGCCCAAGCACCTCCCAAATACATTTTCAGAGACTTGTTATGAGATGACACTTTCATGAGATGAGCCATAGTTATTCCTAAAAGAATTTTTGGGGACATGATGTGAGAGGACAACATCATGATATGTGTTGTGACTCATAACAAATACATTCTTAGAGACTTGCTGTGAGTAGACATTGTCATGATATGGGTCTTGGGTCCTCCCTAATACATTTCTAGGGACTTTCTATGAGAGGACACTGTCATGATATGTGACATGTCTCATCCAGAATGCATTTATAGAGACTTTATGTGAGAGGACAATGCCATGATATGGGCCTTGGATCCTCCATAATCCATTTCTATGGACCTTTTATGAGAGGACATTATCATGATATGGGTCGTGGCTCCTCCCAAATGCATTTTTTGGGACTTACTGTGAGACGACATTTGTAATTATATGGGCCCCAAATACACTCAAATGAATTTTTGGGGAATTGTTGTGAGAGGACACTATCATGATATGATCCTTGGATCCTCACAAATGAATTTCAAGGGACTTGTAGTGAGAAAAGACTATCATGATAGGGGACTTGGCTCCTCCAGATACATTTTTGAGAACAAGGTCCATAGAAATGGATTATGGGCCCTGATTCTATTTATTTGAAGGGACATGTTATGAAGGACACTATCATGATATGGGTCGTGGAACCTCCCAAATTCATATTTAGGGACTTGATGTGAGATAACATTTGTTATGATATGGGCCCTGACACCTCCCAAATGCATATTTAGGGACTTGATGTGAGATAACATTTGTCATGAAATGGGCCCTGACACCTCCCAAATGTATTTTGATGGACTTGTTATGAGAGGACGTCGTCATGAAATGGGACCTGACACCACCCAAATGCATTTTGAAGGACTTATTGTGAGATGACATTACCATCATATGTGCGGTGGCACCTCCCGAATGTATTTTCAAGGACTTGGCGTGAGACAACATTTGTCTTGAAATGGGCCCTGACATCTCCCAAAAGCATTTAGAGGGACATGTTGTGAAAGGACACTATCGTGACATTGGTTGTTAGGTCTTATTTTGGTCAAGATTGTCATTTCTCTTGTGTTTTGGGTCGAGAAAGAAGTACACCATCTGTGTTTGAGGTTGAGAAACTAAAAATGCAAGAATGATGAACTAAACCCCACATAAAAAAAAGATGAACAATATCACATGTAACAACTTTTCCCCCCACTTAATCCCGCCACTTCCTAAAACACCCGCTTTGATAATACAAGTCAGCGCGAAATTTTCCTTTTCCCCAACTACATCCCCGAACCCCTACCGCTTAACCCTTCGTTTCCCTCATCGTCAGGTCCTTCTTCTGCTCAACGGTGAGAGCTTGATACCATTCACCCCTATTTATCAGTGGCTTGGAATTCCTCATGGCTGATCACGCAATTGCTCTGCTCTGTTTCAATTATCGATCTTCCTTGGGGTCTAGATTCTCAATCGCTCTACTCTGTCTCGCCCCTAGTCCTGGCCGCAAGTAGCTAGAAGTGATCACCCTGTTGTTTCTCGGCCAGTAGTGGAGCTTGCCCCGTCGATTGCTGTTCCTCAGTGATCTTCCTTCGGGTCTAGATTCTCAATCACCCTGCTCTGTCTCACCCCTAGTCCTGGCCGCAAGTAGCTAGAACGTGATCACTCTGTTGTTTCTCGACCCTAGTGAGCAGTGGAGCTTGCCCATTCGATCGCTTTTCTCCTTCGGGACAAGTTAGTTCCTCGTCTTCATTCTTGTTGTGAGATGACACCATCATGATATGGGACCTGGCTCCACATAAATTTATTTTTAGGGACTTACTGTGAGAGCACACTATCATGATAGTGGCCACATATCCTCCCAAATGAAATTACAATGACATGTTGGGAGAGAACATTCTCATGATAGTGATGCAACTCCTCTCAAATGCATTTTAGGGACTTGTTGTGAGAAGAAAACATCATGATATGAGCCCCGAGCCCTCACAAATTCACCCAAATGCATTTGTAAAAACTTACTGTGACAAGATATGGGCCTTAGCTCCTCCTTAACGCATTTCCAAGGAGTTTTTGTAAGAGCTCAATGTCATGATATAGGTCCTAGATCCTCCTAAATGAATTGTTAAAGACTTGCTATGAGATGACATTTGTCATGATATGGGCCCAAGAACCTCCCAAATGCATTTTTAGAGACTTGTTAGGAGAGGACACTTTCATGATATGGGCCATAGTTCCTCCCAAACACATTTTTGGGGACTTGTTGTGAGAGGACAACATCATGATATGGGCCTAGACTCCTCACAAATACATTCTCAAAGACTTGTTGTGAGCATACATTGTCATGATATGGGTCGTGGCTCCTCCCAAATACATTTCTAGGGACTTTATGTGAGAGGACACTGTCATGATATGTGACTTGTCTCCTGCTGAATGCATTTATAGAGACTTTCTGTGAGAGGATAATGCCATGATATGGGCCTTGGATCCTCCCTAATCCATTTCTAGGGACTTTTTGTGAGAGAAAATTATCATTATATAAGTCGTGGCTCCTCCCAAATGTATTTTTTGGGACTTACTGTGAGACGAAATTTGTAATTATATGGGCCCCAAATACAGTCAAATAAAATTTTGGGGACTTGTTGTGAGAGGACACTATCATGATCGTCTGAATACGTCAACCCATTGTTCTAATTCAAACATCAACTTTATTTATAACACAATAAATGCTAATGTCAACATAATTCAAACTTAAATTAAAGCACACCTAACTTGCTTTATACAATGTTGACCGGTTCAATTTTCTTCCAATTCAATATTTTAATGTCATCAATGTTGACAATCCAGCCCAACTGATTCGACTACTACGATTAGTCAACACCAGTCCGGTTCCAAAGTCATTGGTCCTGCCTAATTTAGACAATCAAAGTATGAATCATCACTGAATGAAACGTATAATAAACCATAGTTGCATAGGTATATTTAAAATACAATTATATTTTACACTTTCACTGTGAAAAATACCCATGTAACAAACTTTCCCCCCGCTTAATCCTGCCGCTTCCTAAAACACTCGCGCTGGGAAGACTGGTCAGCGTGAAAATTCCCAACTGAATCCCCCCATGCCTACCGCTTACCCCACCCATACCTATCACTTTCTTTTTTTCTCCCTCATCCTTAGTCAGTTCCGCTTTCCTCTTAGAGTCTGGACGGTGAAAATTCCCCTTCCAGCCGCGATTGATCACGAGTAGCCTCTGGAGTCTGGCCGATGAGAAATCCCCTTCCAGCCGCGATTGATCACAAGCAATAGCGAGGTGAAGGTCGTCGATCCCTCTTTCCCTTCGGGTCTGGTTTGTATCTACCTTTCCTTCATGGTTTCTCAATGCTGTTCTTTCCCAGTCACCCCCGATCTTGGCCATGAGCAGTAGTGAGGATGCATGCAACAGTGGAGCTCGCAACTCCATTGAAATTTGTCCATCGCGCCACAAGCAGCAGTGGAGCTCGCACCCCGCAGTTTGTCTGATCGCTATTCTCCTTCACTTCCGGTTAGTTCCTCCTCTTCCTGCTCCCTTCTTCAATTGCTTCTTTCTTAGTCGCCCCTCTTTCTCAGTCACCAGGTACTAACACTAGAACCAGTGAGGCTACGGGCAACAGTGAGACTCGCGCCCCCAGTGAACTTTCTCGATTGCCCTCCTCCTTTGGACCGGGTTAGTTCTCATTTCCCTATCATAATTGGAAGTCTGATTTATTACATATCATTTTGTTACCTGGGCAAGAGATTTTAGAAATTTCGCTGTAAGGAAAAACATAAGATCTGCGAATAGGCAATAATGCAAAACATCAAAAAAAGTCACCTTGATTTGGATAGATGCACAAGTATATATAGTGAAAAAAAGATCATTCCAGTATTGTGTGCTTGACATTGCTTGCTGGCAGAAAGCTGATAGTTTTTCTATGCAAGTACAAGTTCTATACAATATAAATATTTTGTTGTTTGGGAGTCCATTTTGATAACTCTTCCATTTTGTTTGTGAAAAATCCACGACTACAAGGTGTGTTCGCATCTGTGCTCTGTGTCAGTACTTAGAATGTCAGCTGCGTACCTGGTTTCCTGTCAATTTTTTCTTTCTTCTCCATGGAACAAAAGTGATCCAAGCAAGGCTCACCTCCCCACCACCTTAAAACATACCAGTACCATCTACCAACTACTAGTTATTAAGACAGTAACGGCCAAACTAGGCCATATTTGCTGTTGAATGTATTCCAATAAGAATGTCTGACTGCAAATACGAATAGTGAAGTGTGATAGAGCACCCTTAACTAGACCTTTGCCCAAATATCTACCTCTTAACACTATATTAATTGGTAATCTATTTATAGATATATAGAGGTTTGTATATATTATGGAGTCCTTTGTATCTAGATTAACTATAATATACTGTGAGTTCCTTTTTCTTTGCTGCAATAGCTCTAGAGAACAACTCCCATATTGTTTGAGGTGTATCTGTTGTTGGAAGGGGCATGTTTGCTTCCACCCGTAGTATTACTCATATCATAATTCCCTACTGTTTTGTACCTCACTTACCTTTGGTGGTGTTTCATTTAATTAACTAAATTAGATTAGTGCACGTTGTTTCTGACTTGTCATTTGGCACTGCAAATGTCAGAAGTGTGGGGATATTCACCATCATTTATTACTATAATTAAGAAGAATTGTATCAATGTTGGTTGTGAAGATCATTGGTTAGTTAAAATAGAACAGTTGTTTGTGTGTATCCACTATGTCTTAATGAAATTGTGTCTAAACTAGAGTAATATGGTCGCTTCAAATAAGTCCCCAATCTCTTCTTAACATGTGTTGTACCCTGATTCATTTTTGATGTGTTTGAACACACTATGGACTCTTCCAAGCTCTGTTTACCATTTATTTTTCTTTTTGGATATTGGTTATATTTGAACAATAATCCTCCATCCTATGTCTTCTCATTATTTCCTCCTATGTAGTGGGGTTGAGATAGTAATTTTTCCACATCCTTGGTGGTGTTGGGCCCCTCCACATCCATTGTGGCTACTAAATGTATAAAGGGTGTCATTCATGGTTAGCTAGGTCATAACATGACATAATTTGACCTAAATATAACTAATATTTGCATAGCATACACTTATTAGGCCTTAACATTCCCTATTTACCATATAGTCACCTAAATGAGGCACAATTTGGCCAAATCATACCAAACTTCCCCAAATTTACTCTATACCAATTATGCTTTGATTAAGGATAGCATATACTTATGACAATGTTAAGATATTTAATTGTATTGTTTCTGTTAGTGTGATGTCTTCCCAAATTTATTGCCTTCTTGTCCCCAGTTATGCTAACATAAGTTTGCACTGATATGATATTATACTGTTATATTATCTCTTACCAGGACTGAATGGATTTATCATTTAGCTATTGACCATAGTGTTCATTGTTTTTCATATATGGGATCACAACTTTAAATAGTTGAAGTAGTAGTTGTTTCTTTAAGCCAGCAATAACAAAACCATACAAGTTCAGTAATTCGAAAACATTAAAATGAATGACAAACTAACAACTATCATATTGTATATAGCCTCCTCCTATGATTTCTGGAACAAATTGATACAGACAAAACATTTACAAGCCAAACCCACAAACTCTAAACCACCACTAAGTGAGGATAGCATCATAACAGACACATCACCCATCTTTGTACATCAACTGATATAAATGAAAAAATATCATCCCTTTGAAATCAACCAAAGTCCACTCCACCCAGCAGACCCACAAAACACCTGCAGCCCCATGAACTATCTAGTGGCAAATTAAAATCCTTCCTCAAGGTACCCAACAACATGCAATAATCACAATAGAACTCCCTCATGTAAGAACAAGTATTGATCCACAACATGGATTAACTTCCTCAGGTGATGAACCTGTGGTTTAGGTGCCAACGATCTGGACTAAAATGGATGCTCATGGTTCCAATTCCCCTCATCACTGCTAACAATGCCAACAACTCTTAAAGTCCTCTGTTTGACCTTCCTGAAATAGTAATCTGACGAGATCTCTGTAAGCCTGAAATATTGCTACACATCTTCTGGGAAGGTTTACATCACAACCTACATTCCTGACTCATCAAACACTAATAGCCTCCATCAAGAGAGATAAATAACCTTTCTAATGGATTGGAAGATCTTCAGGAAATAGTCATCACCCTCCACGTTGTAGGCTTATTCTCCAACCACTAAAAGTGCTCACTGATTGAAGATCACTGAGTAGTTGATCATCGAGGTTGAGGTCCCAAACTCGCCGGCAGGTTGATGGCCATCTTCTATGCTTCATTGAGAGTGCAGAAGAAAACCATAACTGTCCTTACTTCTGTCCTGAGGATGTTCTTTGAGTTAAACCAGAAATGTTTGAGATGATTCAGCTGTTCCTCCCAAGTACAATCGCCGCTCCAGCAAACTCCTCAAATCCCAATTATTTTCCTCAAATTAGACCTTATTGTCCATATTTGCATGATTTGGCCTAATTAAAATCTGATTTTACATTATGTGACCTAATCAGATCTAAGTATAAAATAAATCCTGCCCAAAAAAAGAGAAGGATGAATAGTATCTAGGAGGCTAAACAACACCTAAACTAGACCTCAACAGTTCTTCTTGGTGAAATAGATTCTCTATTTGGTTCTGCTTTCTATTGATTTCCTCTTCAATATAGTTAGGCATTGGATAAGGTGGTTAGGCATTGGATAAGGTGCTAATAATTAAGTATTTACATTCATGATTTGGCCTAATTCAAGCCTAATTTACATTAACAACAATTGGTTCTTATACATAACTGAAAATTTAACAAAATTGCATGATCATTTTTCAGGGAGCCATGGATAAGAGTTGGATGAGTAGAGGAAAATCTAAACATGAACGTTGCCAATAGGCATTCATGCAAGGATTTAACTTATTTTTGGATTTTGCATTTAGTAATCGTACTGAGGTCAGGTGTCCATGTGTGAAATGTGAGAACAAATTCTTTCATAATAGGGAGACAATTACATGGCATGTTATCAAATCTGGATTTCTATCGACCTACACTGATTGGGAATATCACAGTCATATTGTTTCAAAAAAAATTATTTGGTCAATCAACATGTGGCTAACTCTTTTGACGATATGGAGGGGTTGATAAATGCTGCATGCTATGATGAAGTAGAAATGAACACAAACTTTCCCGATAGTGGTAGTGAATATCCTATTCATGATGATGGTGGTAGTGATAATGAAAATCGTATTCATGATAATAAGAAATTTGAGGAACTACTTAAAGACGCTTGTGAACCATTATATCGAGGTTGTGATAACTACTCAAAGCTCTCCTTTATTGTTCATCTATTTAGACACAAATGCTTGAATAAAATAAGCAACAAGGCGATGTCAGGATATCTAGAACTTCTATCTAAAGTGTTGCCTATGGGACACAAGTTGCCAACAACATGGTATGAATGTAGAAAACTCATGTCTTCTCTAGGGTTAGATTGTCAGAAAATCCATGCATGCCCCAATGATTGTATACTTTATAGAGGAGAATACTTGAATTTAGACAAATGTCCAAAGTGTTCTACCTCGAGGTGGATTGATACAAGCCGGGGAAGAAGGATAAAGATCAAGAAAAAGACACCATGAAAAGTTCTTCGCCACTTCCCCTTGATTCCTAGAATGAAAAGATTATTCAATTCAGTTAAGACAGCTCCTTGGATGATTTGGCATTCCACAAGTACGGCTGGCACAATAGGTGAAATCGAACATCTGAGGGATTCTAAGGCTTGGAAAGATTTTGATACCAATCACCCTTCATTCAACATTGAGCCACGAAATGTTACACTTGGCTTAGCGACATATGGATTTATCCCTTTCAATATTGCAATGGGGAGTAGTAGAAGTATTTGGCCCGTCATCTTAATTTGTTATAATCTTCCTCCCTGGCTCACTATGCATCAATCTTTCTTAATGATGTCACTTCTTATTGATGGCCCAAAATCACCAGGAAAGGATATTGATGTTTATCTCCAACCATTGATTGATGAATTGAAGATGTTGTGGGCTGGAGTGAGCACTTTTCATGCTAAACTAGGTGAGGTATTTAGCATGTGAGCAATTCTTCTATGGACCATTAGTGACTTTCCTGCATACAATATGTTGTCTGGTTGGAGTACAAAAGGCTACAAGGCTTGTCTGTATTGTCATACTGATCATGGTTCTATTTACTTTCCATACAGTCGAAAATGTGTCTATCTAAGACATCGACATTTTTTACCAATTAACCACCCATGGCGTGTTGATAAAAAAAGCTTCAATGGAGTTGAAGAACATGAACCCGCACCTCAACCTGTAGATGGGAAACAAATTGAACACTTGTGGAAAGATTATGATAATGTTGTCTTTGGAAAGGTTTTAGGTAATAATTCACATGACCAACATGAACTACATGAGGGGTGGAAAAGAGAAGTATTTTTTTTGAGCTCCCTTATTGGAGCTCATTGCTGGTTCGACACAATCTAGACGTTATGCGCATAGAAAAAAATGTGAGTGAAAATATTTTGGCGTGGTTACTTCAAAAGGATGGTAAAAACAAGGAAAATATTAAAGCCCGATTGGATTTGCAACACTTGCGAATACGTAAATCATTGTGGCCTAAACTTTCAAAATCAAATAATATTAGGGAGCTTCCTCATACAATATACAATATGACAAATGAAGAAAAGGAAAACTTTTTGTCTGTATTAAAGGACATTAAACTCCCTGAAGGATTTTCATCAAACTTCTCCAGTATGGTTCAACTACAAGAAAGGAAGTTAATTGGTATGAAGAGTCATGATCACCACATATTGCTACACCATCTCCTTCCAGTAGCTGTGATAAAGGCATTAACAAAACCGGTCAGAAAAGTTCTAACGGAATTCTGTGATTTTTTCAAAGAACTAAGTGCAAGGGTCATTACTATTGAGAAGATGGAAGAGTTGGAGCAGAAAATTCCTATAATAATGTGCAAATTAGAAAAGATTTTTCCTCCTGCATTCTTTGATGTCATGGTCCATTTAGCTGTACATCTAGCAACAGAAGCAAAACTTGCTGGACCGGTTCAATTTAGGTGGATGTATCCCATTGAGAGATATCTACACACACTATAGAGTTACATTTGTAATAAGAGTAGACCAGAAGGTTCTATTGCTGAAGGATATTTAATGGAGGAAGTAAGCATATTCTGTGATAGGTATCTGCATGATGTGGAAACCAAGCTACATAGACCTGTAAGGTATCTCGATGGTCCACTTGGCTCTCGTTCTATAGTGAGCATATCTGTCGAAGAACTACATCAAGCTACACGTTTCATATTGCTCAATACTGAGGAAGTTCAACCTTATGTGAAGTAAGTAACAATTTATTAATTCTAAAATATTTTTGAAAATTGTGTAACAAAATTTATCTACGACATACATAAATATAGGAAGCATCAGTATATCTTAAGATGCCAGAACCCTAGTTGGGATGATTTCACTTTATAGTCACACCACCACAAATCATTTGTAAATTGGTTTGAAGATCATGTAAGGCAATACAACTATTTGATTTAACATAATGTTTTTATCCTATCTTATTTCTTAATTTCATCCATTTTTCTTTTCTAACTAGGTTGCTTCCTTACAAGAATTTGATGAACTTCTCAAGCCTATCCAATATCTGTCTCAAGGACCTAAGATAGGAATATATTCTTATAAAGGTTACTTTGTGAATGGATACAAATTTGAGCGTCACGATGTTGATAAAGATCGAGTAACACAGAATAGTGGTATCGCTACAATATGCCCTGATGGTGAAGTATATTATGGACTTCTAGATGACATCTTTGAGATTCACTACCATGGAATGAATCCTTATTTTCTGTTTAAATGCTCCTGGTTCAATGTCGATGAGGAAGGGTTGTCAGTTGATGATCTTAACATTGCACATGTTAACACGAGTAAGCGAAGCTTTGAAGATGAACCATTTATATACCCAGAACAAGCTGAACAAGTCTTTTACTCAAGAGATCCTGTAGATGGACATTGGAGTGTTGTATGCCACTGGAAACCTAAAAATGTATATGTAGATCATGATCTCATTGTTGAACAAAAAGATGATCACTTAGGTAAATATCATGAGCCTTCAATTAGTTCTGGGTTGAATGATGTTCCTAATGTCGGATGGACAAGGTATGATATATCTACATCTTGTAAAGTTTCTAAAAGTGTAATCGGTGAAATTTTACAACCTCAAAAGAGAAGGAGAGTAGAGGTATAATCAATAGAAGTCTTTTGTTAATATTTATGATTGGTTTTTGTAGGACTATCTGATATTTCACTTCAGACATCTAATTAAGATTTAATACAATCATTTTTTTTTCAGAGTCATGCCACCTAAATCTATGTTCAAGTCCGTTAATCAGATCGTGTAGATGGAAAATTAGGGCACCAATCTTGCATCAAGAAAAGTAGGTATGTGAAACTTTATTTTAATTTTTTGCATACACTTTTTTTGCCAGAAATTTTGTCAAATATTTTGTCTTTTATGTTAATTTCAGAACTATAAGTGGTTAATATAAGTAAGAAGAGAGCACTCATAAAGTCTTTACCCACCTTTAAGGATCCAAATAAGGAAGTGAGTAGCATTGTGAATTCAATTGTTGCTGCAAAAAGAAAATCTGCATCCATCCTTAAGGAAAGTATGGGTAAGATAAACTCAATTTAGTTAGAGGGTATTTAATTTCATGTGTTTATGTTAATATTGTATATATTTGGTTAGATGGATCAACAACAAGACCAACAAACTCAGATTGTTTGGATGATAACATTCCAATTGCAAATGTATTAAAAAAAGGCAGAAATTGTGGTATACTCTTTACTACATTAATATCATATTTTGTATTTTCCAACATCATGTCCTCTTAGGTATGTGAAATTTTTTCATTTGTATAGATGCATCTATAAATGAAAAAGGTGAATCATACACTTTCAAGAAAAGTGTGCAGCCAAGTTTGAAGAAAAAGTCCATTGCTGAAAATGTCATGCACCTAGAAGACCACATGAGAACAGATCAAGAAATTGCACATGAACCCAGATGCAAACAATGTAATTCATACCATTATTTTTTTTCCAATCATTAGTGTTTTTTATTGTGTAGTATCTTTTGATAAATTTATCAAAATATTAATGATCTTATTGTAGTGTCTAATCATGGTAGTCAAGGGAGCACACCACTTCAAAGGACCAACTTCAGAGGTATTATTTTCAATATCCAATTAATTTATACGTTAAAATGTAATTAGGTAAGTACAAAGTTAAAATGGATTTCAAACACACTTTATTTAGGCTCGACCAAAAGTACTGGAGGAAGTAAGAATTTACATCACCCTCATAGATCTGAAACTGGTACACGTTATATTTGTGTATGTGATTTTTCCCCTTCTATTAGCAAACACTATCAATTATGAATCCTTCTACTTTTCATAGTGATAGAGAGTACAAATGCATATACAAATGCCAAAGGAAAGCATGTCCCCATCCATAACAATCCACTTAAGGAACGCTTGAGTGAGATAACATCAAGTAAGTCTTAATTAATTTAGTTGCCTATGTATATATCGCCAACCCCTCAATCTTGTATCATTTTTTTCCATAAATATATTAGAAACGAAGAGACCAAGAAACTTAGAAATTTTGGAAGAAGAAATTCCAATTGGCGATGCATTTAAAAAAACACAAAATCATGGTATCAAGTACATTATTTACTATATTAATTGTAGAATTTTGCTTTATGACTGGTCTCTTACTACCTTGAAATGATTGAATTCATGTAGACAAATCTATGAGCAGAAAAGGTGAATCAAGTACTCTCAAGAAAACTATCCATCCAAAATTAAAGAGAACATATGTCCATTGTGATTCTAGTGCACCAAATCATAATGCATCTCGTAGGACTGAACTTTTAGGTAAGCATTTTTAATATTTAATTTTATATTTTGTCACCCTAATGGTAAAATATTACTATAGCCACTGGGAATGTGAGATGCAATAAGCGGATATCTATTCCACCTAAAGATACTAAAATATATGAAGAAATGTGTGGATCACCTGTGGATTTTGACATGAGCGATGAGGATGAAACTTTAAGTGAGTTATGCATCTATTATACATAATACTATGCTAGTAATTTCTCTTAGTGTATCTCATTATTATATTCAATCTTTTAAGATTTTTATGACACTCACATCTAAGAAAATTTGGATACCACAGTCACAGGTAATAATTCTAGTTATATTATTCTAGCTATAATAATTATCCATAATCTATTCGTTATTTGGATATTAATGTAGAAGCTGATAAGGATAATGTTGGTGATTTCCACTTCAATGAAACTTTAGATGAGAATTACTCGCCCGTCCATAGAATTTTAGATTTCTGTGTTCCAGGTAATTTATATAGTTACATTATTATTACTGATACGATAATTTTACATAACCCACTAATTATTTGTAGATACTACTATTGAAGACGATGACAATAATGGTGATGACTTACATGATAATGGAACTTTAGATGCCTATTTATCGGGTAATACACAAAAAAATTCACATATAATCACCCTTACTGGGTACTATGCTCTAACAACAAATCATATTTCTATATTATGACAGAAAATGGTGATCATCTTGAAGATGAGTTGCACCTAGAAGACCAAACGAGAGTAAATGAAGAAATTCAAGATGACACAATATGCAAAAAAGGTATTGTATGTCATACAAATTTTAGTACAAATTTTTATAGTTAATATTTAATGGTTATAATTTCATATAAAGCTAAAAAGAATACAAGAGGATGCACCACTTACAAAGCAGTCGCTCCAAAAGATGGAAAAAAATGGGTTTGCATTGTAGATAAAGAATTAGGTGTACCTACTTGTGATGAACGTCAGAAACTATCAGGATGGTTGGGGTTGTATGCTAGACGCGCGAAGCAATTTCCTATAGCTAAAATTTGGGGACAAAAACATCAAAGAAGTTTTGAGAAGGTGATGGAGAAATTAAAGGTATGTAACATTATAGTTAAATTTAAGTACATGTGTTTGTAAATGAATAATATAAGTATTGATGACATGGAAATTTTGTTACTTAAAATTTTGGTAGGATGATTTTGAATTTGTAATGGAAGATGGGGAAGCCCAGGCTCCTCTAGATGGTGTTGTAACTTCTTGTAAAAGAATTATAAAATAAGAACTGAGAACTTGGAGATATATCCTGAAGAGCAAATATTATGATGAAAATAAGACTATAGAGGAACAAGCCTCAACTTGCGGAGACAAAAGAATTAATGCTGAGCAATGGAAAGAATTGTTGCAATACTGGAACAACGAAAAGAACAAGGTGATAATACTTTGTATTATACTATATATCATTAAATTTGATATGACATAACTATTATACTTGTTTCAGGAATTGACGGCTAAAAATAAGAGCATTCGAAGCATAGTAAGACCTACCTATACACATGGACCTATTTCTTTTGCAAGCCATCAATTTAAACATGTATGAATATATAATTAATTAATTTATAATGATGTTTCATCTTACAAGCTATCCAGAAAGTATTGTCTATTCTCTAATCTTGTACTAAATATTTAGAAAAAGGAGCATCCAGCATTGGAGGTCTACGTCTCAGGCCATCTAGATAAGAAGCAAAAATTTTCCAACAAGGACACTAAAGACATTCTTCTAAGTTGTGAAATATACTATTTTAATTTATTGTATAATTTTTTTGAATTACAGTAACTTTTTAAATTTACCAATGATCATCAGCAAAAAGTTATTGATGAATGCATAAGTCAGAGGCTAGACAAGACACGTGATCCATTAGAGTTTTCATTATTTTTGGATGAAGTGATTGGAAAACATCACAAAGGGTTTGAAAGAGGTTTTGGTGCCACCGTATCTCGTCGAGATATGAAAAATCGGAAAGCAAAAGAAGTTTTACATGGCATTGTTATAGAACTTCAACAACAACTGAAAGATACCAAAAGGGAGCTAGAGGATAGTAACGGAGAACTTGCTGAAGCTAATTTAAGAATAGCTGTACTGGTATGGTACTTACACCAAATATACTTTATTTTCATTAGGCGGAAATGATTAACCTTTATTTTTGTATGTACTACTAGGAGAGAAGAAATAGAAAAAAGAATTTTGTTGAAAGAAGGCATGCTCTCCGATAGGTTGTTCTTCAAAATGCGATAAGTTGATTATTCTACTTATTCTACTTTAGTTTTAAGAAAGACTAAATTGTATAACAAGGATTGGACACTTGTAGCTTATTTTTTTTCTTTTGTAGGGTCGATCTTCACGCATTCTACAATCATCCACTCCACCAGAAAGCACAGATCAACTTAGTGATTAGGAATTAATGATCTACTTCCCATTAGAGTTCTAGATTTAGTTATTAGTTTCTTAGGAAGACTTTTTCATATCGAAATTTTTCTTTGTATTTTTTTTAGACAAAACACTTTATTTCCTATTCGTTTAGATAATGTATAGATAGATTTTAGTAATTTGTTCTCGGTACCATTTAATTTATTTGTTACATTTCTAGAACTTCTGTGTGCAGCTTCCATGAAATATAAATATCTATATTTTTTGATGTGTCATATATGTAGAACAAAAGTTAATCATGTTATATGTCTTTATTTGTTTTATTTTAATTATGTATGTGGTTGGGAGACCTACAGTTAGGGTGGGGGAATTAATGGCGAATCCTATGATTGATTTGGCTTCAATTGACTTGAATATGTCTACTTTTTAGGCATCCATCAAAATTCATTTCTTGCTTTCTTTACCAGCCATTTCTTACGTTCTGTACATACGTAAAAAAATACTTTGTTTTGTACAGGTAATTAAGAAACTCAATGCAGATAAAGTCTTTTATAGTGGTTTGTTGGAATTTCTTTTGGTATTTGAGAGCGAAGAAGGTAGTTTCCATCCCAGTACCTGCAACAACAGGTAGTAGACCAATGAAAGAAGTTGTACCTTCTGATCTATGTGCGTGGAGGGAGTATGGCCAGAATCTCCATCAAGGCCCCCTTTGTCCTAGGTATGTACTCTCTTTTTGTGTGTGGATATCAACATGTGGTTCATTCATGCCGTCAAAAGACTAGGATACCTAGAGAGTATGTGCCCACGGACACCTTGCACTCAGTAGTTAATGATACCTCCCATCCTGATCATGATGGTGAGCCTGATTGTTGTAGTTTTTGGTTTCAGTCGTACCATATACAATGTAATACTTTAGTGGAGCAAGCTATTAGGTGGAGTTTTCTTTAGTTTCTAGGTGTTGGCACATATGTACTCATTTGCTAAAGGGTTGATGGGAGGTGAGGAAGGGCACCGACTATTGTGTTTGTATGGTCTGGGCTCATTGCCATCACCACAATGGGGTAAAGGAAGTTGTTGTAGCAACAATTGTATCTATTGTGCCAACTGTGAGTATATGTCAACTTCTTGTTTATTATTTAGATCAACTTTCTTTGAAATATTCTATGTGTTCGAAACATTCATATACATCCACAGATGGCTAGCGTGAGAATGCTTCATTGGGCAAAACCTTAATCCCACCGCTCAAGCTCTCATCATATCTATAGGTAGAGCTTTAAAAACCCACCCATCGATTACAACCTTTTCCTTTAACTTCCATTCTATATGTTGAGGTTTGTGCTTATAGTAACCATTTATCCAGATTGTTAAGGTTTACCGGTCACTAAGAGATCACGCTATTAAGAATGAATCATTGATATAGAAGATTGCTGCACTAATTTATGCTTTAGTTGCCATTTCAATAAATATAGATATCTTACCTCTTCAATTGATCATAATTCTTAGATGGATTGCTGAAAATTGTTGCTGTCGTTGTTGTTTTGTTCATCTAAAATATAAAAATTCATGTGTTTTCCAGCTTCTCGAGGTAGTTGCGAGTATGATAAGACATCATGATTAGATACTGCACCAGAAGAGGCTTTTCCAAGAGGGGTACACCTTTGATTTCAGTGTGTCTCTTGCTAATGCTTTCATGAAGGTAATAATGTCCTACAAAATTAGACGTATTTCTATATCTTCGCCCTACTAACAATTTCTCACAACTGAATTCATGTCCATGCTTGAATTTTGTCTAGGAAACCTTGATTAGAGGATGGACGATTTTGGCATCTGTATTGTGAAGGATCAGGATACGCTTACCATTGACCCACGATTTGCAGAGTGCTATGGAAACATGACAAATGACTTGAAGGTAGTCCTTTTGGGTCTTTCTTGTTGTTCTACTAAGAATAGTGATACCTCTTCGTAAATATGCAAAGCTAGAATCAGTAGTGCTCACTCTTTATTATTTTTTGTCCCTCCCTGTATACAGGAAAAGGGAACTATTAATGTTGCAATCTGGTATTACTTAGTTGCTATTAAGGTATGTGGGTGCTATTGGCTTGATCTAACACAAGCTCTGCTATGTTTTACTTTTGATTTTTGTCCTATTATGGAGTATTATAAGCTATGTGTTTGCTACAATAATTTTGTACATGTCTAAGCTTGTCCTTTGGAAACTGTAACATAAACAGGTGGGCAATGCCTATTTTCAACACTACCTCACCTTTGGCGAAGTCTACATCACCAACACAATGGGCATGTATGAGTACTAATGGATTCATGCCATGATCTCTGCGTGGTCGTTACAAACTGTCAGTACCCTGATGGGAACATCACATGTGCTTGCGCGGATGTGCTGGACAAGGCCGATGATGAGAAGGGTGACTTCGACATATACAATATCTACCAACTCTCTTGATGCTTGACTTCATCCTTTGACTATACTGGCTTGGTGGGTTTCTTACATCTCTTCAACATCATAACTTAACTACTTCATTTCTAGTATCGTGATTATTTAACCGGCTAATAAACATGTTATTTTGACTGTTACTGTATTCATGGCAGGCACCTAGCTTGAATAATTTCTCCAGGACTTCAAATCATAAGAGATTGAAGTCTCCAAAATATTTCCTGACACAGATCCAGCTTTCCCATATCCCTTGTGTATCCACATCGTGATCGTGCTCTGCGAAGGCTGGTCAAGATGTTACCCTGAAGGTGTGATGCGATACTACACAATTTCAATACCAGAATATTGTCACTACATGTGTGTTCAGGCGGTGTTCACCACTATTTTCTGCATGTACAGTGGGTTCCTCTTCCCAGCTTCTTGGCGTCAACTGCCTGTAAATTGAAGTTCAGATCATTCTAGAATTCATCAGCGGCGTGTCTCCCTCTCCCTACCTGGCATGACAACAAACCACATGATTTAGTAATTTACTATTTTAAGGAGATAGCAGAGGCTGAGATGGATTCATGTCAATATGCCCTACGTCAACATGGACAGTGATGTATGGGGACAATGCTCATGAACAGTGACCTACTGCTGACAAATAATCTCCCTCAGCAGAAGTTCTTGCGGTACAACGAAATCAGCTCGCAAGTTGGAGTCTTATTCCGGCAATAACAGTAACCAGATGGTGAAGTAGGGTATCTAAAGTAGCTGCAAGTGAGATAAGGAAAACACAAGACGAATGTCTTCTTCATAACATAAAAAAGATGTCACATGCATGCTACATCGCTCTGTTGGTCCTCCATGCCACACACCTCGTGGTCTCAAACCCCTGCGCTGTTGCAAGAACTTCTCAAGTGGACAAGGAAACCATCGGTAGCGGTACTACCACAGACACTGTCACCATGATGAAGCAGTCGATTAAGATACATTTGGGGAGATGCATGCAACAGGAGTAGAAAGGGATTCTAGTTTTCTGCTGCAACTACACAAATATCTGTTACAGGACTGTAGATGAGTGCAACCAGAAATGTAATAACGAGGCTGCGTCAAAACAAGGAGATATAGGGACTATTGCACCTTCCAGTTATGCTAAGTCTAATGCTACAACCATTGCAGTTGTCGCTCGAGACCACGAGGGATAGTGGTTGGGAGCTATAGCTGAAAGAGGAAACATGCTAGATGTACTGGAAGCGGAATTATGTGCGATCAAGATGCCATTGGAGATTATAACGTCCTGTGGAATACAAAAGGTGGAGATCTCTACAGATAGCCAAATTACAGTGATGATGATAACAAAAGCTAGTGAATGAAACCCCAAATATGCTCATTGGGTCTTGGATATTCAGAAGCTGAAGAGGGTCACTACTAAAAGGGATGATTTTTCGTGTGGCAGTCGTTGTTTCTTTTCTACAAGACTTACCTAGTTATGTTATGCATGCAAACTATAAAGATATTATGTACTAGAAATTATAAATTGCAACATCTATAATATTTGGTCTGCCATTCTATGTTACTTCTGACAATCTTTTTATATAAATGTACACCAACCACGACTGCTCCATAAACCCTCAACCTCCTAATATCTCTTTCAAGGATGCAGAGTGCTCAATAGTCAGAAGCCGTCATAGTGCTTCCCTAAGCCTAACAACCCACCGCGTTTACAGCAGCCCACATCCCTCTAAAAGTCAGTAGTTGAGTTGTTTAGGCATCAACTTGTGTTGGAAAATTGTAATACGTACAACTTCACAGCTAAAGTAATATGTACTCAAGAAGCATTTTTGTAATTTGTTTTGTATATTTTTGTTCGGGGCAAGGTAAAATGTCCTCCCCTTGTAAATCATGTTTGCGTGAATACAAATATCACTTTTGATTTCAAAGTTGTTGCAGTTTTTTATACACATTCATATTGTGATTCAGTGTAATATAAATGTTACTAAAGTATAATTACTCATTCAAAAGTATAGAAAATTATCTTTTATGTGCTTCCATATATGATGTACGAATATACATGTCAGCTTATATTGATTAGATGACATTTTATGTTGTTGTTTTCCGTTAAAAAGGTGACTGCTGTATATGTAATCTCTTGTTAATTAAATTACTGTCTGTGATGTCACCTGTTGTGAGTTCTTAAAATGCAGAATCCAAGTATAGGTGCCGTGAATCACTTGAGCCTACATAGACGTTCATTACATAGACAATTGTTAAGTACGTAATCTTTCAAGTCATAGGTGACGTGCTTCAATGTCACTAACGAACTGCTTTTTAGTAGTGCACAAACTCGTAATTGGGCAACAAGCAAGTTAGATCACATCATGGAAAACCAAACATGAACCCATCATTACGTCAAAACACAAATAGAGGAGAAAATATAGTTGTCGTAGTGAGAAACTGCAGATGTCCATTGGACGAGCAACAACATCCCATCTGCTGGAAAGCAAGAAGTATTATGCCCCTGTACGTGGTTAGCCGCAGCCTAAAACCACAACGACTTGTATAAATAAACGGATCAATATATAAGTATATTTTTGTTTGAAAGGGGAAGATAAATTACAGACAGCGGCAGATTTCATTGTTTTGTGGACTGCGTGAGGTCAAAGGCTTTGTAAAGATCTACATGATCATCATCCCAACCCCGGCCCACATATAAGGCCATGGATTGGGAACAAGCGTTGGTCCTTCCCGCCTTGAAATAACTCAACGATCATCAATATTCTTATGTCAAACCTGGTGGAGGTAATGATCCAGTAACATGTTGATCAGTATGGAACTGAAACAAAATGAATGCACGAGAGAGCTTTCATGTCATCTAAAACAAATTTACAGGGAGAACACGGTTAGCGGGAGAGCAAGGAGAGACGCAGGAGACGACCAATAGGGAATATTCCCCAATCTCATGTTTCTATTCAGCAATCCGTAATGGCAAATTCATTGAGAGTTGAGAGACGGTTGTGATTAGTACGAAGAGCCCTCTGCAGGACAAACTCTTTTGTAGGATTCTGATGTAACTGGATATCGTACTAAGAGTCCAATGCTTATTCGGAATATAGGAGGACGGAGACGAGGGGTGGCGTTTAGAAGAGTAGAATAGTAGATGTATTCTCTCTCTCTCTCAATGTCATTGATGCTACAATTGACGTGCATGGATTTGAAATTAGTTTTATTAACATTTTACCCTATAAACTAGTTTTTTACTACGGGATTGTGATTGCAAGACCATGTTCAAAGCGAGAACTTCACTACTATTATTTGGGGTATCTTCAATGCATGCAAACATTCGAAGGTTATACTAAGACTATTTACTCAGGTTTCTAGTTACAAATTTCCTGTATTCCCCTTTTTTATGAATTTTTGATGGTTCCATTTTGCTCCCATTAAAAGGAGGGAATATCTCCAAGAGGGTAAAATGACTTCCTCTTTTTCTAATTTCTTAACATATTGCTTCAAAAAAATGAATTTGTTGTCAAAGCTTTCGCAAGAACGAAGAAGGCGTAACGATAAATTTGCCTATACAATTTGGTAGAGGAAACAATGCAAAAATGTATGTTTTGTTAAGAAAATAGATAGATCTTCTGGTATCGTTAACTTCCACTATACGATTTGGTAGAGGAAACAATGCAAAAATGTATATTTTCTTGGAACGATAGACTATATGATATCGTTAGCTTGTAATATGCATTGTAAATATCAACAACTTGATTGCAATATCTTTGAGTTCTAGGTATGCTTTGTACATAATTTCATTTGGGGTAATTTGTCCGCATTTCTCTTTACCCTACTAGGACCTATTCGACATCAACAAGGTTATACAATAGTGATACAGAGCCACATAAGGCATTTGCGAGTGACAGGACAGATTTTACAATTTACAAAAGATATTGAAGGTAACTGGCCCTTTATCACAGAATTTTCTAGAAATGAAATAAGTAAGAACCAGATTTATTTTATTCAATGGAAAAATACCACCATCGGAATTAATTGAAAAATACCACCATGCATCGACGGACTGACGCGGTATTATAGAACCGAACAAAACTGCATTAGACATGGGAGCACGAAATAGAAAATAAGACACGGAACAATGACATGGAGTTAGACCTTGCCGGTCCACATTATTCATTCCACACACCAGAAAGCCAGAGGAGATCCGCATGCAGCGGCAACTACTTGTCGTCACAGTCGGCCAGTACTGCAGCTGGGAGGTGCTTGATGATGGCTATAGTTTCGGCAACGATCTTCTTTATGATGTCTCCTGCAGGTTGTATCTCTTCGACGAGGCCAACCCCCATGCCCCCCAGCAAGCACAGTGTCTCGAGGTCGCCGACGGTGGTTGGGTTGGGGACGCGCCCGTCAAAGCGTCGCATCTCGGACATCTGACATACACAGACAATTTATACATTTCATTTCTGTACTATAGATTACTTTAGCGATAGTACAGCAAAAGTTTAATACTTACATTGCCAAAGATGGTCGTATAGGCGACGATTGGCTGCGTGTTGTCGTTCTGCACAGTCTCAGGCACGTCCTTCCATCTGAGGAAGAACGGCGTAGCCAAGCAGCGCACAGGCGCCCGCCATGTGAATCGTCCCCAGAGGTCAGTTGCTGCTGTCTGGTCACCCTTGTACTGGAGAAGCTGCTCCTTGTAGTACTGATTGGCGTACGCCTCAGGGGTCGCGATGAACCTAGTTCCCATGCATATGCCCTTGGCCCCCATAGCCAGAGCTGCTGCATACCCGCGGGCGTCGCTGATTCCACCGGCAGCGATGACGACGATGTTCTTCTTGCTCTTCTCTACCATGTCGACGATCTTGGGAAGGAACGAAATGAGTGGTGTCTGCAATTAAGTACATAAGTTTATGTTATGATTAGTGTCGTACTGGCAGTTGGTTCTTAACTATTGGATGTTAGCGATGAGAAGACAGGTGCTTAGAATGGTAATTGCTTGTGAACTCACGGTTCCCTCAATGTGACCTCCGGCGTCGAACCCTTGAGCAATGATACCGTCCACACCAGCGGCTATGGCCTTCTCCGCCCTCTCTATCGTTCCAAGCTGGTGTAGGACCTTGATGCCATGCTTGTGCGCCTCATCAACCATCTCCTTTGGGAAATCTCCCCAGAATACCTGCAACACAGCTAGCTTCTCGTCGAAGATGGCCTGGATTTCCTGCGTGTAGTCGAACTCCAGCAGGATGCCCGCACCAAAAGGCTTGTTTGTCAACTTCTTAGTCTCACGGATCTGCTTGACAACGATGTCGTATCCACTCTGCAGGAAACATACAAAGATAAATTCAGCCAGTTACATGCATGGAGCTCAATGAATCTCGTACCAGCTACATTAACTACAAACACAAATATTTAGAAAGAATCGAACGACTCTAGTACGTACAATTGGGGTGGCGAGAAGACCAATTCCTCCATTATTTGCAACAGCAGCGACGAGCTCCGGACCAGATACGTCGGGTCCCATAGGTGCCAGCACGATGCCATTGTCAAACCCGAGGATGCCGTGGAACTTCATCTTGGAAAGCTAGCTAGCTATGCACGTCTCACCAATACAAGAGAATCACGTATGAGGATGTTGTTTCTTCTTGAGACGGCTGGTCTTGTGTGGTGCTCAATCCTTATGGCCCTATGGTTATTTATAGAGAAGAAAGGACAAGCGAAGCCGGATTGCCGCGCGCGCCCCTACATAGCTAGTAAAGGCCGTTGAAATTTATACTCAATCGATGAATTAGCTGGCCTGTAACTCCATAACTTGCCTAGCTCGATCTACGATCCACTAAGCGTGCTTCAACGATGTGAACTGATCGCAGTACCTTCTTCCCGGCCTCCACAGAACTTGGCCCGTAGGAACCCTCGTAGGGCAGCAATAGATACTGCGTAGTAAAACACTGCGTGCAAGTTAATCAACCATATTGACTTCCGTTTTCGTTTAGGCCATTCTTGATTCCTGGGTATTGGTGATTATTAACCAACCAGCGCATACCAGATTTATCAACCAGATAGACTTCCGTCTTCCTTTAGGCCATTCTTGATATATCCCTGGGTATTAGTGATTATAAATCAACCAGCGCATACCAGATTAATCAACCAGCTAGACTTCCGTCTTCTTTAGGCCATTCTTGATCCCTGGGTATTAATAAATTTGAATCAACCAGCACATCCCAGACTAGTCAACCAGCTAGGCTTCTGATTTCGTGTATACATTAGCCATTCATGATCAATTTTTTTTAAAGTAAATCCGGAGGCTATCTTATTCATCCCGCCCTCCTCTTACGAGCCAATTTGATTTGTCACTACAATTAGTATCATTTAAATGAGAATTAAATATGATAGTACTATTGCCATTACAATTGTCCTCCTCCAAATAATTTGTAACAATATCCAATGATCTAGTATACGTAAAGTCACCATGTTTATTTTTAGATTATACTTAGCCATGTTGTCCACAACAGTGTTACAATTCCTACTCACATACTTGATAGATAAATCTTCATTCTCTTTAGTTCTTCGCTGCATCCTATCAATCCATTTGACAAATCTAGTGTTGCAACTCGGTTGCATCCAACATATCAGTAGTTACTTTGTAGTCTATTTCAAGCTCCACAAGTTCTAGGTAGCACACATGGGTAGTTTCCAAAGTCAGATCAATAGCTATCGGTTCGTCTTGTGTCATAGACATTGTCTTCATACTCCATCCATGTCCTTCTATGTAGTCACCCTAGTCATTTCTGATGACAACAACATATGTTACTCTACTCCTTATCAAAGTAGCGTGTGTATTTAATTTGACATAGTCAGGTTTAGGTCTCCTCTATTGTAAATCATTTGGTGCCATTGTATGATGATTTTCAATCTTCCAAGCCTATGTTGAGTAGTCTTCCTCTTTCAGAATAAATCGGGCATGGTATAAGGTGGGTTTTATACAATTTTGAAAGTGTAGTTGTTCCTGAATACCTAGATATGCCAACATGAGATCATCACCATTGTGTTGGTTAACGTCTCCTTTTAATCCACTCATGTTTCATCTACTGAGATCCATGTTGATGAGTCATTATACTCTATCATTGACACTCTTTTCTAGGTCTCTTATACATAGATATAGTCTCTAACTACTTGCAGGCTAGTCTCTTCATGCTCCTTACATCTTTTGTAGACATTATCAATGGCCATGTCTCTGCAGACATGTGTACTATTTTTTAAGATCACATCAAGCTGAAGGGTGCATATAAAGAACTTAACTTTAGCAGATACCTTCATTTTCCATAGTTTGCCCTAGTCATCATCTATATCGATAACTCTATTCTTGTATAGTAACTGATATGTCAATTTAGTTGTATAACACACACTTTTAGTAGCTTCCAAAATTATCATGTCCATGACGTTGGTTGTTCATGGTGGACCAGTATGTAAGATGTGGTCTACATTTTCAATTGGAAACCAGTATCTTAGGAACTCTTCGTCCCACCTTCCTTCATCGATCACTCTACTGGGCACCCTTAGATCTTTGAGATCATCATGTATACTTCTCAGTACCAGTTGTTCAAGCTTAAACCTTTCTCACTTTGATCGTCCCTCTAGAATTTGGTTGCCTCTCCGTTCAACACCTGGAACTAGGAGTCTTCTTGAATGAATTCCTTACTCTATGGAATCATTCTAGCAACCTAGATACATTAGTAGAGTTCCCTATCCTAGTTGTTGTGCTTAGTTCTTGTAAACCTACACTAGATAGAATCTTTGTCAGTGAGAATTTCCCAATCATTCTTCATACTAAGAGCCAA
>OY856413.1:609959733-610192233 GCA_963693085.1 Alisma plantago-aquatica
ACTAGTTAACTACATTGCCTTCAAATTTGTTGACACGCTTAGCTGTGGTTAAAACATAAGATGGTTGGAAATCCTGTTGAGTGGGCATATTTAATTTTATAAAAACAATGAAATCATATATATAATCAAGTCTTTGACCAATGAGAATCGTCATAAAAAAATATGTGTTGTTAATTCTATAATTTCCCATATTGGACCTCCAAACATTATAGTGATTACATACCTTATATCTTAAAAAAAATGAAATTTTGTAGTTTATGTTGTGGTTGAGTTTCTAGTGATGAAGTGTGGGATCGAGGGAAAATCAACCTCTTCCTTCTGTTTTTTTTTTGGGGGGGGGGGGAGGCTGCTGGCACCCTACCCCTTCCCCTTAGTCTCTTTAATTTTGGGATTTGGTTGTTATTTCAACATTTGGGGATGATAGGAGAAAGTTCTCCACCATCAATCTTCGTTTGAAGGAAACAACTGGGTGTGGGGTACTGACCTTAGACAAAATGACAACAATTGTGAAGTGATGACTATGATTATGATTATGATCATTGTGGTTGGTCTCGGTAACATGAGGTGCCTATGGTTGATCTATGCAATGGATCATCTTGGAACCCACGTCATTCCCTTTCCTACTTGTTTGTTTCTCCCTTATTTTATAAGAATTTCTACTACTTTTAGTTTTATTGATTTTCGAACACTAATTTTCTCATATTTTATCGTCTATCATTTCATTGTCTTCCTCCTAATTTGAGGGCGATGCACTTCCCTCATTGGTGGCTGGTTGTGGCCTAGGTTTTCCCTAGGTATTTTTCCATAATCACGGCGAATCCCCGATCCATTTTGTCTGGCTTTTCTTGTGCAGGTGTCTATGTAGATTGGTTTATAAAAGTTGAGAATATTTGGTATTTTTCCAATGCTATGTTACAACTTGTTACAACTGTTAGGATTTCATTGTTATGAGTCACTCAATATTGAGGGGTTCTATTAGTTTTCTGTTGTTGTGCGTCAAGTAGGAATCTGAGCAGAAGAGACTTATTTCCAGAACTAATATTTCTGTTTTCAAAGAGGTTATATTTAAACCATGCTCTCTCTTCAGATGCCTAATAACTTTCTAACTATAAGAAACTTCTTACCTTTAAAAAAGGATACTCTACTATTCTCATACTTGTGAGAGTAATAAAATCCTCATTTCATTTGGGCTACCGTAGATCCACACCAAACTGGGTTCCACTTTTAGGAACATAGACTCTACGTACCACTTGGTTGCGTAATCTCTCCACAATACTCCATGTTTCTTGCTAAATTTCTTCTTGAAGCAACCATTCTGTAGTTGATTTCAGAAAGCATTCAACGATACACATCAATTATTTCAAGATGAACCAACATCCGCCGGGACAGTATGTCTATCCATGCGGTCACTTTGCTTACCTATGCAGCAAAGTTACACTTCCGACATTTACACAATGTAGCAAGCAAGTAATCATACTTTGACTGCGCCAAAACGTACACACTCAGTCAAATATAAGCGTAAAACTACATTCCCCTAAGCATACTTCGGCGAACTTCCACGGTCCCAGTTTCCAGGGGCACGGTTAATCCCAGCCGATATTGTTAAGGACAGTCAATCTCTGCTATTCTAACGTGACTTGGATGTTTTAAAGTACTCACTCTTTTTTTGGTCAATTTAAAGTACTCACTATTAATTAGGGACGACATGTTGGCTCCACTTATTGGGCATATTGACATAGAAGCATAAATTAATTGCGCACTTGCATTTCATATCTAAGTTCATAGTACTTCACCCCATTTTCGTAAAGACCACGTTTCCCAGGCCGCTTCATTTAAAAGGCTGGAGTCTTCAGCCCTCTTGGCGAAGTGCCAACAGATGGAATCTTCCATTGTACGTCCGATCAGCTTGCCGTTGATTGAGGTTTGTCTAAGCTTACTGTTCCTGAACTAGGTTGGAAGAACAGTAGGGGAAGAAGGATGGCGTAGAAAGTCTCTGATAAATCTAGGTTGATGGATCTGTCCTATTATACGGCTAGTTGATTTTACTAATAAACAAGTCCCCTTGTGATTCGCGTTGCCAAAATGATAGGGTTATTAATCAGTAGGAGAAGTAATTTAATATATAACAAGAGCATTGACCTAATCATTCCGTTCATGTTTGTAAATTGATCTTCTTCGAGAACGTTTGTACACGAATATAATACGCGGAGAGGGAATTGGCTGACGTCGCTTGTGACGCATCTAATTCCTTCCTACAACGACTCAACTTCCTCAGCTTGTTATGGATCTCGTAATCCGTCAATCAATACTTTTCTGACATGCGCTGTTCCTAGAGTGTAGTTCTTTCTATGACTTTCGTGTCTACAGGGATGGTGTGTGGAGGGAAGTTAACAATGGGAAATAATAGGAATTATTAAATCCATTTCTCATTCCTTCTGCCGTTAAAGGAATTGCTTAAACTCTTTCCCAGCTCGTGCAACAGCCCGTGCGATTGATGCTTCGGCATGCAGGCTGAAGACTGAGCCTTAGAAATGGCGCGTAAGGAAAACGTTAGACTATAAAATTGTTTTCCTAACTTGGTATCACTTAACAATGAGCTGGAACTACGTAATTTGGGCCTCAGTTTAAGTACATGCGATCAATCAATCAATGCATCATAGAGCGCGTACCTAGTGATATGTCAATTTATTAGAATAACAGATGAGGATCTGACAGGACAGGTTCTATTAATTTAATTCATAGCCCCTTCAATATATATATGTTAGATTGGTGACACATAAATTAGACTTTGTTTGGTACTAATGGCTTACCTTGCTTCATGGTTAAGCAAGCTACTGGCTGCATATCATCCATCTGGGATGTTGGTCATCTTGAAAGTAAAAAACAAATAGGAATGGAGCACCAAAAACAAATATGAATGCCATTGGTAGGAACGTTACCATAAAATATGCATGTGATTTTCCTAGTATTGCTTAGAACACACTTTGCTTGATAAGATACTCGGGGCATAGCGCAGAATGTTTTTCTTTTACAATTAGGAAATAATTAAATCTAATAAGGGGAAAGAAGCACCAAGAACACAAAGGAAGAAGAAGTGATTGCATAATAGAATGAAAAGAAGGAAAGGAAGAAAGACTTCACCGTGCATTAGAAATATTATCATGCACCATGAATACTGAGATCCCTCAATCTTCTCATACAACTCTAATTTCCTTTCCAGATACATAATGGTAGTTGAATGCATTAATGCATGTGTTGCTATTGTTGATGAAAAAATAGTAAAAATTAGAGAACAAACGTCAATTTTGGTAGAGAACGTGTTTGAGGTGAAGGAAACGTGATTTATTAAAAAAAGTTTCAATTTTACATGGTATTGAACTTTGTTTTGCTGAATCATTTTGAATATCATGATTTAATTATATTTTATCTAAACAAGTAGAAGGTTGTCAAAAAGTGGAATTTATCTCTCTTCCAATTATGCACACATTCACTCAAATGATACTAAATTACACTCAATAATATCTCTTATCATCAATTTAATAGTTTGAATCACATATTTCTCAATTGATGGTTTGCAACAGATGAAATGCCATTTCAGACCCAACTAAATAATGATGAGTGCATTAATGTACATAGAAAATATTTTAAATTATTGATGTACTTCAACATCATTATCTTGATCCCAATATTTTTTCTTAAGAAGAAGAGAAAATTTTGATTCAATAGTGGAAATTTCACCCAAATCAAAGTTATTCATCAAAAGGTATGACTTAAGTAGGATTTACCAAGAATATCAAATTTTTAATACCTTTTTTCTTGGGTTTTCCATGTCATTAATCTGCTTGAGCATGGAGTGACCAATCAAAGCCCTTGATTTCCTTGTTAGACGTACTTGTCCATACACATTGGAATACTTTACATTTTCCTTATTTATTGATCTATAATCATGGATCTAGCCTCAGCAAGGAAGAACATATTGTCCACCTACCATCTCGAATTATGTTACAGTCCCTAATGTTGTCAAGTAATTGAAAGTTTTGCAATTCAACTAGTTGATCTATACTTCCCCCACTATGATCATATAATTAGACAAATGATGTTCATGAGGACACTGCATCTTCATCACTCACATTCTCCTACATGTAAGAGGGCACTAGGATACTGACCTCTGATGTAGTCTTTCTAAATGATCATGAGTTCAACAAAGTCATTGTCATTGGAAGGGATTATTTTGATACAATTCTTTATACCTTATTGGTACAACCAAAAGACCAAGCAAATCTGCTTGAGGTGTTACATGAAAAATGAGATCACCATCTACAAAGTGACAAAGATTGTAGCTTGCACCAGAGATATGCTTGAAGATGCAGAATAGAGTTCTATTAACACATAATAGATAGACACAATAGAGCCTGAGTAGTAGTTACACAAAAAAGATGATGAATCTCAAAGATATTTCTACTCAAGTCCAAGAACTCAGAAATGAGGTTGTTGTTTGAAGCAGTATACTTGAAGATCTCATTAGTTTAGTTCTAACAAACCTACAAGTATTGTTATAAACCCATGAAGACTTCAGTCTTCAACCCACACCACTAGACTTGATGATGAATTATCTCACCATCCTGTTCAGACCACCAACTCGATTCACCTAGATTTTTTTAGTGAAGACTAACCTACTAAGGGAATTACTTCATTCTACTGGCTAATTCAGTTGGGAAGCTAATGGAGGTGTCACAACATTCATACGCACTAGGATTGATTATGATAACTTCCATCTATTACAGGGTGATAAGACAAACTCTACTTTGCCTTCTACACATAAAAAAAGTCTTTTGATTGGTCTGGATGGATACCTAGTGTAGACCAGAGTGACACCTCAATGTCTGAGACTTATCACTTTGTTACCAATATTGTATTCACTATGGTCTAGAACTATTAGTTCGAGGATGATGATGATGATGATGAATCCTCAAATCGGGGAAGTGAGTTTGTTGATGATGATGACGAGTTGAATATGCATGAGCCAACATCTACCTCCCAATTTCTTAAGGGATCATTTTGCAAGGAGGGAGAAGAATGGTCAATCTATTACAACATGGTTCATAACATGAGGATAACCTAATTCCTTAAATCAATGATAAGTTTGGGGTAGAATAATTGCATCAAGATTCACCAAGGGCTTCCTCATGTTCAAAAGATGATTGGGTGATTCAGATTTACAATGAAGACTTTTCAAAAAATCCAACATCAAATTTAGAGATGGAAGGTAACCCTCAATCTCATCCTACATCAACATCTTAGAGCACTCCTATTCAGATTATTATTTTGAAAGATGCTTTGAGGTTACAACCTCATGTAATTCATTGCAGTGCGCCTTAAGTCTATTTTGGCCCAAGAATGAATTTTTCAAGTTGTATTTTATTCCTCTACTTCAGCCTCAACACTACCGGAATCTCTGGGTATCCTATAGATGAATGGTAGACCCAATCAGTAGTATGCATGTAATCTAGATCCCAAAACTAAGGATTTGGGATCTAATTGTAGGAATTATGGGTCAGCCACCCCTCCCTCCTACACATTTGCTTTCATTTTTTTAGTAAATTTTGGTTTTAGATATGTAGTTTAGTTTATACTCCTTTAATTTCCTAGATACAAGGTTTTATCATATGTGCATCAGTTAGAAATTTAGCTTACATATCTTCATTTTTCTGTATACATGCATATACACCCATTTTTCATACATCTTACTTGTACCAACACTTGAGCATGTAGTTCATTTGATACATGTACTTTGATATGTTTGGATCTTAAGTTGAGGTTTTTGTATTCTTCTACCAAAAGTTTGAATTCATCTAGACAATTACCCAAAATTGATATAGTTTAACAAAAACTTGTTTGGTTTTGACTTGATTTAGATGTATACCTTTCTCCCAAAGACATGACATGTCGTTGTGCCTCCTCAACCTATTGGATAACCTTTAGACCACTTCCCATCCATGATTTCCGCCTTTGTAGTCTAACACATGTACAAGACAAGGTGACTATGAAATTGACTCAGTTTCATTGAAACTAACCTAGTTGTCCATGTTATCTTTCTTTTTCCAGTTGATAGTTAAATGTTTTCTTGAGTCATCTTCTTTCAAAACAAAACTGGGGTGGTTGTTTCAAAACCGACCCAGGTTTACCTATTGCACTTCCACGTGCCTCCTAATTTTTAGTGTCTCATATGGTGTATAAGTTTGAATGACACACCCTTGACTATTGTGGCTTTTGACTGGCTTTTTGTCAATTCTACTCCCCTCCCTGCTGCCATGTAAAAATTTGTTAATTTCATTTAGATTGAGTCAATTTTGTCCGCTTCGATGGGCTACGACTATAGAGGCGAAAACTAACTTGTTTTTTTCTCACCCTTAGACTTGTCTTCTTCATCCATACTTCATCCCACCATAACTGATGCTTCCACTGCATTCTATCATTTGATGGAGAAAATAGGCAGTGAGACTATTTCTAGAATAATCAACCACAAGTGTGTCATAGGACTGGCCACAGTTGCCAGATCCCCCAAATAGCAAACATGATGTTGTTTGGCCACCTCCACCACCTCCTTTTCCAATTATGAACTCTATCCATGCCATCTGCCAATGGAATACCTAGTAAATAGTGTGGGTGATAACCATCCAAAATTGTGGTCAAGTTGTTATGTTATCTTAAGAAAGCATAAGAAGTTATTGTCAACTGCAATTTGGGAATGTAGGACAGCCAAGAAGAAGTGACTCAAGTGAGGAAGACTGATGTGGGGAACTTTATAAACTATCACCTCCACAACACCATCAATAGACAACATTATTTCATTCCAATGAGAGGGGTCATTACCTTTATTGTGTATCACATTGGAGTCATAGAGGATTTTTTTTGCAAAAATGATGGACATAATGCAACATCAAAAGCTTGATGGACCATTTAAGAAACTCCACCATGATCAACACCTACAATGGAGGAAACACTTTCCACTATGGCCATGGTCCACACAAGATTCTTCTTCTGACCAATGCAAATTTCATTTGTTAGGTTCTACTAATGAATATATATTCATCTCTTTTGAAATAAAAGTTTCATATTATTTTCATAGGAAATTATCCCCTTTTTTAATTTTTTATAAATAATTGAAAATAGTCACCTTTTGACCAATAATGTAAATTCTAATATTTTTCATCTATGTTTTACATATTTTTCCTTAAAAGCATAATTATGACCATATCAGTGTGTGAGACAAGCAACTCATTCATTGTAACAGTCGTTTCATATATAAAGTGTAGGGAAAAATGACTGCAGAGCAAGCAACAAAAACATATTTTTTTATCTACCATATTCCCATAACTAGCAGATCACATCAATTACTATAAGATAGGAAATATGGTTTCAAAGATATACCTAGTCTTAGATTAAGTCCAGTGACAATCCTTGCCATTGTATTTGCTCAATTCTGACTCCTAATTGCACTGGGACTCATCTGACTACTCCTCCATAGATATCAGACTCATGCATCATCTTCTATAGCAGGTCCTCTCATCATAGACTATTGGTTGACAATGCCCTCCTAATGGCAGAGAACAACCTCCCACCTCTAGAGAAGTACACACATACCATCTAGAACTCATGTCATCCTGCTAGAGTGGACAGGAAGGAGTTGTCCCCTCTGTTGGCATACTAGTCACCAATTTGAACTCCCACAACAATGATCTCAATACTTTCTCTCCCATGGCTATCCATCCGTAGTCGGGTAGGACTTGTTTGGGATCTCGAGGTTAGCACAACCAGAGAAGATAACATTTCTCATAACAACTGATTATCAATTGTCTGTGTTGTGATATGGGAAGCCCCCAGTACCCCTCTATTTTGTGATTTGGGCTAGGGTTCTCAGTCTATGGGGAGTAGAAGGGACCAAAAGATCTCAAATTTTCATAACTTACAACTACTAAAATGGCCATTTGGCACACTAGATGGTTGTATGGCATGCCAGATAGTCATCTCATACTACGATACGGCTGTTTCATAGTTTCAGAATCACATACAAAATTGGCAATCTATTTTTAATTAATATCACATATTAATTCCTTGCACAACAAATAAAGTGCAAATCGAAACAAACTTAGAAATATCTTAAACCTTCCCTTAGCCAAACTATCCCATCTCACTCATGCAAGATAGCTGTCTCAGTCACCCAGACAATCGCCTGGTGACCCGAGTTAGGCCGGTCGGTTGAATCCAAAGCCAATTTCAACTCGAATCAGTCTGACACTCGAAACGCCCAACTCAACCGTTAGGACGGTGATTTGGCATTCCAGACGGCCGTCTCATGCCATGAGATGGGCGTATGGCAATGTTGTCAGGCTACTTGTTGTGTGAATCAATTACATAAACATTTTAGCAATTAATTCATCCTCTATTCAATATCAAACTCCTCTTCTAGGTTGAGACCTATGTGTGAGACCCTATAGGTCCCATCTTACATTGGCAGTGAATGTCCATAACAACTTATGACATCACAAGCAATGAGTAGTTCCTAGTCACACATCAATGCTACCCAAGTAAATGGAAAGTTAGAGAACAACTTCAACCTACAATCTATGTATTGTGTTGTAGTGTTTGTATAGTTCTTTTTTCACTAATGTTCAGAATGAACTTGAGTCATGGACAAGTTATTCTCGTCATCATTCAATCTTTTTTCTTGAACTAGAGTAGATTGTCTGAGATATATGTAAGCTTAATATAACATATTGACTCACATGTGCATGGCCATGCATTTCTCAATCTCGCTAAGCAAGAGGCCTAGAACACAAACTCTTGTAAGAGGGAAAAATCCAATTTTTATCATTCATAATATTCCCCACGTGTCAAATTCACCCAATCACCACCTTTATAACAACCCATGTTTCAGGACTGTATTTGATGATGTCAAAGTGTACCCAATGACATGTGATGAGTGTAATGATTTTAGGTATAAGAACCACACCCACCACCATCATTGTGAGAGATGACTATGACTTCCTTGATGATGACATCCATGTGTTAGTCTCACAGTGGGTCTGTCCGATACACTGTTCTCTCACATGTATTTGTGTGCTTGTCTTGATATTGCCATAACATGACTAATGAGACTATGTCATCAACCAACTCACACTTTGATCTTATGTATTATTGTTTCCTATCAACCTTCCTCAATAACAACCGATCAGGGGCATAATGAGAATATGTATATGTACTCATAACATATGTATGATCTCATTTCAACAACGCTAATACTTGAAGACATACATCATTGAGTAATATTATTCTCTAGACTTTTATAATGTTACATCATTATCTCATAACTATATTAAATAGAATGAATTGGAAGTTTGCTTTATTTATTAATAAAAAAATTACAATTTATGCCATTACAATCAATATACGATTGTCTCTCTGGGCATACATACCAATAGACTCCCACCACTACTACAGAAATAGCATTCAGTGTCGCTTTTCTGGGCGTCGGTTATTAAGGAAAACCGACGCCTTATATTAAATGCGTCGGTTATTTAGAAGAACCGACGTCTATATTCAAAGACCAGCCAAACACGGGTACCGCTTTGTATACAGCGTCGGTTGTTTATACAAAACCGACGCATTATTTCATCCAATTTTCAAGCGAAAAAAATAATGTCACTTTCGGCGTCGAGTCTGTAGTTAAAACACCGACGCTTATGTGCGATGGAAATTTGCGCGAAAAGTGTCCTTTTCCGTGTCGGTCATCCTTTAATAACCGACGCTGAATGTGGTTCCCGCCAAACATTTTCACGAAAATATCGTCCAAATGGACGTCGGATGTTGCGAACGACCGACGGTAAATATGTTTAGGCGTCGGTTGTTGTAAACAACCGACGCTATTGGGGAACTTCATAACCTTCGATCGCCCGACTCTTCCCCTCATTGCTACCCTATTTCCCTATTGCGGCGATTTCTCTGCTGCTGGTACTAGTTTTTCTCCGGCGCTTCTCTCCGGTGCCCCATCTCCGGCGTCCCCTCTCTGGCGCCCCTCTCTGACGCGTTTCTTCTCTGGCACCCCTGCGCCGCCGCCATGCCTGACAACCGACGCCCCTGCTCCAACTGCCTGCGCCGCCGCACGCCTGACAACCGGCGCCGCCGCAACGCCTGGTGCCCACCTGCCTGCCACGCCTGAGAACCGGCGCCGCCGTACCCCCTTCTCCTTCTCCTCCGCCTGGCCGCTGCCTGCCTGCCGCCGCCTGGCCGCCTGCCTGCCTGCTGCGGCTGACGCTCCTGCTCGTCGGAGTCACTGCCGCTGGTTCTGGAGCTATTCGGCCGCCACCCACGTACTCAACCAGCTCGACCTCACCCTACTCTTCTTGCCTAGGTACCTGCAGACCTACCCAGGCGCGAAATTGGTTCTTTATGTGCTGACCTAATCTGTTGCCTAATCTGCTTGCACGAAATTGGCTCCCTACTCTGCTTGCTTAATGTGCCTAATCTGCTTTAAGTGGTCCTAATATCATAACATGATAGTTTTATTATATGATTTGTGGCACTTTAGGGTGTATATACATGCAAATTATATAAGTGATAGATGTTGGATGTTTGTCAAGGTTTCTTGAAGATTGAATAAGTGATAGATGCTGGATGTTTATTTATTTCATCTATCCATGTTGCCTATAGTTTATAACATTGCATTGTGAATTATTGCATGTTTGAAACTATGAAATTCTTGATTTATTAGATGATATTCAAGAAAACCCTAGTTTGATGAGCATGTTGTTAATCATGTTAATTATGATTCTTCTATATATTCTGATGTCATTATATAATTATGTGATCCCAACATATTAAATTGAATTAGAATGATTTCATGAATTATAGGGTTTATATAAGAATGACAACACATGTATTTGTTGGCCTAGAAACCCGTCCAAGATTTACTCAGTAGGAGTAAATCTTGGATAGTCCCCAGTTTGGGACTGTTCTTGAACACCTAATCTCACTTAGGATGTAAGTGTATAATGTGTATTGGGTTTTCGAGAAAATTTCGGTAGCATTTCCCCGTTTGTTCTCTAAGTACTTAGAGAACAAATGGGGAAATGCTACCGAAATTTTCTCGAAAACCCAATACACATTATACACTTACATCCTAAGTGAGATTAGGTGTTCAAGGATGGGATAGGTGGTACACATTTATTATATATAAGATTGACATCAAATGTGTTTGTTGGCCTAGAAACCCGTCCAAGATTGACTAATATATACTTGTTTCCTAATATATACTTGTTTAAAAGGTTAACTGATGTTATACAACTTTTTCTGAAAATATATAACATCGTTATATGTACTTACACTTTGTTAATACTAATATTGTGCAGTCTCTGTCTTCCCATAACAATGACTATGAATTGGGCCTCTATGTCAATGTTAACGTTCCCTATTGAAGAACAATTGGACATCATCCTAGATGATCGTTCCTTAAACCAATTGGTCATACCCAAACATTGGCGTTTTCTAAAAGGAAGACACTACATGCCTGGTAAAGTGACCCTAACTTTTGGAAATTATTCACATGTAATCGAGGTTGAGTATGATTTGGCGGGAAATCTTGTATCAAAATCCGGTTGGCGTGATTGGATTGGAGAGCTGCATGTGGTCCGTTGGAATAGGCTTTTTCTCCATCCAGTTGGCGATAATTCCATCAAAGTTTGGATAACCAACAACAACTGCGAGACCCCCGATCATCTTCTGCGGTATGAGCGCACGGCGTCGCATATCAGCTCAGACAAATCTGAATCTGAGGCCCCTATCAGTTCAGATTCGTCTAAATACAGTGAGGAGCTTCGTGACACAGCTTCATCATCAAAAAGAAGTTACTGATGCATGCGGGACCATGTTGGTGTAGTATTTAGTTGTCTATCTATCTAGACTTGTCTGTAGTAATAGTTTTTTTAATTATGCGCATGTTTAGGGGTACACCAACCCCTTTGTTTAGTTATTGTTATAACTAAAGTGTGTGTTCCCATGAATGGAACTGTAAGTTGCTACATGAATGCTTATAACTGAAGTGTGTGTTCCCATGAATGTTCCCATTTACATGATTACACTACTATTTTCTCATATTGTCTTGCCTCAAAAAAAAATTCTTTTATTGTTTAGTCTATTTTAATACGACATACTTGCTTATATCTTTCTTAATGATGAACTGTAATACGACATACTTGCTTATATACTTGTTTCCTAATATATACTTGCTTTCCTAATATATACTTGCTTTCTCTGATCATAGAATGGATAGATCATGGATGTCCATTCGTAATCGTTGCACCCCAGAGTTTATATCTGGTCTTGATCAGTTTATTAGATTTGCCGAGGAACATAGGAAAAAACCTACAGATAGGTTCTACTGTCCATGTAGGCATTGCGGTAACAACTTGAAACTCAACACTGGTGAGGAAATCAAAAGTCATGTCATGTGTAACGGGATTGTACAAGGCTATACAGAATGGCACTGGCATGGAGAGATTTCAAAATCGAATCCAGTAGATGTCAATAGCAGTGCTTGGGTGGAAGAAGAAATTGCCTCCGATGACGTAAATGTGAACGAACCAGTTCCAACAGACATTGTTGATGCGATGCTGGATAGTTGTAGGGTAGAGCACACCGATCCACCTCCTATATTTACAAACATTGTGCATGATGCTGAGATACCGTTATACACAGGCTGTGCTAAGTTTACGAAGCTTAGCGCTGTGCTGAGATTGTATAAGTTGAAAGCTAACAATAGATGGAGCGACAAAAGCTTCACTGAATTGTTGACTTTGTTGAAAGAAATTCTTCCTGAAGGAAACGAGCTGCCAATCTCAACATACCAGGTAAAGAAAATGTTGTGCCCAATGGGAATGGAGGCCAAAAAGATACACGCATGCCCGAATGATTGTGTATTATTTCAAAAGGACTATGTAGATTTGAAAGATTGTCCAAAATGTGGTGCGTCACGATATAAATTGACGACTTCGGGGGAGTCCAAAACTGGTTCTCCTGCCAAGGTGTTGTGGTATCTACCTATAACATCACGGTTTCAACGCTTGTTTGCAAATCCGAAAGATGCGAAGAATTTGAGGTGGCATGCAGATGTTAAGAAAAATAATGATGGGATCCTACGACATGCGTCTGATTCCCCACAGTGGAAGAAGATTGATGTATTGTTCCCTGAATTTGGTGAAGAAGTCAGGAATCTAAGACTTGGGCTTTGTACAGACGGGATGAATCCGTACGGGACATTGAGCAGCCAACATAGCACTTGGCCAGTCATGCTTGTTATATACAATCTTCCTCCCTGGCTGTGTATGAAAAATAAGTACGTTATGTTGTCATTGTTGATATCGGGCCCTAAACAACCCGGAAATGATATCGATGTTTATCTTGAACCTTTGATTGATGACTTAAAGAAACTTTGGGCTGAAGGTGTGATGACCTATGATGCTTCTGCAAGAGAGACATTTCGTTTGCATGCTATGTTGTTTTGCACTATTAATGACTTTCCGGCATATGGGAATTTGTCTGGATATATTGTCAAAGGAGCTAAAGCGTGTCCTATATGTGAAGAAAACACTGATTCAATAAGACTAAAATATGGCGGCAAGACTGTATATCTTGGTCATCGAAGGTTTCTTTCAAAATTCCATCCGTATCGTAGGAAGCGCAAAGCATTCAATGGATGGAATGATGAACAGAGTGCACCTAAACCTATACCAGGGGATGTTGTTTATGAAAGAGTAAAAGACATTGTCAATGAATTTGGTAAGAAATCACAATGTAGTATGGCCACACGGAGTGACAATTCTTCATTCAAAAAGAAGTCAATATTTTGGGATCTTCCTTATTGGAGTTCTTTGTCAGTCAGGCATTGTATCGATGTAATGCACGTTGAGAAAAATTTCTGTGATAGCATCATTGGTACTCTATTAAATATACCAGGTAAGACTAAAGATGGGATAAAATCCAGACTGGACCTACGTGAAATGGGAATAAGGTCAGAATTAACAGAATTACGTGAAATGGGTAATAAAAGAACATACTTACCTCCCGCTTGTTACACGTTGTCTAGAAAGGAGAAGAAAACTTTTTGTGAATGCTTGGTAAATGTTAAGGTGCCACATGGTTACTCATCCAACATCTGTAGATTGGTATCAATGAAAGATCTGAAGTTGATAGGTCTTAAATCTCATGATTGTCACACTCTAATGCAACAAATATTGCCCGTGGCAATTCGATCTATATTGCCGAAGCATGTAAGGTTTGCAATTACCAGACTTTGTTTCTTTTTCAACAGTCTATGCAGCAAAGTTATTAACCCTGATACTCTCGATAATTTGCAAAGAGAAGTGGTTGTTACCCTATGTCAGCTTGAGATGTATTTCCCTCCTTCGTTCTTTGATATCATGGTACATCTTGTTGTCCACTTGACTAGGGAAGTGAAAATCTTGGGACCGGTTTTCTTGCATTGGATGTATCCCTTTGAACGATACATGAGCGTTTTTAAAGGTGATGTTCGAAACCGTTATCGTCCTGAAGGGAGTATTATTGAAGGTTATGTGGCGAGAGAGGTTATGGATTTCTGCAATGACTTTCTCAGTGGTAATGACACTCCTGATAATGACACGAATATTGAGGAGGGTAAAGGAATTTTGGGATCACGGGTGAAAGTAATCAGCAATGAGCAGTTGGAACAAGCTCACTTGTATATTTTACATAATATGGACGAAGTGAGTGTTTATATCGAGGAACATACCAATTTCATAAAGAGACAACATCCTCGAGCAAGTTCAATGTGGCTTGCTAGAGAGCATAATAAGACTTTTACTAAGTGGTTTGAAGATAAAGTCTTACATCAACTATCTCAAACACCAAATGATATTACAGAAACTATCAAATGTCTCGCCTTTAAACCAAAACCGAATGTTATGTCTTATGAAGGGTTTGACATTAATGGATTCACATATTACACAAAGCGCCAAGATGATAAGAGTGTCGTCCAAAATAGTGGGTCACTCTTCAAGCGTCAACTATGTACTTTGCAAGTGCAAAGGATAAGAGTCCACGTGAAGCTAAAATGTCATATTACGGTGTCATTGAAGACATTTGGGAGTTTGACTACATAGATTTCAATATTCCGCTCTTTAAATGTAATTGGGTTGATAACACCAAAGGAGTTATAGTGGATGAATTGGGTTTCACTTTGGTGAACTTTGAAATGATTGGCGAGAAGGCTGAACCATTCATATTGGCATCACAGGCAAAACAAATATTCTATATCGATGATCCTGCAAATGATAAATGGTCGGTTGTTCTTCATGGTAAAAGACAGTTCATTGAAGATCCTATAGATGAAGAAGAGTACTATGATAAGTATGATGACTCCAGTCCATTCTCAATTGGGTTGCCAACTCCACAAAATATTGAAGCTAATGATGACTTATATGTGCGCGGAGATCACAATGAAGGATTGTTAATTGATAAAAGATCACAATTTTAGAGACATATATGTTTATACAAATGGTAAATGTTTTCCTTTTTCTAGTTTATACAAATGCTAAATGTTTTCCTTTTTCTAGTTAATACAAATGCTAAATGTTTGCCTTTTTAATGACATTTTCAGATGCGCGGAGGCGGCTGCAAAAATGGTAAAATACAAACGTTTAGAGTAATGTTTGCTTTTTTAATACAAATGCTAATTTAGTGTGTTTATTTTTGTCAAATTTTAGGTTGATGATGCACATGTACCCACTGAAGCACTGGAGCAACTTGATGTGCGGAGAGGGACATTCCAACTCAAGATATCGTCTACCGTTTCCTCCTCCTCCGCAGTAATATCCTCATCTCTAAACGTTTCTCATAGGATTCTGAACCCCTTCCTTCCCTCTACTGCATCGAAGCCATGCTGCAGTTGAACCCTTTCGCCGAGCCCTACCCGGCCAAGTAGGCGTCGCCTGAAGCACCACTGTCGTCGTCGTCTCCACCTCCATCGCAACTTGCTGTGCTAGTCCTGGCAGTTTATCACCCCACATGCCTTCCTCCCCAGTTCCTGCCGCTAGACGACCACACAATGGATCCAAGAGGATATGCAGGAGTTCGCCAAAGACTATAAGCTGAGTATACTCATCCTATAGTCTGTGGCGAACGCCTGCATATCCTCTTGGATTCCATTGTGTGGTCGTCTAGCGGCAGGAACTGGTGAGGAAAGCATGTGGGGTGATAAACTGCCAGGACTAGCACAACAAGTTGCGATGGAGGTGGAGACGACGACGACGGTGGTACTTCAGGCGACGTCTGTTTGGCCGGGTAGGGCTCGGTGAAAGGGTTCAACTGTGGCATGGCTTCGATGTAGTAGAGGGAAGGAGGGGTTCAGAATCCTACGAGAAACGTTCAGAGATAAGGATATTGCTGCGGAGGAGGCAACGGAAGATGATATCTCGAGTTGGAATGTCCCTCTCCGCACAGGAGTCTGTGAGGGAGATACTGGAGGAGAGTTCTATACCATACACAGGCGAAGAAAGACATCGATACCATACATGAGGTATTATATATAGTCTCATTAGTTAGTATAAAATATATCAATCTTATTTTTATATTATTACTTATATACATCATTCTCTTTGTAGGTGTTTAAAACTGACCACACTATAGGCAAACACTTAAAAAATGTACATGCTCCATATACGAGGGAAGCATTAGATGAAGTAAGAGAAGAATGGGCAATAGTTGTACAAACAGTGGCAACTGTAAGATATAATTGGGATGTTGATAGTGATGATGAATGATACTTTGTAAATGAATGTTTCTGAATGTTAAAACATGTATTTGAATGATTCTATATGTGTGAACGTGACAATTGAATTGATGTCTGAATGTATCTACTTGTGTGAATCTTTTTATGTTAATTTTGCAAGTTTGTGGCCTGTTTGTAGGCTGATATCAATGGATGTCGTAAACCTGCAGTTCAGAAAACTGAACTGCAGGTTCTCATCCTGCTGACCAGCCACAGCAGGCCTGCAAACAGATTTATAAAAAAAAAATAGATATAGGCGTCGGTTATTTACCAATAACCGTCAGCACAGACTTACAGCATCAGTTTTTTGTTGAACACCGACGCCAAAAGTGTTCGCGCTACAGGAAATGGGAGTCATCTAGGACACTTTTCTGCGTCGGTTTTTTAGTATATAACCGACGCAGAAAGCGTCCTAGATGACGCCGTTTTCTGTGGCGCGAACCCTTTTGGCGTCGGTGTTTTATAATAAACCGACGCCTTTATGTTAAATAGGCGTCGGGTTTTTAACCGACGCTGAAGTGTCCAACCTTTTAGCGGCGCCCACATAGGCGTCGTTCCGAAACCGATGCCAAAGGGGGTTAAACAACCGACACTAAAAGGCACTTCTGTAGTAGTGCACTTGCACTTAGAGCCAATCACCAACGAATCTTATTCTGGGTGACCTAACATGAACGTCATGCTTCTGCTGAGAAAGTGTCTTTATCAAGAGGTCAACAAAATTATTCTCAGTTGGTACTTTCCAAATCTTTACATCTCCTCATTGTATGATCTCTCGTATGAGATAGAACCTCCTTTGTATATGCTTTGAGCATTGATGCGATCTGGGTTCCTTATCTTGTGCAATAGCTCCATTCTTGTCACAATATAGCTCGATTGCATTGTTGATGCTTAGAACGACCCCACATTCTGTAATGAACTTGTTGATCCATGCAACCTCCATTTTTGCACTCGATGCAACAATATACTCAGCCACTTTTGTAGAATAGGCAACTATCTCTTTTGATGGACCTCTTCCAGCATGCAACTCCGTTGTTAAGATAAACACAAATCCTAATTGTGATTTGTATTCATCTTGATCAGTCTGGAAGCTCGCATCGGTGTAACCCTTTACCACCAACTCTTCCTCTCTACCGTAGACCAAGAAATGATGCTTAGTCCTTCTCAAGTACTTGTGGATGTTCTTCAAGGTTGTCCAATGAGCATCAGCTGGATCTGACTGATACATGCTCATCATGCTCAATGCATGCGAGGCGTGTGGATGGGTGCACAACATTGTGTACATGATTGATCCAATTTCTGAAGCATATGGAATCAAACTCATGTGTTACCTTTCTTCACTAGAACTGGGACATTGACTCTTAGAGATGGTCACTCCATGCAATGCATGCAAGTTTCCTCTCTTTGAGTTCTCCATGTTGAACCGCTTCAACAATTTGTCAATGTATGTGCTCTGACTTAGTCCAAGAAGCCTTTTAGATCTATCTCTATAGACCTTTATCCCCAAGATGTAGGATTCTTCTCCCAAGTCTTTCATAGAGAATGTATTTTCAAGCCATGTCTTTACCTTTCATAAAGTAGGGATGGCATTCCCCATCAATAATATGTCATCTACATACAATATGAGGAACATCACTATCCTCCCACTAACCTTCTTGTAAACACAAGGTTCATCTTCATTTTGAACAAAGACAAATCATTTGATTGTCTCATCAAATTGAAGATTTTAGCTCCGAGATGCTTGCTTCAATCCATAGATTGCCCTTTGTAGCTTACAGATTTTTTTTCCAAACTTTAGATCTATAAAATTGTTAGGTTGTGCCATATACACATCCTCAACAAGATTCCCATTAAGGAATGCGATTTTAACATCCAATTTCCAAATCTCATAGTAATGATAAGATGCAATAGCAAGCATGATCCTGATGGACTTAACCATGGCCACTACAGAAAACATTTTTTCATAGTCAACACCTTGAACTTATCTAAAACCCTTTGCAACCAATTTACCCTTATAGGTTTTAACTTTTCCATCGATGTCGGTCTTCTTCTTGAAGACCTACTTGAGCCCTATGGGTTTTACCCCTTTAGGTGGATCCAAAAAGGTTCATACCTTGTTGGTATACATGAATTCCTTCTCAGATCTCATAGCCTCAAGCCATTTCTCAGACTCTGGTCCCTTAGTATCATCTTGATAGGATTTTTGCTCATCATCTATGACCAATACACTGACTTCTTGAGTTACAAGATATCCAAATCTTTCAGGCTCAAGGTGTGTCCTTTTAGATCTATGAGGTTCTGGTGTTATTTTAGGAATTTAAGACTCCACAACATCTTGTGATTCTCTTTGTTCCTCTACTTCATCTATCAGTTCAATGCTTTCTTATTAGTCTCGAACTTCTTTGAGTTCCACTTTTCTATCACAGATTCCTTTGGAAATGAAATCTATCTCAAGGAATGTGACATCCCTGGCAACAAATACTTTGTTGTCAGATTGGGAATAAAAGTACTATCCTCTAGTTTCCTTAGGATATCCAACAACATAACATTTATCGAATCTTGGGACAAGCTTTTCATGACATATTTTCTTGAGATATGCTTCACATCCCCAAATCCTCGTAAAAGGCATTTTGGGACACTTCTCATTCCATATCTCATATGGTGTATTTTGAACCAATTTAGATGGTACTCAATTTAGTGTAAATGCACCAATTTGTAGAGCACACCCCCACAAGGTAGTTAGAAGATCGACTAAACTCATCACAGATTGCACCATATCTAGTAATGTGTGATTCCTTATTTCTATTACACCATTATGCTGAGGTGTTCTAGGTGGAGTCCACTAGCATACAATCCCATTATCTCTAAGAATGTTCTCAAACTCTTGGTTTAAGTATTCTCTACCTCGATAGGAACAAACTTCCTGAATACTTTTACCATGTTGGTTTTGTACTTCATTCATAAACTCCTTGAACTTTTTAAGAGTTTCTGACTTATGTTTCATTAAATAAACATACCCATACCCATTGATGTCATCAGTGAAAGTAATTAAGTACTCATACCCACCTCTAGTAGTTATTCTAAAAGGTCCACACACATCAGTTTGTATGAGTCCTAATAGATCACTAGCCCTCTCATTGTTACCAGTGAAAGGGGTCTTAGCCATCTTTTCCAACAAACAAGATTCGCATGTCTCTATTGATTCAAAATTAAAAGAGTCCAGATAACCATCTTTATGGAGTCTAGATATGTGATTCTCATTTATGTGCCCTAGAAGACAATTCCAAAGGTATGTTTTGTTTAAGTTATCGAGTTTTAGTCTTTTGATATTTATGTTATAAACATATGTGTTTAGATCTAACAAATAAAGACCATAAGACATTAGGGCACCGCCATAAAAGATCCCATCTTTTAAAATAGAATATTGACCATTTTTAATATGGAATTCAAATTCATCCTTATCCAAACAAGATACAAAAATGATGTTTTTATTTATCGAAGGTACATAATAGCAGTTCTTTAACTCTATTACAAGCCCCATGGGCAAAGATATACGATGGGTTCCAACTATGCTGGCCACAACTCTTGTGCCATTTGCAACTCATAGTTCTACCTCGCCTTTTCCCAAAGGCGTACTTCCTTCCAGACCTTACATGTGAGAATATATGTGAGATCTACATCTGATATCTAGTACCCATGATGATGAAGTAGATAGGTTTATCTCAATAATGTATATACCTGAAGTGGAGACCACCATCCCCATCTTCTTTTTCCTAAATTCCTTCATGTACAAAGGATGAGATCATATTACAGTTTTCTTTCATCTTATCTTGAGTGTTGAAGATTTTTATTTAGGCTTGACCTCATAACTCTTCTCGGTCTCACTTTGATCACCATCATGGGCTTTTCATTCTTTAATTTTGCTTTAGCATGTGTCAACATGGCAAGCAAATCTGACATCTGTCCAACCATATTATTCACATGATAACATGCAATAAAATGGCTATATGATTCTAGCATGGGAAGTGGCCAACTCATGGCTCAAGGTGAATCCCAGTTCTTCAAGATGATACACATGTCCAATCATATTGAGCACAAGTTCTTCTACTAGAGGTTCCCTCTGTCATCATAAACTCACATAGCACGTTCAGGATATCATCCCTTTCTTTCATTGTAAGTCCAAGCGTCACTTTCTTAAGATGTGTTACCATCTCAAGAACACTCATGTCTTCACATTCCTCATGCAACTCATAGTTTGGGTAGCTAAGCATAAGGTACTTTACCTCTAAGGAATCATTGGAATGTTTCCAGTAAGCATCCACTTGTGCCTTAGGTGCATTAGGAGTAGGTATTTCTAGCACTAGTTTGGTAAGGATGTAGAGCTTGCACTCTTTAGTGAGAACCACTACTACATAAATGACATATAAAGTCACATTTACAGGCGTCGGTTTTTTGTCAAAACTGACGCCTAAACCCTAAAACATCGGTTAAGTACACAAATCGACATATATATGTTAAAGGTGACCAGAAGCTGGTACCGCTTTTTATTTAGCGTCAGTTCCTAAATAAGTAACTGATGCCTAAAAACACCTACCAAATCCAATCTTTTCAATGAAAAAAATTACCACCAAAATTTAACATACGACGTCAGTTGTTAATTAAACAACCGATGACTAAATGTTTTTCGTGAGACAAAAATTGGGCCCATTTTAATCATCGTTTTGGTTGTAATAACAGACGCCGATGTGTTTTTGTGCGTTGTACCTGTGAAAATTTTCGCCCCTATTTGGCGTCGGTTCCCTACGAAAATCGACGACTATGGTCAGAATTCGAGAACATTTTGTTTTTGTCGGTATATGAGGATAGTCGTCAGTTTTGGTATAAAAACCGACAACTATAATTGAGTATAGGTGTCCGTTTTTTATTTATAACTGACACCTTTTGTTATAAGAGTCATTTTTTTTTAATTAACCGATGCATGTTGGTAACTTAATAGCATCCGTGCGAAGCAAACTCTTCCCCTTCCTCTGTTTCATTGTGATTGAGAATAGGTCTTGCGATTCTATGATTCCGCCACCACCCTCTCCCTTCTCGCCACCGCCACCCTCTCCCTACTCGCCACCATCGACATTCCCTACCCTCCGTTGGCTCCCTGCCCTCTGTGCTCTCCGGCTCCCTGCCCTCCGCCGCCCGGACACCTGGTGCTGCCCTCTGCCTCCCAAGGAAGTGTGCCTAGCTGCTCCGGCTGTGGGACGCACACCTAGCTGCTCCGGCTGCCAGCTCACTACTCGATTCTCGCCGCCACTGCTGCTCCTCACACTGCCGCTTCTCTTCTCCACGCTGCTAGCTGCTCCACAGGTAGCCCTCTTCTTCTTCCTTCTCCCTCGTTAGCAACAGTAAGCACAACCGTGGGTGTGTTGGCCGACCACGGCCGTGCTGCCCAGCACGGCCTTGGTCAACCAACACAACCATGGTCGTGCTTACTGTTGGTAAGGAGGGAGAAGGAAGAAAAGAGGGTATTTTGTTCATGTACTTTTTTATCTATTTCTTTTTATTTGTTTATCTACTAATTATATTTATTTATCTAATACTTTGAGTTTACTTATTTAGATGTTTCTATTGTAAATCAACCTAGGATATGAACAAATCTTTTGCTTGCATATATTTGTGCTTTTAATGCTAATGCTTGACCTAATTTAGTAAATTTTGATGCATGTTGAAATAAGATTTAAACTTGTCCATTCTAGCATCCTAATTTGATTTGATTAAACCCTTATATTGATGAAACCCTAACATAAATTGTGATGAAACCCTAACATGTACATATCTATCATTGTATTTGTTGGCCTAGAAACCCATCCAATATTTACTCATTAGGAGTAAATCTTGGATAGTCCCCGGTTTGGGACTATTCTTGAACACCAAATCTCTCTTAGGATGTAAGTGTATAATGTGCATTGGGATTTCAAGAAAAGTACAGTAGCATTTCCCCGTTTGTTCTCTAAGTACATATGTACTTAGAGAACAGCGAGGAAATCCTTCCGAAATTTTCTTAAAAACCCAATACACATTATACACTTACTAATGAGATTAGGTGTTGAAAAATGGGATAGGTGGTACACATTTATTATATATAAGAATGACAACACATATTTTTTTGGCCTAGAAACCCGTCCAAGATTTACTAATTAGGAGTAAATCTTGGATAGTCCCTGATTTGGGACTGTTCTTGAACACCTAATCTCACTTAGGAAGTAAGTGTATAATGTGTATTTGGTTTTCAAGAAAATTTCGATAGAATTTCCCCGTTTGTTCTCTAAGTACATATGTACTTAGAGAACAACGGGGAAATGTTGCTGAAATTTTCTTCAAAACCCAATACACATTATACACTTACTAGTGAGATTAGGTGTTCAAGAATGGGATAGGTGGTACACATTTATTATATATAAGAATGACAACTCATGTATTTATTGTCCTAAAGTTTTAACCATGGAAAAACTCTAATCTGTTAACCCTAGACCCTAATCTTGTTGTAATATATACTTGTTTTCTCTTTGATCATAGAATGGATAGATCATGGTTGTCCATTCACAATCGTTGCACCCTCGAGTTTATTTTTGGTCTTGACTAGTTAATTAGATTTTCCGAGGAACATAGGAAATAACCTGGAGATAAGTTCTACTGTCAATGTAGGCATTGCAGTAACAACTTGAAAGTCAGCACTGGTGAAGAAATCAAAAGTCATGTCATGTGCAATGGGATTATACAAGGCTATACAGAATGACACTGGCATGGAGAGATTTCAAACCTGAAACCAGTGGATGTCGATAGTAGTGCTTGTGTGGAAGAAAAAATTGCCTCCTATGATGTAGATGTGAATGAATGAGTTCCAGTAGACATCATTGATGCGATGCTGGATAGTTGTGGGGTAGAGCACACTGATCCACCTCCCATTTTTAGAAACATTGTGCATGATTTTGAGATATCGTTATACACATGTTGTACTAAGTTTACGAAGCTTAGCGCTGTGTTGAGATTGTATAAGATAAAAGCTAACAATAGATGGAGTGACAAAAGCTTCACGTCATTGTTTTCTTTGTTGAAAGAAATGCTTGCTGAAGAAAACGAGTTGCCAATCTCAACATACCATGTGAAGAAATTGTTGTTCCCAATGGGAATGGATGCCAAGAAGATACATGCATGCCCAAATGATTGTGTATTATTTCAAAAGGACTATGTGGATTTGAATGATTGTCCAAAATGTGGTGCGTCACAGTATAAATTGACGACTTCGGGGGAGTCCAAAACTGGTTCTCCTGCCAAGGTGATGTGGTATCTACCTATAATATCACAGTTTCAACGCTTGATTGCCAATCCGATAGATGCAAAGAACTTGAGGTGGCATGCAGATGTTAAGAAAAATAATGATGGGATCCTACGACATGCATCTAATTCCCCACAGTGGAAGAAGATTGATCTATTGTACCCTGAATTTGGTGAAGAAGTCAGGAATCTAAGACTTGGGCTTTGTACAGATGGGATGAATCCATGTGGGACATTGAGAAGCCAACATAGCACTTGGCCAGTCATGCTTGTTATATACAATCGTCCTCCCTGGATGTGTATGAAAAATAAGTATGTAATGTTGTCGTTGTTGATATCGGGCCCTAAACAACTTGGAAATGATATCGATGTTTATCTTGAACCTCTGATTGATGACTTAAAGAAACTCTAGGGTGAAGGTGTGATGACCTATGATGCTTCATGAAGAGAGACATTTCGTTTGCATGCTATGTTGTTTTGTACTATTAATGACTTTCCAACATATGGGAATTTGTCTGGATATAGCGTCAAACAAGCTAAAGCGTGTCCTATATGTGAAGAGAACACTGATTCAACAAGACTAAAACATGGCGGTAAGACTGTATATCTCGGTCATCGAAGGTTTCTTAAAAAATTCCATCTGTATCGTAGGAAGCACAAAACATTCAATGGATTGAATGAGGAACGGAGTGCACCTAAACCTATACCAGGGGAGGTTGTTTATGAAAGAGTAAAAGACTTTTTCAATGAATTTGGTAAGAGATCACAATGTACTATGGCCACACGGAGTGACAAATCTTTATTCAAGAAGAAGTCAATATTTTGGGATCTTCTTTATTGGAGTTCTTTGACAGTCAGGCATTGTATCAATGTCATGCACGTTGAGAAAAATGTCTGTGATAGTGTCATTGGTACTTTGTTGAATATACCAGGTAAGACTAAAGATGGGATAAAATCTAGACTGGACCTACGTGAAATGGGAATAAGGTCAGAATTAATAGAGTTACGTGAAATGGGAAATCAGAGAACATACTTACCTCTTGCTTGTTACACATTGTCTAGAAAGGAGAAGAAAGCATTTTGTGAATGTTTGGTAAATGTTAAGGTGCCATAGGGTTACTCATCCAACATCCTTAGATTGGTATCAATGAAAGATATGAAGTTGATAGGTCTTAAATCTCATGATTGTCACACTCTAATGCAACAAATATTGCATGTGACAATTCGATCTATATTGCCAAAGCATGTAAGGTTTGTAATCACCAGAATTTGTTTCTTTTTCAATAGTCTGTGTGGCAAATTTATTGACCCTAATACTCTCAATAATTTGCAAAGAGAAGAGGTTGTTACCCTATGTCAGCTTGAGATGTATTTTCCTCCTTCATTCTTTGATATCATGGTACATCTTGTTGTCCACTTGACTAGGGAAATGAAAATGTTGGGACCAATTTTCTTACATTGGATGTATCCCTTTGAGCGTTACATGAGTGTTTTTAAAAGTGATGTTCGAAACCGTTATCGGCCTAAAGGGAGTATTATTGAGGGTTATGTGGCGAGACAGGTTATGGATTTTTTCAATGACTTTCTCAATGGTAATGACACTCCTGGTAATGACAAGAATATTGAGGAGCAATTTGGCAAAGGAATTTTGGGATCACGGGTGAAAGTAATCAGCCGTGAGCAGTTGGAACAAGGTCACTTGTATATTTTACACAACATGGATGAAGTGAGTGTTTATATCGAGGAACATACCAATTTCATCAAGAGACAATATCCTCGAGCCAATACAATGTGGCTTGCTAGAGCGAATAACAAGACATTTATTAAGTGGTTTCAAGATAAAGTCTTACATCAACTATCTCAAACACCAGATGATATTACTGAAACTATCAAATGCATCACCTTTAAACCAAAATTGAATGTTATGTCTTATGAAGGGCATGACATTAATGGATTCACATATTACACAAAGTGCCAAGATGATAAGAGTGTCATCCAAAACAGTGGGGTCACCCTTGAAGCATTGACTATATTTTTTGCAAGTAAAAAGGATAATAAGAGTCCACATGAAGCTAAAATGTCATATTACAGTGTCATTGAAGACATATGGGAGTTTGACTACATAGATTTCAGAATTCTGCTCCTCAAATGTAATTGGGTTGGTAACTCCAAAGGAGTTATAGTGGATGAATTGGGTTTCACTTTAATGAACTTTGAAAAGATTGGCGAGAAGGGTGAACCATTCATATTGGCATCACAGGCGAAACAAGTATTTTATATCGATGATCCTACAAATGATAAATGGTCGACTGTTCTTCATGGTAAAATAGAGTTCATTGAAGATCCTATAGATGAAGAAGTGTACTATGATAAGTATGATGACTCCAGTCCATTCTCAGTTGGGTTTCCAACACCATCAAATAATGAAGCTAATGATGACTTGTATGTGCACGGAGATCACAATGAAGGATTGTTAATTGATAAAAAAATTGCAATATTAGAGGCATGCATGTTTATATTTTTTTATATGTTTTATTTTTTTAATGTGAACTTTACAATGTGAATTACTTTACAATGTGAATGTGAACTTTACAATGTGAATTACTTTACAATGTGCACTTTACAATGTGAATTACTTTACAACGTGAATGTGAACTTTATAATGTGAGCTTTACAATGTGAATTACTTTACAATGTGAATGTGAACTTTCAGAAGGCTGAGCATTCTTCTGATGACCGTGTTGATGATTACCGTGAGGGTGAGGACATCAATGCACGACCTCACAATGTAAGTTTTAAAAATATTTCATATATTTATATCTATATGTCCATTTATAGTTATATCCTATAAGTGTGTTTATTTTGTCAAATTTTAGGTTAACGATGCTCATGTACCCTCTGAAGCACTTCAGGCACTTGATGAGAAGCACCAAAAAGTTGACAAGAGAAGGGGCATCACTATGATGAAGAAGTTAATAGCACAAAGGGGCAATGGACCCAAACTTGTTGTGGATTTTGATAATGCATGAAATGCAATTGGAGTGAATCGCAATTTGTTTGTTTCATATCTTAGGTATGTTACTTGTAGATATTACGGTTGTAAGATAGATTCTTGGCATAAAGTTCCTAAGGGGAAGAAAGACGTAATATGGAAGGATTTATGCGTGAGTTATTATTAATTTGCAATTCTATTTTGTAGATTACTAATTTTTCGGATACTAGTTAATAAGAATTCTATTTTGCAGAGTATATTTGCATTGGATGAAAAGCTGCATCGTAAATGTGTGATGCAACGTTGTGGGAGAGTCCTAAAGAACTATAGGACAAATCTCACCCGAGAATACATAAAAGAAGATGACAAGAGGAAGAAGACAACTACTGAACAGTGGAACTTCCTAGACCAAGAAGAATGGGACGCGTTTGTTGCTTCAAGAACAACTGATGAATTCAAGGTATTAGGCATCACTCCCAATTTAATTAATATACGTTGTATTCACCTATTCAAGATTAACATTTAGTGTTACTAACCAAATCATTAATGTGCATACTAACTAGGCCCTCAGTGAGGCGCAAAGAGCAAGGTGTGCACAGAATGTGCATGACCACAAAATGGGTCCAAAGGGATATGCAGGCATTCGCCAAAGACTACAGGATGAGTCCACTACTCAGTCTGCTGCTACTCAGGATTCCTATACTATATGTACCACACCTCTTCCTTGCCATGATGTCTGGATAACTGGGAGGCAAAATAAGAAGGGAAAAATAAGGAAGCCCGCAACTGCTGAGGCGACTGCAAAAATGGTAAAATACAACTCTTAGAGCAATCGTTCAAATATTGATTATTTGTGGTGTTTACTTAATTACAAATTTTTGTTTTGGTGATTAGCGGGAGCTGCACGAGCTAAGGAAACAAGGCAAGTTCATCCCTGAGGGCATAAGGGATGAATTGACAATTGCTCTGGGTAACCTAGAGCATCCTGGATGTGTTAGGGCTGCAGGCGCTAGTGTGGGCATCAAAGCATTCTTTGGGCCATCCCAGCACAAACATGTCCCAAAAGTGTGAATTTCACAAGAAGAGGTAACCTATTCTTTCTTTAGAATGTTACTATAAAAGAGAATTCAATAATCAAAAGCTAACATTTCTTTTATCCAAGTATAGGTAGATAAGATAGTTGATAGGAGAGTCGATGAAGTAGTTGATAAGAGAATCAAGGAAGCAGTTGATAAGACACTCCATGAAGCAATGAGCAAGTGGAAGGCATCTCTGACTTCCACTCAGCAGACAATACCTATGGCATCCCGCTCTACTCCTACTGTAGAGGTTGGGAGTAATCCTGTAGACCCACCACCTAGCACATCTGTTGTAAGTATTTTTATGACATAGTAACTAGTCTTTTCAAGATGATATGTTTTCAAGATGATATGTTTTCAAGATGATATGTATATATGTATATAACATTCTTTACACAAATTTGTAGGCGTTGAAGCCATGCCATTTATAAAGTAAAGAATTTGTCGTTGCAAAGGCATTGGCTTACCCATCCCTACTAGGGGAAATATTTCATGGGTCTCCATTACCAACTGGTTGGGTTCGTGTGAGCCTGCTACGTATATTCCCCAAGTAGATGGATCTTCCATTGCCATATGCCCACCCAGATTGTGAAGCGCTTGGTGAGGCAGAAGGCGGAGTGATATTGTGGCCAAAAGCGTATGTCCTCTATACTGAATCTATATGGTAAATTTACATTAAATTAAATTGTTAGTGTGTGTATATGATGTCAATTGATCTAAAATTATATATATATACATGTTAAAAAGAAGACACCCAGAGCATCTAGGCCTCCACCTCCACCTCCTACATTACCAAGTTGGGTTCCACATGACCTACCTGTCCCGTTAGGTCCTAATTGTAGGGGTATGACAATATGGTTAGGCGAACATGATATAAATTGCCCTATAACAGTTTCTATAGATGCGGATGCTACAGGTCAATCATACGAAAGCAAACTATTTATACAAGATATTTTGGAGTTGTTTCGATATGATTGGCTGAATACATCTGTGATAGAGCTATGGATAAGGTGAGATCTTCTTTATACTAGAAAAGATTGGGCTTTGAAAATTAATGATGCCTTGTGGGCCTACAAAACTATCTACGAAACACCTATAGGAACCACTCCTTTCAGAGTGAATTTTGGAAAGCCTTGCCATCTACCATTGAGTTGGAACATAAGGCTTGCTGGAACATCAAAACACTAAATTTTGACTTATTTACAGTAGGAGAAAACTATTTTTTTTCAAATGTAGGAGTTAGAAGAGCTCAGAAGGACAACCTCTTAGAATGTCAGGATCTACAAAGATATAACCAAATTATGGCATGATGACAATATTAGGTAGAAGGATATTCAGGAGGGTGATCAAGTCTTATTCTATAATTCCATGTTAAGTCTTTTTCTTGGAAAACTCAAATATGGATGGCACAGATCCTACCTTGTTTAGTATGCCTATCCATATGGCAGTTTTCTCCTTTGGGATAAAGTATAAGGTGAATTCAAAGTAAATGGGAGTAGGCAAAAATGATACATTACCATTGAGGATTGTGTAGCATCTGAGCACAATAGCTATCACTACTTGAAAAACTCAACTTAAAAGATCCTCTATCTCCTCACAATCCTGAGCCAAAATCGGCTCTATGTCTTACTTTTTTCAGGCCTTCGATATAAAATAAGGCGCTTGTTGGGAGGCAGCCCAACACTTCTTTATCATCACTTCATTCCATTATAGCTAATATTTTCTTTGTTTCTAATTCATTTCTGGAAAAAAATAGTGTGAAATTGCCAATTGAGCCACCCAACCCAACATCTCTCTCTATCAAAGTTGGGCATCTGAAATAAGTGAACCGATCAATTCACTTCATGAGATGATCATTTCACCCACCAAGACAAATCTTCAAACATGGCGATTGATTGAAATTCAAACGATGCAATGCCACTCGCGATAACTCAATCGATCGATTGATTCTTCCAAATGGCTGGCTCAACACCGACGAGCCTTATGGATTCTATGAGATTTTTGGTTAGTTGGATGGGTTCCAATGTGAGCGACAATGCCAAGGTAACAATCTCAACCACATGTATTTCATGTATCACTTCTAGGAGTCTTAGCATGTGGATTGTGGCCACTACACCCCCACTGGACAATCTTATGAGGAGTATGGGGCCCATTGGGCTTACCATGACCACAACTCCCCATAATTGGGGGATTTAATACTACCATACAACCTCCTCCACTGCTCCTCCACCTCCTTATTATCCACTGCAGTGATCTTCTTCCCTTCATCTCAAGTTTGAGATTTGCTCGGGACAAGCAAAATTCTGTGTTCTGGGTGGAGGTGGGTAGTACATGACAATTTCACCCCCTATCTTCCCTTTTTTAGCATTATGTTTTTATCATTTAAATTTCTACTTGTAGTTTCATTTTTTTATGCTTATGTTTAAAAAATTGGCCTTCATTTAGTCATTCGTTATGAATAGATTTGCATCATTGTACCCCTTTGAATTCGATAAATCTTCCTTGCAATTTTTTTACAAATCACCCTAATTTTAAGACCCCAAAACTGGCATAATTCCTTGGAAATGTTGGCCATCCATATGGAATAAATAAGAGCCAAACATGAATTTTCTCTTTTTCAAACTATAGAGTAACTTATCATAAATCTTGTATAATGAGTTGATAGGAAGAATCAATCTGATGCAATGCCACTCGTTGAAAAAAAGAAAAAAATTGAATGTTTATAAGCACAAGAACAATCTTCCTCCTCCTTCATTTCCCAAAGAAAAGTAAAATAAAACCACCTTATGACAAACTCTATGTCTGGGGTGGCATGCTCCCCATCTCAATTTTTCCATACCCCTCGTATCCAATAGGGGCGTACTACTAAAGATGCCAAAGAGAACACTAAGAACATGCAATAAATGTAACTACTGTCCATGAATAAATAGCTCTCAAGTCAAATAGAGGAGGGATCACATTTTTCCACACCTTGTCCATCTTGTTGTTGTGCAAAAACTCACAAAAAGAAAGAAAAAATGGGAGTGTCAAAGCATAAGTCAGACAAAGTGTGTTTCCTACAAAGTCATAATCTAGAAACAAACTATGAAACATGTTTTAATAGGGAATACAAAATTATGTGTTACGTGGTTCTAGGATATTGGGTTGCCTGGACAAATAAGTACGTAAGAAACAAAGTGATGGCTATGAGGGTGAGGATATACATGTTGCTAGTATATTTTGCAATTATTTGTTATTTTATTAACTTAAGGAAAAGCAAAGATTTAAATATGTGGTATTTTGAAAAATATCTATTGATCTCTTTCTAAATATTATTTTCATAGTCATTTTATAGGAATTCATTCTCTTTTTACAATTTTCTAGAAATAATTGCAAATAGTCACTTATGACCAATAATGTGAATTCTTATATTTTTCATCCATGTTTTGTAGATTTTTCCTTCAAGCCACAATTCTTACCATATCAGTATGTGAGCCGACCAACTTATTCACTAAAACGGTTGTTTCATATATGAAGGACGTCTCTTCTCAGAGCCCATACCATCATTTCAGCTTTGGATCCACCATTCACCTTTGCTATTTAGTAATCCAAGATGGACATTACCAACTTTCCAGCACTAAATTTAGGTCACCAACTAAGTCTCTCAAATCCCTAAATGATCATCTTAGCTTTCTTCACAACCAAGTTTCCTCAGCAGCACACCACCACCTTGACTTAGGGTTTCACTATTGGTTCGGGAAAGATCAAGCGTCAACCAAGAATTTCACTTCCTCCTATGGTCAGTTTGAGATTGCTTCATGGCAATGACTTGAACGATCTTGAGGTGTCGTCACCCCACTTTCATTAGGGTTTGACTACTTTCCTCAATTTTTGTCCCATCATTCATGAATGAGGCGGTTCACTTGTTGAACCTGTCGTTTCACACCCAATGACCAACAATTTTCAACAGTTGTCAACTCTCCTTTCATTTCCCCCAATTTTAGGGTTTCCACCCCTCCTTCACCTACAAAAGGAGGGGGTACTCTACAAGAAAGGGTGATCCAACTTTTTGTACTAAAAATTTTTCTTTGAGGATTTGTTATTTCATTCTTGCATTATAATGTTTCTAGTTCTTCAATAAAGTAGAATTCATTCTTAGGATTCCAATTCTTATTGCACTATTCTTGGTCTTCTATGGGATCTAGGAAGTAAGGGAGATATCCATTTAATGATCACTATCTAAGATCCTTTTGGGATTCTACTTCTTCTTGTCTATGGATTACTTCCTTACTTCCTTCATTCTCCTTTTAGCTATTATGGATCATGATTAGTTTCTCATATCGAGTCGTGGGTAGTAGCCCCATACCCATGTTGTAACATATATTGATTCTTTATATGATTTTATTTGTTAGATGTCATTTGGTTTGTATAATCACCTGATTTAAATGACTTAATCTCTCATTTTTATCAAACGTTAGTCTTGGGGGATGTGACCACAAAATCCAAGGCTTCCAACAATCAAACAATGCATAAGGATCTGGATGATACCTCATAAGGATCTTTATTGAGATGATGGTGCTAGGATTTGTGAATTCCAAGACCAATGGGTTCACATGGAGTTCTTTTTTTGTAGATGTATTTGGGAATGTTTTTACATACCCTCTTCTATCTCTTTTTATCATATGAATTCCATTGATCTTTTTTCATACTGGCTATGTTGGCAAAACCCATAACCTTAATATCCAATCCCATTGATTCAATCTCATTTCATCAATCACTTGTTTTTCAATTGCTCTTTTCTTAGTTATAGTTTACTTCTTTTTCTTAGATAATTATTCTCTTATTGTTCTAACTGCAAATCTCTTTTTTTATCCTTAGCATAATAATTCTTTACTTGTTCCTAGCATAAATTTTATTTCATTGCAATTTTACTTCTTTATTCTAGCGTAATCAACTATCAAACTAACAAAATATCCTTTCCTATTCAAATAAACAAAACCTTTCAAAAATATTGTTCAAATTAATTAGGGTTCAAAAACCAATCTTGATAATGTTGTCCTATGGGATCAACCATTCTATGCTAATAAACAACCTTAATTGTAGTTATTCTATAAAAAGTTTAAACTCTAGGTTAACCCCCTAGTGAATTGGTGTGCTAAACAATGTGTATCATCTACTCATGGATATCTTGGGCTTAGACACCGATGGGAATGCACCCCATGCATGAAGAACTATGGGAGCTTCCACTTCTATTCCAATGGCACTAGATGCTCGAGAGAATGGCCAACATGATGGGATATACTTCTAAAACATTCCTTGCCAACACATACCACATACGAAGCCTCTTCAATAGTTTTTCCATCCATAACCCCCTCAGTCAGAGCCTCAATTGTCCTCCTTCATAATGGGAAACCTATACCATATGAATTCTAGCATGTAGAAGGACATCGACAACTATCAGAAAGACTTTGGATGCCATCTCAATGATATCCAACAAGAGGTCCAGATTATGCAACATGACTTTGAATGTTACTGGGTAGGTTTTGAACAACTTTAGTAAGACACGTGGTACCTTCGAGGTAGGATCAACATCATCTATCCACCCTTTCAACCCTCGATGAAACAATAGCAACAAATGCCTTAGCGATATTTTGGGACACTTAATACACAAGCTGCTCCAACACCCCCCGGGCCTCCCTACATCCAAGTTCCATCGCCATACAATTAGGCTGAGTTCATTTCTTACATAGGGACTACTTCGGATCAGAACCTGAACCAACCAATATTCTCAAAGTTGTCCTAGGGAGCAAACCCTGATTTCATCTCTAAATCATACTCAGATGGAAAAAGGTTGATTCAATCTTGCCTCGATGACAACCCACCTGATGGAAGCAATGCTTAAACTTCAACATCAACCTCTCAGGAGATGGGTATTTTAGAACTTGAATTGCATACCACCCTTATTATCCTAAGTTTAGGATTTTCTTGAGGGATAGAAAAATTTTCAACTTGGTCAGGAGGGTAGTTCACCGTTCTATATTTCCATCAAAGCTTCCTTTTATTTTTTTTCTCATGCATGCATGTACAGTTTCCATGTTCCCACATGTAGTATAAAAATTCAAATTTGTTAGTCTAAATTCCCATTATTATTAGAACTTTGTTGCTTATTATGTATTTTCAAAACTAAGGCTATGTGGTGTGAATTCAATAGTTAAATTACTATCTATGCATCTAGTTTCCCAATCTTTGTATTAATTTCTTGAACTCTTGCTTTTCATAGTTCATTGTCTCTTTGCTTGAGTTCAATGATCAATATTGGGTTATGTTTCATTTCAATGTTTGAAAATTCATGTCTCCTTGATTCACGTTGTGAATGACAAATGAAGGATTTGGGACTGATTGGATGGACATAGGGTTGGATCAAACTCCAAGCCACATTTTCACTAGACCATTTGTACTCTAAGGATTATTGAACCACACTTGAGATTTTCACCGAGGTACCACGAGGAAAATGATGAGATATTGAGATTTAGATAAAGAAAAATTATTATCCTTTGATGTTTTGCATGCCTTTCCACACTAGATTAAGTCAAAAATTGAAAATCTAAAAACATGTGAAAGAGGCTCAACATCCCAAAAATAGTGAAACGTCTTAGTGCTTATGCCTATAAATTACAATGCATAAACTAAAATCTTGATGATTAGTAAAAGAATGAGCGATTGTTTTCTCTTATAGGAGAGTTAAAGGTTGGTGCCCAGTAGTGTGCTCATAAATGTATGTATGTTGATCCTAGTGGTGTATCCCTTAAATCTCTTTATGGAGTCTTTAGGAAACCATAAGAGATCTATGAAGTCATCTCACTATTAGGGTTGGTTTGAGCATCGTATAAGGAGTTTGTCTTGCTTCTTTGGGCCAATTGGATTGGACTATGGTGATAGTTTCTTGCTATATTAACCATCCCGACTCAGATCGGGATCCTCAGAAGTCATTAGAGTCTTTGTTTTTCTTTAGGACCTAAATAAGTGGGAGGCACATTGTTCCTTATCTGTTTACATGAACATGTGATGATAGCTTATTTCTTGCCTTCTTCACCTGACTGATTCCTTACGTGACAACACTGTTGTGCTCTCTATTATTGTTCAAACCCCCATGATATTGGGTTGTAGTGAATTTGGTTAAACTTACATGAATGTTATGTGGTCTTAGCTTACTCAGATTTGCTTGAAAGGTGGGAGTTTTTTTTGTAACAACAAGCATCCAGAGGTTGGTGGTTTTAAACTATTTTTCCGAACCATAGCATTATCTCCAATCTTAATTTGGATGTTATATTTTATTATTCAAGTTTAGTCTTCTTGGGGACAAGAAAAGGATTAAGCTTGGGGTGGTTGATAGCACCCAAATTTGGAATTTTTTTCCTAAGTAATTTTCTATATTTTAATTCCTGTAACAGCCTGAATATGCCAAAAATAACAATAGATGCTTATCTTTTTGTTATTTATCTATTTTTAAAGATATAGTTGTTCAATTAGCCAAATTTAGGACTTACAAACACCAAACTAAAGAAATATCAATTTCCTCAATTTTCAGGACAAAGATTGAAACAATCCACATTCATTGACCAAATCAACCTAATGAGACCGACCTGATTTCATCCAAACTGAGTCAATTTTGGCCATGTACACTGTAACTGTAAGAACCCTGACCTTCGTTTAGGGCTTACCCTGTTTGCTTTGCTTAACCCTGGTGCTTTGATGCCTGCTAATCACCTTTAGTGGTGATTAGGGTGTGGTTGTGCTTTGTTAGAGTTGGTGGTACTACTTGCTAATAACCTAAGTTTAGGGTTTTGTGGGCAATTTTGCCACCGTGTGAGGTGTTCCTCCCTCTCTTTGCTTCCTCTTGTGTAGAGAGGAAGGCTTGGGCTCATTGCTTGAGTTCTTTGGGCCTTGGTTGAGCTTGTTTGGGCCTTGAGGTGCCTTGTTTGGGCTTGGTTGAGCCTTGTATCGGCCTAGATGTGTTTGTGTCGGCCAAGTTGAGTGTGTGTCACCCATGGCAATGTTGTGTGTCGCCCAAGGAACAATATGTTGTGTCGCCCATGGTGCATGTGCTTTGTATCGCCCATGGTGCTTGATCCAACCTTGACCTTGTTTGGTGGACACTTGGAGCATACCTTGGACAATTGTATAAGGCTTGTTAGAGTCGTGGCTTGAGCTCTAGGACAAGTGTCCTTTGGGTGGACGACACCTAGCTTGGATCTACCTTGTTTTCTCCTCCCTTTCCTTCTATATAGGTGGTTTTTTTCCTTTCTTTGAGTTCCTTTAATCCTTTAGTTTCCTTCTCCACCTTGAGTGCACCACACTCCCTCCTTTCCTTGCTTGTGTCGGCCGACACCCCTTTGAAGGTGCAGTGGTGGCCGATACCCCCTTGAATGAGCAGAGGTGGTCGACATCCCTTGAAGCTTGGAGTTATTCTTCTTCCTTAGAGCTTGGAGCTTAAGGCGGGTTGCATAACTTCTAGCCCTAACTCCATTATCTCTTGCTATGATCTTGTTTACATGTTAGTAGCTTAGTTTCTTGCTTATCTTTCATGTTGGCAGATCCTTGTGATCTAGGGTTTTGAGCACCTTGTGTTGGAGGAAGAACATGACCTTGTTAGACGATATCTCTTGTCTTAGTGTGTTGGGCGACATGTTTGCTCTTGTGTTGAGCGATAGACCTAGATGAGGTGTGTGTTGGCTGACAGGCCTTGTTGGGCGATAGGTTGAAGTGTCGGGTGACACCCCTGGCTCTTGTGACGGGCGTCACAACCCCTTGCTTTGCTTGTGTCGGCCGTTAAGGCCTTGACCATGTTGTGGCACGTTTTGTGGATATGTTCTCTCTTTCTCTCTCTCCTGGTTGTTAGTGTTTGGTGATGACCTGGCCAAGATAGGCTTTGTAGCAGGCGTTGTTGTGTGGTGTGTGACGAGTGTCACACCCCTTGTGTCGGCCGACAGGTTGATGGTAACGGGCGTTGCCCGATATGTGAGGGATGCCCGACACCCCACTCCTGATGTGCGTTGCTCCCTCTCCTTGAGACGCGGTGTCGTGCAACGCAGCGTTGCTGCTTATATACCTATCGTTATGAGTTGAGTATGGGTGAAGGCAGGTGGTCGTATATCCTCCCTTTTAGCGAGGGTTGTGTTACCCTTTTGTGACGATTCCTCGTATCATGAGATAGTCTAGTAGTGGATATCCCTGCTTTAAAATGTGGTAACTCCTTATATTGCAAAATAATGCTCGTTATCATAAGCTTATTCATTTATCTTATCCTGGATACACATATGGAAATGATCATCTATTAATGCTAAGAATGGCAATGGTAGTGGTAATGATAACACTTGTTCTGTATATCCAACATGACTACATACATGAAGTGAACACCTTGATTATTTGTATAATACTGAGATGAGAATAAGCATAGATAGGGTTTGCTTAATGATGTGCTTTCTACACTTGATCACCAGATAATGTAAGATTGATAAGTATAGCATCTCGAATGTTGTCTCATGATAGTAAGAATAGTCCTTATGTTGAAACTATGATTATTGAGTATACTAACCATGCAGGCGATGATTAGCCATGAAAAGGCTATGAGAAATACGTGATGAGTAACATCACTTTGATAATTACTCTTATTGAAGAGGTTACATGTACGATGTGTTTGTCCCATGATGATGATGTGAGCCTTTGATAGACAGTTGCAATACATGATGAGGGATTGAGATCCCATGGTATGTGATGATCCTTGAGATGGATCTGGATGGTTTCCAAGAGGCCAAGTGATAACATGTGATGTTGAATCCTTGAGATGAATCAGGTTGATGTGATTATAGTAATAATATAATGTTGAGTTTATGTTATTTACTTTCTGTCATATATTGTATGTTATACAACTTGGTTGAATATTGCAATCCATCTAAAAGATACTAAATAACCATAGTGAAATATATCATGTAGTTGCCCTGGTCATAGATCCATCATCGTCAGGAATTTGGTGATGGTGAAACGGGTTTTCCTACGGGATTACCCGGAGCGCATATTGTTTAATATGCGAGGTTGCTCCTAGATTAAACTAAGGAGGTAAGAGTGCAACTTCGGTTGTAGACTCAAGGGTGCGGATTCAGGCCCGTAGCCCAATTGTGATGAAGAGCATGGTGACCAGGCCCATGGCTCAGGATATGTGATATGATGAGCATTAATCCGTTCATGGCTCAAAGCACGATGTTCAGGCCCGTGGCTCAGTTTTACTAGCACCGTGACCTGTACCAAGGTGGGATAGGTAGAGGGTAGCCTGCGGAGCTGACCCTATGGCTAAGACCACTTCAGCATGAGACTGCGGTCCTGCTTGTGTTGTACTCGTGCATTGACCACGAGGTGGGAGGTCGTGGAGTCTGGCTCTTCCATGTCACCTTGTATGGCACCGACTCTGGGTTTCGCAACCGTCGGTTGGATTTGAATGGTATGGTTCACTTCCTCAGGGCATAAGAATATGTAATTCAACCGTTTAGTATTTACTACTTAAGGCAAAACACGGAACATTGATTGAGGCCTTGTTTGTGTAGTTAACCAGTTATATCTTGCAGTTACTTCTATATTCCTCAGGTATGTGGCAATATATCTTATCTTGATAATCATGTTATGTAGCAATATACATTATCTTGTCAATCATGTTCCATTAAAAGATATTTGGTTATATGCCTTTGTACAACTGGTAAGCTTGTTGGTAAGAATAGCTTTGCTTTATAATAGACTGCTCTTGTTATATCTCTTATCAGTTATCTGCGGTTATAAAATTCATCTTCCTGAGGTTCTGTAGTTGCGGTGGGGAGTTATGTTTCCCACTGGGACAATGTTCAATTGTCTCACCCCGCTGGTTTACTCCCTTTTTTGGTGGTCGAGCTAGACGTGGTGGTGGTCATGGTGTTGCGGTCGAGCAGCTAGGCGAGCAGTAGAAGGCAAGCGATGGATATGTTGCTGTTTTGGATGTTTTGTAGTACAGTCTAGAGTCATCCATGTACTCTCAGGTCCTTGGTAGTGTTTTGACATTGTTTCACGATGAACAAGCGATAATGTTTTGTATATCCTACTGTTGGCCGGATGTGGGCCTTTATGTATATGAACAGGTGGTGAACTCAGGTGTTGGATGAGCAGCTGTTCCTAGTTGTGGACACATATCGGATCTCATGAATGAATATATATATGACCTGATTCCTTGTAGGATGAGGACTGGAATGTAATAGTTTCACAGTTTATCAGTTTTCCGCAATCAGTTTTAAATAACCCATGTTTTCCATAATCTGTGGTTATGGTGATTTCCGCACGTTTTCGCGTAGCACCTCGCTGTCTGTGTGTTAGTGGGACGTGTTGCCACAAGTTTGGTATCAGAGCCTTAGGTTCGCTGAATCTGTAGGGATATAGGGCCAGGTCGTCTGTTCTTGTGTGTTGTCCAGATTTTCTTACAACCGTCTTCTGCCCTCAATGGAAGAAAAGTCAAGATGTCTGGAAACCATGAAGAACACTCAACTGAGTATAGTGATGCTGCATCAGTTGATGGAGCAGCAGGACATGCGCATGAAGATCGAGTGCCTGAGGTCCCCCAACCTAACCCAACCATTCTTGAACATCCTGCTTACCAACAACTTATGGGGCAGATAATGGCTACGATGAATCTCATGGTTGAGCGATTACCAGTGCCTCCTCCACGAGCACAGGTTCCCCATGGAGAATCATCGGTTATTGGGAAGACCTTTGAGCGGCTTCGTCGAGTCGGAGCTTCGGAGTATGCTGGAACGGCTGATCCAGCGGATGCAGATCTGTGGCTGACAAGTCTTGAAAAGGCTTTTCGGATCCTCGACATCCCCGAAGAAGACAAAGTAAAGCATGTTGTCTACCTTCTGAAGGGTAGTGCTGGTCACTGGTGGACCATTGAGGAAGAGAAGCGGCCTGGTGAGGTGATCTGTTACGAAGTGTTTCGACGCGAGTTCGTCAGCAGATACTTTCCAAAGACGTATCTGGATGAGAAGATCAATCAGTTTGAGAGTTTGCGACAAGGAACGATTAACATCACCGAGTATGAAGCCAAGTTCATGGATCTATTGAGGTTTTGTCCTCACATGGCGGCAACAGATGAGGAACGGATCAGACGTTTCGAGAAGGGTCTGAGTTCTGAGTTGACAGCACATGTGTCTACGTTGGAGAACTGAGAACGGTTTGCTACGTTCGTAGAATCTGTTCGAAGGATTGAGAGGTCAGTAAGGGAGAAAAGAGAATCCATGTCTCACAAAAGACCTGCTCAGTTTCAGGGACGGAGGTTTGGTGGCTTTAAGAAGCCCAAGTTTTCATCGCCGGCAGTGATGAGAAGTTCTGGCATACCGTCTCTGTTGTCTCCGAGTAAGGGGAGAGGTTATGTTCCTTCACCATCCAAGGCGCATAGTACAACTTCTTTGGCAGTGACAGGGCCAGCTAGGCCACAGTTTGAGGATAGGTCATGTCATCATTGTGGACAAGTCGGGCATTTCAGGCTTAATTGCCCGAATAGAGATGTTGAAGTGACGCAGCAGCTGAGGTAGAATCAACAAGGGTTAGAGAGGCTGCAGCCTAGTGGTAGCAGAGGACGAGGACGTGGTCAAGCATCTCAAGCTGGATCATCTACTCAAGGAAACAGAGGTCGTGGACAGCAAGCAATGCCTTGATTCTATGCCATGAGTCAGTCGGAGGCGATAGTCAACCCGCGAGTAGTGACAGGTCAGATGGAGTTATTTCATTCTGATATGTCTTCTTCTTGCTTTCTATCTGTTTAGGTTGACCCGGGTGCTACACACTCTTTTCTCGCCTATAGTATGCTTCAGAACTGTCGTTTACTTGTTAGCTGTAAGAAGGATAGCTTGTTGTTAGAAACCCCTCGTGATGGTTCCTCTTTGCTTCAAGAAGAGTGTCCATCTTGTGTCTTGTCTTTCTCAAGACACTGCATCCAAGTGGATCTTATACCACTTGATATGCATGGTTTCAATGTTATCCTTGGGATGGATACCTTAGAGAAGTATAAGGTTGTTTTGGACTATGGTTCCAAGCAGGCAGTGTTTGATGATGATGGAGAGAAGTGGATCTTACAGGGAGATAGGAAGATTCTTCCGACGTGTCTGGTATCAACTATGGTGGCAGAGAAGTTGTTACGAAAAGGATGTGAGGTGTTCTTAGCCCATGTAGTGGATACCATTGTGGTTACCAAGGTGAAAGATCCTAGCCTTGAGGAGGTGTCTGTTGTTCGAGAGTTTGCGGATGTGTTTCCTGAAGAGTTTCCTAGTGTTCCTCCACCCCGAGAGATTGATTTCGAGATCAATCTGGTACCAGGAACGCAACCAGTTGCACAAATACCATATAGGATGGCTCCAATAGAGATGGCAGAGCGGAAGAAGTAGTCACAAGAGTTGCTGGACAAAGGTTTTATCCGACCGAGTATGTCGCCTTGGGGTGCTCCCGTGTTGTTCGTTAAGAAGGATGGTTCGATGCGGTTGTGTATAGACTACCGAAAGTTGAACAAAGTCACGATCAATAACAAGTACCCGTTACCGAGGATAGATGATCTGTTTGATTAGTTGCGTGGTGCTACAATGTTTTCAAAGATCGATCTACGGTCCGGATATCATCAGTTGAGGATTAAGGCGGATGACATACCAAAGTCAGCTTTCAGGACGAGGTATGGTCATTTCGAGTTTGTGGTTATGCCGTTTGGGCTAACCAATGCACCTGCTGCTTTCATGGACCTGATGAACAAAGTGTTCCATCTGTTCTTATATCAATTTGTTGTAGTCTTTATAGATGACATTTTGTTCTATAGTCAGGACAGGCAAGAGCATGAACAACATCTTCGACGAGCATTGACTCTTCTTCGCCAACATCAACTATATGCCAAGTTCATTAAGTGTGAGTTCTGGTTGGAAGAAGTGACTTTCTTGGGTCATGTGATATCTGCAGAAGGAGTCAAGGTAGATCCGAAGAAGGTGGAATCCGTTGTGGATTGGGAGCAACCGAAGACGCCGACAGAAGTTCGTAGTTTCCTGGGTTTTGCAGGATACTACCAGAGGTTTATCAAGGACTTCAGTACGATCGCGTTGCCGATGACGAAGTTGACCAGGAAGGATGTACCTTTTGTTTGGGATGATCGATGTCAACAAGATTTCCAGAGTTTGAAGGAGAAGCTGACCAGTGCTCCAATGTTGATCTTGCCAGAGCCTGGGAAAGGCTATGTTGTTTTTTGTGATGCTTCCAAGAAAGGTTTAGGTTGTGTGCTAATGCAGGAAGATCTTGTGGTTTCTTTTGCCTCGCGACAACTCAAGAAACATGAGGAGAACTATCTGACTCATGACTTGGAGTTGGCAGCAATGGTTCATGCGTTAAAGATTTGGAGACACTATCTGTATGGGGAAGTGTGTCAAATCTTTACGGATCATAAGAATCTGAAGTATATCTTTTCGCAACATGAGTTGAACATGCGACAACGCCGATGGATGGAGTTGATCAATGATTACGACTGCACTATCGAGTACCATCCTGGTAAGGCGAATGTGGTAGCGGATGCACTTAGTAGAAAGTCTTCTTCTCTTTCTTCTGAGAAGGCCCAGTTGAGTTCTTTGGTATGCCATAGGCGAGAAATGTTTGTTTCTCTACGATAGATGAATGTGCAGATGGAAGTTTCTTTGTTATCTAGTCTTTTAGCACAGATGCAAGTCAAGCCTACATTGAGACAGCAGATGAAGGATGCACATCAGAGAGATGATGTGGTACAATTGATCAGATTAGAGTTCGACAGTGACAAGCGTGATGGGTTTCATGTGTCCGAGGATGGACTAGTCTGCTATCATGATATGATGGTGGTTCCTAATGTTGATGAGCTGAGTAAGTAGGTGCTCAAGGAAGCACACACATCGATGTATGCTATGCATCCAGGTGTCACCAAGATGTATCACAGTTTGAAGGACTTGTATTGGTGTCTTGGATTGAAGAAAGATGTAGCTGAGTTAGTGGCGAGATGTGCGGTTTGTCAGCAAGTGAAGGCTGAACATCAGAAGCCGGCAGGTACGTTGCAACCTTTGTCGATACCGCAGTGGAAATGGGATCACATAACCATGGATTTCGTAGTTGGTCTACCCAGGACAACTAGGAATCATGATTCCATTTGGGTGATAGTGGACAGATTGACTAAGTCTGCCCATTTTCTACCAGTGAAGACAATGTATACAACCGAGAAACTCGCTCGAGTGTATGTTGATGAGATAGTACGTTTGCATAGTGTGCCAACAATGATAGTTTCAGACAGAGGTCCTCAATTTACGAGTCACTTTTGGAAACAGTTGTATAGAGCGTTGGGAATGCAGTTGAGGTTCAGTACAACCTTTCACCTACAGACAGATGGACATTCTGAAAGGACTATTCAGACTTTGGAAGATCTCCTTCGAGCTTGTGCTTTGCAGTTTCTAGGCAACTGGGATGTACACCTTAGCTTGATAGAGTTTGCCTACAACAACAGTTATCAGCAGAGCATTGACATGGCTCCTTATGAGGCTTTGTATGGAAGGAAGTGGAGATCCCCTTTGTGTTGGTATGAGTCTGCGAGTATCAGCTTTTGGGTCCTGAGTTAGTACAACAGACAACAGAAAAGATCAAAGTGATACATCAAAAGTTGAAAGTGGCACAGGACAGACAAAAGTCTTATGCAGACAATCGCCGACGACCTTTAGAGTTCTAAGTAGTAGACAAAGTGTATCTTAAAGTCTCACCGTGGAAAGGTGTGATAAGGTTTGGTCGGAAGGGTAAGTTGGCACCCATGTATATGGGGCTTTACCTAGTCACATCACGTGTTGGCAAGGTATCTTACGAGATAGAGTTGCCTCCAGAATTGCACAGGTTAAATCCAGTGTTCCATGTCAGTATGCTGAAGAAAAGTCATCCAGATTCAGGTACAGTAATACAACCAGTTGAGGTCGAGCTTGATGAAGATGTGACCTACGAGGAAGGTCCTGTGGCGATCCTTGACAAAAGGGTCAAGAAGCTAAAGAGGAAGGATCTAGTTCTTGTAAAGGTTCTTTGGCAGCATCGTGGCATTGAGGAAGCCACGTGGGAGCTTGAGGAAGAGATGAGGAGGAAGTATCCCTCACTTTTCTCTTCGGATTTCGGGGACGAAATCCCTTAAAGGGGGTTAGCTTGTAAGAACCCTGACCTTCATTTAGGGCTTACCCTATTTGCTTTGCTTAACCCTGGTGCTTTGATGCCTGCTAATCACCTTTAGTGGTGATTAGGGTTTGGTTGTGCTTTGTTAGAATTGGAGGTACTACTTGCTAATAACCTAAGTTGAGGGTGTTGTGGACAATTCTTCCACTGTGTGAGGTGTTCCTCCCTCTCTTTGCTTCCTCTTGTGTAGAGAGGTAGGCTTGGGCTCGTTGCTTGAGTTCTTTGGGCCTTGGTTGAGCTTGTTTGGGCCTTGAGGTGCTTTGTTTGGGCTTGGTTGAGCCCTGTATCGGCCTAGAGGTATTTGTGTCGGCCAAGTTGAGTGTGTGTCGCCCATGGCAATGGTGTGTGTCGCCTAAGGAACAATATGTTGTGTCGCCCATGGTGCATGTGCTTTGTGTCGCCCATGGTGCTTGATCCAACCTTGACCTTGTTTGGTGGACACTTGGAGCATACCTTGGACAATTGTATAAGGCTTGGTAGAGTGGTGGCTTGAGCTCTAGGACAAGTTTCCTTTGGGTGGACGACACCTAGCTTGGATCTACCTTGTTTTCTCCTCCCTTTCCTTCTATATAGGTGGTTCTTTTCCTTGCTTTGAGTTCCTTTGATCCTTTAGTTTCCTTCTCCACCTTGAGTGCACCACACTCCCTCCTTTCCTTGCTTGTGTCGGCTGACACCCCTTTGAAGGAGCAGTGGTGGCGGATACCCCCTTGAAGGAGCAGAGGTGGTCGACATCCCTTGAAGCTTGGAGTTCTTCTTCTTCCTTGGAGCTTGGAGCTTAAGGCGGGTTGCATAACTTCTAACCCTAACTCCATTATCTATTGCTATGATCTTGTTTACATGTTAGTAGCTTAGTTTCTTGCTTAGCTTTCATGTTCGCAGATCCTTGTGATCTAGGGTTATGAGCACCTTGTGTTGGAGGAAGAACATGACCTTGTTGGACGATATCTCTTGTCTTAGTGTGTTGGGTGACATGTTTGCTCTTGTGTTGAGCGATAGACCTAGATGAGGTGTGTGTTGGCCGACAAGCCTTGTTGGGCGATAGGTCGAAGTGTCGGCAACACCCCTGGCTCTTGTGACGGGCGTCACAACCCCTTGCTTTTCTTGTGTCGGCCGTTAAGGCCTTGACCATGTTGTGGCACGTTTTGTGGATATGTTCTCTCTTTCTCTCTCTCCTGGTTGTTAGTGTTTGGTGATGACCTGGCCGAGATAGGCTTTGTAGCAGGCGTTGTTGTGTGGTGTGTGAAGGGCGTCACACCCCTTGTGTCGGCCGATAGGCTGATGGTAACGAGCGTTGCCTGATATGTGAGGGATGCCCGACAACCCACTCCTGACGTGCGTTGCTCCCTCTCCTTGAGACACGGTGTCGTGCAACGCAGCGTTGTTGCTTATATACCTATCGTTATGAGTTGATTATGGGTGAGGGTAGGTGACCCTATATCCTCCCTTTTAGTGAGGGTTTTGTTATCTGTTTGTGACGATTCCTCGTATCATGAGATAGTCTAGTAGTGGATATCCCTGCTTTAAAACGTGGTAACTCCTTATATTGCAAAATAATGCTCGTTATCATAAGCTTATTCATTTATCTTATCATGGCTACACATATGGAAATGATCATCTATTAATGCTAAGAATGGCAATGGTAGTGGTAATGATAACGCTTGTTCTGTATATCCAACATGACTACATACATGAAGTGAACACCTTGATTATTTGTATAATACTAAGATGAGGATAAGCATAGATAGGGTTTGCTTAATGATGTGCTTTCTACACTTGATTACCAGATAATGTAAGATTGATATGTATAGCATCTCGAATGTCGTCTCATGATAGTAAGCATAATCGTTATGTTGAAACTATGATTATTGAGTATACTAACCATGCAGGCGATGATTAGCCATGAAAAGGCTATGAAAAATACGTGATGAGTAACATCACTTTGATAATTACTCTTGTTGAAGAGGTTACATGTACGATGTGTTTATCCCATGATGATGATGTGAGCCTTTGAGAGGCAGTGGCAATACATGATGAGGGATTGAGATCCCATGGTATGTGATGATCCTTGAGATGGATCTCGATGGTTGGCAAGAGGCCAAGTGATAACATGTGATGTTGAATCCTTGAGATGGATCAGGTTGATGTGATTACAGTAATAATATAGTGTTGAGTTTATGTTATTTACTTTTTGTCATATCTTGCATGTTATACAACTTGGTTGAATCTTGAAATCCATCTAAAAGATACTAATAACCACAGTGAAATATATCATGTAGTTGTCCTGGCCATAGATCCATCATCGTCAGGAATTTTTTGATGGTGAAACGGGTTCTCCTACGGGATTACCCGGAGCGCATATTGTTGAATATGCGAGGTTGCTCCTAGCCTAAACTAAGCAGGTAAGAGTGCAACTTTGGTTGTAGACTCAAGGGTGCGGATTCAGGCCCGTAGCCCAATTGTGATGAAGAGCATGGTGACCAGGCCCATGGCTCAGGATATGTGATATGATGAGCATGAATGTGTTCATGGCTCAGAGCACGATGTTCAGGCCCGTGGCTCAGTTTTACTAGCACCGTGACCTGTACCAAGGCGGGCTAGGCAGAGGGTAGCCTACAGAGCTGACCCTGTGGCTAAGACCACTTCAGTATGAGACTGTGTGAAGTGACCGATGAACAAATCGTTACTAATTAAGCAGAATTAACATAAACAACGGATTAACAAAAATCACTAAAAATTAAAACCATTTTTCAAAGAGATCCATTCCAAGGAAAACTCTTACTGAAAGGTCCAAAACCTTATAGACATAATTATTCACATTGTACATATCTGGTACATCTCATCTTGAGAATAACATATAACAGTTGCTTTACCAAACTATACATGAGCAACATAAAACCTCGAGGCACATAAGCCAAAATCTCTTTTTGATCATAAAACTAGTACGAACCAATTCCAAAGACCTGAGAGTACAGAGACGACACATATGACTCATATCTACAAGACATGACAGATAATACACTCAACCTGAGCTGTCACTGCTGCCTCAACTATTGATCTTCCTCTATAGAAAGATCTTCACCTTCTCGTGTACGTCCACCTAAAAATTTGGGTCCCACGGGGGTGAGACAATTGAAAATTGCCCCAGCGAGAGATATAACTCTCCGCCGACCATATTATCATCACAGGTTAAGCAATTATAAAATGAGCAGAGGTTCTCTTTATATTAATAGGCATGATTAATCACTATATGAACAGAATGAAGTAGTCTCCTTTCTTAAGGAGAACTTTGCATCTACCCATGGTAGAATTAATAATTAACTACCTGTTTTGCAAGGAATGTAAAGAAACATAAATCACATCTATCCACTAAGGATGCATAAAAGAAATGTAGCATCAGCCAAATGATTTCCGTATTTAAGCAAACATGCTAGGTGGCTGATTACATTTTACAATCACACTTAAGCCCTGAGGAGATGAGGTATACCGCTCATACTCCAACCGACCACTGCGAAGTCAAAATTGGTACCATACAAGGTAAATGGAAGAGCTGGACTCCATGACCTCACCCGTCTCGGTCAGTGCGAGAAATGGCAGGACATCTCATGTCTCTGCAAAATAGCTTTCCAGGGTATACTGGCAACTTCACTATAGAGTTGCACGGTCAGCTGCACTCTCGTTAGGATTGAGAGATCTCGTGTTTATCTACCATCAACCTGAGGAAGGGTCGATTAGATTTCGTGTTTATCTACATCGAATCCCAACGAATAATGAAGGATTTAGAGATTTCATGTTTACCTACCATCAATCCCTCATTCGGGGCGTACGGATATTTTCACCCATCACCCCCACGTATTAAAAAATATGCGGTCTCCAGGAGATCCCGTAGGAAAACCTATTTCACCATTCAGCAATTTACTAATGCTGATGGATCTATGGCCAAGGCTCTACATGATAAGATTCCACTTGATTAATTAAGTGCATTGCCATATTCTTTTAACATCAATAAAGTTTTCAAACATGAATTATTATGACAAATGTTACAAAGAACAAGCGTAATACATCTATCAAGTACTTTCAAATCTTTAAAACACATGATACTTGGGATCTCGGTCCCTTATCACATTACTGGGAATTCTCATCCCTTCACATCATCATTATCATGATTAAGGGGTCTGGGTATTCCAACCCTTAGATCATCACATAACATTGTTACCTCTATAACAGGTAACCATTACCTCTAGGTCCTCAGACCAAGGTATTCATTTCATTTGTTGTGAAAGTATTCACATGGCTCACAAGGCCATTACACATCTTGTCACCTCTCACTAGGCAACAACTTATTCACATGGCTCACAAGGCCATCACACATCTTGTCACCTCTCACTAGGCAACAACTTATTCACATGGCTCACAAGGCCATCACACATCTTGTCACCTCTCACTAGGCAACAACTTATTATACAAGTATTTAACATGCCTTACAAGGCTTATGCGATAAGAGAAATACAACATTCCCATCATTAGGGTTAGGGTTTTCCCTTTCTTATCAATTGAGGTTTCTCTTACATATCATTACCCTTCATTAGGGTTAGGGTTTTCCATTATTAACCAGTTAGGTTTTCAAGATCATATTATCAATAATCAAACCCTAATTCATTGCTCCACACATCTAGGAGCCAACATTGATACCATAAGTATTCAATCATACTTATTTATTCTCATCATTTATCATTAAATGAATCATCAACACAAGGTATGAGTTCATCTCTCATCCTTACCCGGGTATGACTACATCATACTTTATTAACTTGGCTTAATCCTTTCCCAAGGTATGTTAGCCCACACTTATCAAAGTGCATCAAACTCATTACATTTCAATGTAATAATTGACATAACACACTTCATGTACTACTCATCCAAGTATATTGGATTTGAGGTGCATTGAGGTGTATCAACCTTGGAGTGTTGGATGTGATATCTATCATGCCTTGATGTATCACTTCCCTCATCACTTATCTTGTATTAGGGTATTTCCCATCCTAATACTTTAAGCACCAACCTATCACATTTATCATGTAATGTATTGGTCATAAGTCACACAATTGAATTATTCAACCATCATTAATGATATGAACTCATCTCAGGTTAAGGCATTATTGATATAGGATTAACCATTATCAACCACTCTAGGTGTTTCACCTATCAAGGTATTATCCAAACCATTACTTGGTGTTACACTCATCACTCCTAAGAGTGTCTTGCCCTTACCTTTACAAGGTGTATAGGGTTAAATCATGTGCATATGTTCACCATATCGGGTTGTAGGTGTATAGACACTTACCATATCGGGCTAGGATTTGCACTTGTCTCCATATCGGGCATGAGGTACCTTCTTGATCTCATATCGGGCACAAGATATATGTATGTGTTTCCCATGATACTTATTATGTATCAACCCATCACCATGTCAGGCTAGAAGTACATTCAATCACCCTATTGGGCTAGTCACCATCTAGGGTTAGCCATGATGGGCTAGGGTTACCATATCAGACTCAACCCAATATACAAGTCAATTGGAGTGTAGGGCACCAAACCAAATTGGGATACATCATCGTACATTAGGTTGCAACACCCATGTCGGGTTAGGGTTGATTATGTCGGGCACATGGCATATATATGTGTCGCCCATGATACTTAAGGGGTATCAACTTATCACCATATCGGGCTATCATATTGTCTAGGGTTGTGTATCGTGCAACCCAATCGCTCAACCCTATCATGAAACCCTATCGTGCATCCATGTCATGCATCTATGTTGTGCATTCATGTCATGTAATAACACTTGTTACTCTTCTCTTATATCGGGTTACCCAAATTAGGGTTTCATGTCAACTTATAAGTATTCATTCAATCTTGTATCATGTACAGAGTCTATACTTGACTCCCTATCATGCAAGAGGTGTACACTACACCCCCATATCGTTCAATAAGGTTTACAAACCTATTCATATTATCTTAGTGAAATAGGTGCATCATCATATCGGGTTAGAGGTGCTTGCATATGTGCTTGCACCCGATATCACTTTTATAAAGTGATACCATCATCTTCAAGCTCTAGACCTTTGTTCTAACTGATATAATTCATGGAAACAGGTCTAATAAACTAATTGAACTCATAATTTCATCAACTATTTCAGGAAATTTCGGAATTAAAAGTATTTCACTAATTAGAGAAATTTAGGTGAAAAATAATAACATGGTTGAGTTCAAGTTATATAACCCGCCTTAAGAACCACTTCAAAGCTTCAAGGTCCAAAGCTCCATGTTCCTAAGGTTGAAGATGACTTTATCAAAGGTCCAAGGCTCGTTCAGAACTCCTTAATATACAAGGAATCACCATGGATAAGAAATTGGTGAAGAAGAATAGAAAGGTAGATCATAACCCTAATTCCATGCTTCAATTCAAGCTTGAAGACAACTATATCTTACCTTAGGGTTATGTTTTGAGTTCCTTAGCTCCTTGGCCGACACCCTACCACTCTTGGGTGATATGGACTTCCTCTTGGCCGACACAACCTTGCTTGTGGCCGATACCCCCTCACTTGTGGCCAAATTCACTTCAATTGGCCGATATCAACTTGCTATGGTCAATATCAAAATGGTATGGCCGATACACTTGCTATGGCCAATACCCAAGGCCTATGCACGATACCCTTGTGACCTTGCACGATATGGCAACCCTCTTGCACAATATGGCACTCACTTGCACGATATGGCACTCACTTGCACGATATGACACTCAACTCTTCACCCTATTGGCCGATATCACCTCATATGGCCAATTTCACCTACTTGGCCGATATGCTCTTGTTATGGGTGATATCCAAGGACCTATGCACGATATGCTTGCTTTCGTGCACGATAAAAGAGCCCCATGCATGATACCACAAGGTAGGAGGGTGGTAAGGGTCGAAAAACTTCACTTAAGGGTGAAACTAGGGGTATATATACTTGTTGTTCATGAAGAAAGGCAAAAATGAGGTGTCAACATTTTGAGCTAGTAGGTGCCACATGTCATGCATGGGTGACACGTGTCCATGCATGCATAAACATTTATATTGACATGAAAAACGGTTGAGGATCATTTGGAGATAATGATTCGGCCATTACATATCCTTTTGAATAAAATATATTAATTAATTCATCACTTTATGCACAACCCGTCACAACTTTGCTAAGGAAGTTGTAACCCGTCACAACTCACCTCCTTGAGGTGCTTTGCATGATATGGCTTTTTCCAAGAGTTCATAAAACGATATGGGACACCTCCTTGGGCTCCATGGCCGATAGGCTTTCATATATAAGCTTTTCAACTTGATACAACTCAAGTTAAGCTTCCAAATTCCACCCTTTTTCTTGGTCATTTCATCACCAAGATTACCATCATTCATAATGGAATCAAACATGTTGTATCATTCATTCTCTCTCCTATAAATAATACTATGAGGGAGTAGGAACACTCTAGATGTGATAATTTTCATATTAACCCCACATTTTGGGTAAATTGCATTTTGTACTAAAATTGGTGCACAATGCTCCAACATTGTTCAAACAAGTTCAAACTTGGAATTTAGGCTTTCCACAAGCCACCACCTTGCATCAATCTCTCAATAATGATGTTACAACACATGAGACATGTTCAACATGTGACATTTTGCATTATAGCCCCTCAATTTGGGTAAATTGCACTTTGGTCCAAAACAAAGGAAAATTGCTCAAACAACATTCAATTAGGACCAAACTTAAAACATGAGTGTGTCACATGATAACAAAGAACCTTAGAGGATTATATTAAAGTTCTAATCAACTAAATTAGCCAAAACAAATAGGGTTACCTCATAACCCAGGTCAGGGTCGTTACACTGTGGTCCTGCTTGTGTTGTACTCATGCACTGACCATGAGGTGGGAAGTCGTGGAGTTTGGATCTTCCATGTGACCTTGTATGGCACTGACTCTGGATTTCACATCTGTCGGTTGGATTTGAACAGTACAGTTCACTTCCTCAGGGCATAAGAATATGTAATTCAACCGTTTAGTATTTACTACTTAAGGCAAAACACGGAACATTGATTGAGGCCTTGTTTGTGTAGTTAACCAGTTATATCTTGCAGTTACTTCTATATTCCTCATGTATGTGGCAATATGTCTTATCTTGATTATCATGTTATGTAGCAATATACCTTATCTTGTCAATCATGTTCCATTGAGAGATATTTGGTTATATGCCTTTGTACAGTTGGTAAGCTTGTCGGTAAGAATAGCTTTGCTTTATAATAGACTGCTCTTGTTATATATCTTATCAATTATCTGTTGTTATAAGCTTCATCTTCCCTAGGTTATGTAGTTGCGGTGGGGAGTTATGTTTCCCGCTGGGACAATGTTCAATTGTCTCACCCCACTGGTTTACACCCTTTTTAGGTGGTCGAGCTAGACATGGTGGTGGTCGTGGTGTTGCAGTCGAGTAGCTAGGCGAGCAGTAGAAGGCAAGCGATGGATATGTTGCTGTTTTGGATGTTTTGTAGTAGAGTCTAGAGTCATCCCTGTACTCTCAGGTCCTTGGCAGTGTTTTGACGTTGTTTCATGATGAACAAGCGATAATGTTTTGTATATCCTACTGTTGGCCGGATGTGGGCCTTTATGTATATGAACAAGTGGTGAACTCATGTGTTGGAGAGCAGCTGTTCCTAGCTGTTGACACATATCAGATCTCGTGAATGTATATATATATATATATATATATATATATATATATATATATATATATATATATATATATATATATATATATATATATATATATATATATATATATATATATATATATATATATGACCTGTTTCCTTGTAGGATGAGGACTAGAATGTTATAGTTTCACAGTTTATCAGTTTTCCGCAATCGGTTTTAAATAACCCGTGTTTTCCATAATCTGTGGTTATGGTGATTTCCGCACATTTTCGCGTAACACCTTGCTGTCTGTGTGATAGTGGGTCATGTTGCCATAGTAACATACATCAACTCTCCATCAACCTTTTTCATTAGTGGACATGCACATTGTAACATACATCAACTCTTCATCAACCTTTTTCATTAGCAGACAATCAATATAGTGGTTCACTAAATTATCAACCAATGGCCACCTCTGTTGCCAACATCCTTTCTAATGGAGCATGTCATAGACCTCCTACTAATGGTACCAAACCTACCAATTAAATCTAAATTGGCCTAGATTAGCTATCCTCCTCTACCTACCATTTTCCATCAGAAGGCATCCAAAGCCCCCCCTCGATGGCTAGCTCCAACGACCATGATCCAACACACTCTAATGGTGGGCTAAGACAACCTCCTTTGTTGGCCCCAAATGATGGCACACAAAATGTGGTAGAGTGATGGTATAAAATACAACACAATTTATTCTAAATTTGGTCCAGTTTTGTCTCTTTTCCCACCATCATATGAAACCTACCAAATTTTATTTAAACTGGTCATGTTTCGTCTCCACTAATAAATATTTTACCTACTTCTAGAAACACCCTACCTAGCCACAAGGACATTAGTTACACGTTTTTGGTCCCAGATCTCTGTCTTAGAATTCTAAGGCCCAAGAAGGTCGAGGATCTCCATCTTACATCCATTTCATTGGTTTACACCCATCCTCCACCAACCTAAACCATCTTCCATAGACTTCCTCCACCTTCCACTCACTTCCATTGGTCTCCATATCCATCCATCCACACAAACTATTGTTTGGGATGGAATTGAAGAGAAATGAGACCTAGGAGTCTAGAAGATCAAGTGGGATGATATGAACGAGATCCAAACCATCTAGTATACTAAGGATGAGAGAAGCCTCTCCTCCATGGGATAATCTCTTCCTCATCTTTCCTTCCATAATTTTTTCTTGTTTGGTACAAATGTTGCATTTCTATCTTTGTTCCGTGCTAACTATTCTTATCTATTTCTAGTTGATCTTTGTCTATGCTATGCAACATGTTTTGGACATGTTTATGCACTTTGACTCTAAACAAGTAGTTAATATTCAAATCTTGCATATTTCTCTTCCATCTTCTCTGTTTCATTATGATTGTTGGTTTGATTGATCTCTTTGCTGCATGAATTTTTCCTGTAACCTTGAAATATTGCTGGTAAGAATGGTAGAGAAGGTAGTTTGGACTGAAATTTGAGATGATGAAGTCCAAGGGAGGATGTACCATGAGTCCATGTTGGAACGATTTCATACTGGGTAGAAAAAATGACCCAATTTTATCCAAATCGGGCTAGGTTTGTTGTATTAGATTTCCTAGTGGATCTTCTACTACTGCTAGAGTTTCTATATTTTTTGGATATAAGAGGAAATCTGGGACACTTGGAAGTGTTTGTCTATGATCCTGGAAAGAGGTCTTAGACTTTTGATAGGATTTAAGTCACAGTTTCTGAGAGCGAGTGCGATGATCCCCACAGGAGTAGCTACCACAATATATTATGGGTTATGATGTTACTTTCTTGCTAAGGTGCTTGAGGTTTGTATATGCCCAAGAGCAAGGTGCATAGACTACCTAATTTGTGGTGACATATCCAAGAACTCCTTCTCTAGTTTAGTAGGATATGACATAATCTACTTTCTATATTTAGACTTGTTTTACTTTGTTTTGTTTTCCTTGTCATGTTCTAGTTTTATACATCTATCAACCATCCATTTTGCTTCAATAAGTAAGGGAAAAATCATAGGCTATTAAACATCTCCATGCCCCTATATTTTACCTCATATTCTACAATAAACTCTATATTGATTTGTAGTCATCTCTTAATGTTGGGTTATATATTTAAAGTACAATCCTTTATAACTAGCCTAACTATGTTGTGACATATGATAGTGATTAGAAGGCCATGATGAAACATCCTGTAAAGTATGATAAAGTATTCTACCATTAACAATGTACTAATGAGAACCTTGTTGGCTATGTCTCTACTGTTCAGATACCTTTCGATTCAATTATGAAAAAGACATCCTCATATGTCCAAGATGATTGTAGTGAAAACACCTCTTTTGAGTTGAAGGATGTGCACCAGATGGTTTCATCCACACTGAATCTATACTATATGATATAGATGGAGGAAAAACATGGCCTCTACCTTTTCTTATAGACCTCAAGGACTATGATTGTGTCCTTGGTTTATATGTAGTTGATCCCTTGATGGCTATGAATCTTATTTTTTGTTGCATGTAGAAAACCTCTTCTTATAGTAGCTCCCTAGTTTTTCTGCATATATTTGAGCATTCTTCCTATTAGCCTCATAATCACAAAAGTCCCATGTTTTCCTTTCTATCTTCCTCATAGCTTCCACAATGGTGAAATTCTATGGTAGATGCCAACTTGGCCAACTTAACACTCTCAACCCTTTCTCAACCTTCTAATGTTTTCCTTCATTGCGGGTGCCATGTTTGGTTACAAGGTAAAATTTACATCTTAGTAATGTTAGATCTGTACTCTTTTATCTTTATCTAACTATCTACTAATTTGTATTCTTGACTAGTTTTAGGAACTTTGACATATATTAGTGTGGTACATTTAGTATTGATTGGCTAGCTTTATTCCAGTCCCCGGAAATGGTTAAATGGTAGATGTAGTTTGAATTTCAATTGAACACTTTTCAATGCATGGGAAACCGTGATTCCTAATAGTGTGTGGGAGATTTACACATACCATATGATCCTCATGGAGGTTTGACGCATCCCAGCCAGATATAAATCCATTAGCAAAGGGATTGATGGGTGACCAAGTGAGCATGAACATATCTACAAAGAACTTGCCAGCATACTCAACTACTATATCTCTTTATGAGCTCATTAACATTTGTCTCATCATCCATATGTAAGAATTTTCTTCTACATTTCTTTGATTTGTAAAATAGAATATTTTTGACATTTTTGTTTCCTTGTGCAACTAATTAAATATGACCATTATAGGGAGAAATATGATAATGATTACAAGTTCAAACATCATAGCCTTCTACCCTGGATGCGTATTGTTAGATGACTAATCCATCACCATATGAGCTTTATAGAGAGGTAGCCTAAACATTGTTGATATTTCAAGATTGTGTTCAAATTGTGATTTACCTTGGATCAATAATTCATTTCCTTAGTACTAGAGCCTACTACAACTCATTCTTTAGTTAGGATAACTTTAGAGGGACCTAAATCCACCAAGATCCTAGTTTGAGAGAGGGACTCATCAAAAATATCTTTATCTCAAGTTTTGCTACAAGACACCATCAAAGGAAGAAGTTCAAGGGAGTTTAGTGTCATCACGTATACAATAATCAGTATGTGTGACTTTAATATCATGTCTTTGTGGTGGACCCACATTGTTTTATGGTCATCATTGTTCTTCTTTATTTGATCGTTATAAAAGGGACAATTGTTCAAGTATTAAGGATCGAGTGTGTGGATCAGATTTAGGGATGTGTTAATCCACCAATACATGTCTCCGGATGTGAGAAGTGAGTGTTAGTCTTCAAGATCATCCATTGATCAATAGCCTTTGGTTAAACTCCTCAAGGTTGGGTTGTAGAAGAAGTTCAAGAAGTAGTTGTAGTTTGTCTTTCTTATTGTTTTCACTATATTTGATGTGTACTTTATTTCATATAAGAAACTCATGTGTTTGTGTACTTTTTAAAAAGATTGACAATAAGACAAGTCTAATAGAAATTATGAGGAAAAATATGCTTCAAATGTTATATGAATAACACATTCTGAGGATCGATAAATCTCCTTTTGTGATTGAATTGGTGTGACAGAGATAATTCCAGATCTAGTAATTAATGGTGTTAGGGCCATACATATGGATGGTGGAACATGTAATTTGGAGACACCTTGTAGGTGGATAAAATGAACAATCCAAAGTCACTCAGAGTCTAAATTTGAGTTTCATTAGGAAGCATGTTATGATGTATTCTATTGATTAACGAAATATATAAACAATGCTTGTTAACATTTTTGTTCTCCATACATTTACTCTTTAAGAGTGTTATCCTTTTGACTCCATAGTGCTTTCCATAATCAATAATGTTACTCCACGAAGGAGTCCTACAATGAATGTATCTTTAGTGTGGCACTAGACTATAGATATTTAGAGAGTAAAGAGGTGGAGTATTCCATTTGAATTATGATCCAAAAAATTCATCCCCTTGTGTGTGTTCCTATTTCTAAGGAGTAGATGCTAGAAATTGTATGGTTTTAAGATTCTTAGACTCAAACCTTTCTCTTCAAGGACGTGGCTTTGATTCCTACACTAGAGGATGTGGCCAAGATCTCTCATCAGAATTTTCATGAGCATTGGCCAATTATTTATGAATGCATATTCATCTTACTTTTAGTCTTGTTATTATCTAAGTTTAGCATTAAGATCATGCATTTCACATTACATTTAGATTTGTTTATGTTTTTCTAACATTCTACTATTTTTTGTTTTTAGTGTAGTTTCATATTTATTGAAAGACTATACAATTTAAGAGAGAGATTACCCAACTTCCTAGAAGGTAATCCAATCCCAAGTTCATCACTATTTAACCTCTTTTTTTAGTAATGACCTTAACATTCTATAAAATGATAAGATATGTCTAGAAGCTCCCATGCAATCAAATGGTACACTCATATAACTTATTGGGAAGTTTCACTATGCAAGGATAGAGGCAATAGCTAACAGAGTGAATATCACTATGAGACAACTGACTAAACTTTTGTAAGGAAATCATTGAAATTGAGCATACAAGTCACAAAACCAACTTCCATGCCCAATCAATCTACTGTCAATTCTTCCACAAGTCCACTATATTTGTAAGCAAATTAACTATATCAAGTAGACCACTAATGAAAACCTTGCATAATATCCCTATTGGATTACAAACAATTGTCTAAACATAGCCAGATATTCGGTTGTAGTTGAGAATCAATGAATGGTAAGAATCTACATGAGTGGTTGGTCGTCTAGTTGATCGATTGTTCCATCCATTAAACAAAAATGGAAGGGCCCTACAATTCTTATCCAAGTGGATGGTCGGGACATCCATGGCTATAGAAACAAAAAGACTTTTTGACCTATCTTTTAATAGGAGACAATAAAGTAAAGAAGATTCATCTTGAACATATCATGTAATAATTCTTAAGTCCTATGTTGGAGTGTTACATCACCACTGCAGAACATGGTTGTGCTTATTCCCCTTCTAGCTACACTAGTTCATAGTCATGTCCTTTATTGGTTAGATTCTTCTAGCAAGTAGTGAGTAGTTTCCACATTGGGGTGTGAGGAGTAACCCCACTACATGATATATTCTTTTTCTATTGTATCTCCAAAGGTATGGATAAATTTGCAATGTGAATCAACCATTTTCTTCCAATTTTGTTTGGAAAATATATTTCTTGTGTTTGAAGTTTTACATATTGAGAGTTTTGTGTCCAAAATTTTGGATGTCGGTTGTTTCATTTAAATCCTAGATTAGAACATGAGATGGGAAATTATCACAGAAACTTATGTATGACTTCCGGTGCAAAGCAATAGTAAACCTAGGATGGTATATGTCCTTGTAGGATTCTTATATTGAAAGACATGATTCGGACACACCCTCCATAGTGTTTTATATTTTTCTTTTTGATGTGGGGAGGGTGTGAATATAAAATATCTATGTTGAAACCTAATAAACCAAATTCTTTAATCGATTGTCTATTTAAACTTTAATAATGTTATTTGATCCTTGGAATCACTTGAATCACTTAACCAACTTTACAGGTAAATACCAATTTTTAGTTAATGTAATTGATGAATATATTCTTATATAGGTTGTCGCTTGGTCTATGACCCTAAAATGTAATACAATGAGATATATTCTCTTTTAGGTGATCTTTTATATAAATAGTCTAGGAAAATCTAGTAGTTATATCTTAGTTAATTTAGATATGTATATTCACGTCAAATTTTAGTGTCATTGTCTGGGATAATGCAAAAATTGATCATTTAAGTAATTAGAACTATTTGAGAAGTTTTCTTTTATCATATGTATTAATGAGTACCTTTCAGGTATCTCATTTTCCTAATGTATATGACTCTTAGTAATCAAATTCTCTCAGATACATCTCTAGTGCATGCAAGCTTGACAACCATGTATTCAATAGTACAACTTGATGGCATACTATAAGTGAATTTTTGAGTAAGATTCAAACTAAATGAAGGAAACTCAATGCAAGGTGGAAGACCCACTGTAAACATAGTAGGAAAGACTAATGGCATTAGTTAGAGATACAACATAGACATAAAGAGTGATAGTGAGGAAGCATACATATAAAGAGACCTTAGGGAGTTCTCAATGTCTAAAGAAGAACATGTACTTTGTTCAATCATGCATTCTAGAATTGCAGCACCATGGTTTCATATTGTACTAAATCTATAAATAATAAAGTCACATCAAAAGTCCCTAAGAATTTAATTTTGGCTTATAGGATTCCTGATCAAATTGGCATAAAGAAGCCAAGAGATGCTCAGTGGCTATCTATCGATAGTCTCTTTGTAAAGTTGTCTCGCTTTGGGATAGTCAAGAATGAAGCATGTTGTGGTGCACATTCTCTAGATACTTCTCATCTATTCTATTATATCTTGTCACCTGTTTTAGTTTTCTTTAAAGAGATATAGGGTCAAGTTTGGATGTGACCATTTTGTCCTTAATATTGGTAAATTTGTGTTAGTGCTTGAATGAGGCAAGGGTGACTAGAAGCTGTTAGGGACCTTTAATGATCTTGAATAATTATATTAGGATGCATATTGGTAATCTATAGTTCTAGGAGACAGTGTATCCATATCATATCCTTGAACATTGCTATCGATTAGAACACAAAAATATGGACAAAATTTCCCACCAGAGATAGTGTAGTGGATTTTTCATTTGAACATTGTTATTTGTGTTAGGTCTAGATAAGGTCCGATCTTGACACTTATCGGGTATCAATGGTGTATGTCTTACTTAATAGTGTCTATTCTTAAGCACTTTTGCAATAAAATATGTATGTATGATGCAGAGTAGCTTCCAGTCTTATGCCAAAGACTTTATGATTGTTCTCTCAAGGTCCAAGACATTATGGCAAGAATGTATCTTGATTCCCATAAGATGATTCTAGAGGATTTCCTTGTTGAAATACTTTTCACATCTTAGTGCTTGGCGTGTCAGGCTTTGTCTCCTTTTACAATATTGACTTGTGAGGTTGATGGGAGGCAAAGTAGTCTTGAATAATGTTTATGGTGTCTCCCTTCTTGATTTTATCATGCTCATTTTTTTCTTTTTCAAATTTTTGACGTAATAATGATGTTTAAATTATTGTTAGGCTTTTTAATATTGACTTCTAACTAATTAAGTAAATTTTAAATAAGAATGCTTCATCATGGTATTTGTTAAAATGCTTTTGTACTACTTACATGATGTTCATTTTGTGTGTCCATTAGGATTCTAGATGAGAACTTGGTCAATATTGAGTTCATGATCGGTGTACCTCCTTTTTTTGAGTCAGGTAACTGAGATTGGTAGTTATTTCCTAACTTGTAGATTTTGAGGTGCGAGGGATGGTCGCATACTTATGTAGTTTGGAGAGAAGAAAATTTCATATGTTTGGATCATTCTTGTCACCTTCCGTTACTAGAGTTTGAGAAGGTTGGGATCCCAAGTCTGTTTCCATCATTTTTGCTTCACCCTTCTACTCATCATTTGTTTTTATCATTTTTTTATATTCATTAATATTAATTAATACATTTCAGGTGATCTCATTTCCCTAATCTATATGACTTTTAGTAATCAAGTTCTTTCCGCTACATCTCTTATGAATGCAATTTCCACGATGATTTTTTAGTAGTTTACCCCTATCTAATGATTGATATGGCATACCACAAGTGAATTTTTTAGAAAGATTCACAATAAATGAATAGGAAATTCAATGTAAGGTGGACATTGCATTTTAAACATAGTAGGAAAGAGTAATGACATTAGTCAGAGCTGCAACATAGACATAGTGACTGACGATGAGGAAGCATACAAATATAGAGACCTTAGAGAGTTTTCAATCCCTAAAGAAGAACATGTACTTCATCCAAATATATACCCCAACATTACAACATGATTGTTTAACATTGTAATAATTTTGGATGCAATAAAGTCACATCAAAATTCTCTAACAAGTTAACTTGGACATAAAAACGTCCTAATCAATTAGGCGAGAAGAAGCTAGCAGATACTCAATGGCTATCTATTGATGTTCTCTTTGTCAAGTTGGCCCACTTAGGGATGGTCAAGAGTGAACCATGTTGTGTTGTGTGATCTCTATATACTTCTCATATAAAGAGATAGAGGGTCAAGATTTTATTTAAAGAGATAGAGGGTCATGTTTCAACGTGATTAGAATGCATCATGGCCACTATTTGGCATAATGAGACCATTTTGTCCTTAATATTGGATGATTTGTATTGGTGTTTGAATGAGGCAAGTCTGACTAGGAGCAGAAGGGGAGTCTTGTATAGTTATATCGATGCAAATTGGTAATCTAGAGTTTTAGGAGACAATGAATGCATATCACATCCTTGAACATTGCTATCTATTAGAACATATCAATATTCAAAAACATTTCCCACCTGAGTGGTGGGATAGTGAAGTGGAATTCTCATTTGATCATTGTGATGTGTGTTGGGTCTAGATAAGGTTTGATCTTGAAATTTATGTGAAGCAGTCCTGTATGATGTTGATGGTGTCTCCCTTCTTGATTTTATCATGTTTTTTTCTTTTTCAATTTGTTTACATAATGGTGTCCTTTTAACTATTATTAGGCTTGGTGATATTCATTTTCATGCAAATAAAGTCAATTTTATATTAACATGCTTCGTCATGGTCTACGACACTATGCTTTTGTACTACTTACATGTGTTCATTAGGATTTTAGATTAGAACCTGGTCAATATTGAGTTCATGATGGGTAAATCCCCTTTTAGTGAGTCAGTTAACATATGTTGGTAGGTCCTTCCTAACTTGTAAATGTTCAAGTGTAAGATATGGTCATATAATTATGTAGTCTGGAGAGAAGAAAATGTCATATGTTTGTGTCTTCCTTATTCTCACCTTGTTTTGGCCTTCTACTCATCATTTGATTGTATCATTTTTATGTGTTCATGGATTCATTCTTCAGCAAGGGTAACCTTCATTTAGGAGGGGAAAGGGACTTGGTTCTCCATTAATCATGGACTTCTTGATAGAATACAAAATCTATCGGATGTAGTGAGTATGAAAATGATAGTTCCTTACCTATTTGTATTTAGACTCTAATAGTCAGAATCAACCCTGTGTGATCCATTCTTGTTCAATATTATTGTAGTGATAAATAATAATCATGTATCTAATATTTGGAGTTACACTTTGGGCTTTCAACATTTATTAATGGGAATTGTTTTTTCTTTGGAATATTGTAATGTTGGACATTGAAGCTTAAGGCCTTTGAATTGGATCTTGGTACTATGGTGACATGTTGTATGGGGTTTTCCTAGTGAATGGTTTCCCTATTTTTGGCTCCAAGGTTGGTCCATGAGAATCTGGTTCCACAACCTTAATAAGGATTAGGCAAGTACAACCATAGATATCTTGACCTCTACTCTAGTCTACAAAACCTTCTGGTGTCTTGTGGCCCTACACTTATCATATCCCAACATGGGTGCTTAGTATGAGTTCCAACCATAAAAGATGTCAAGGTGTCTCAACTTTGTAGGTCAGTTAAAACTTATCTTTGCTTTCTCATGACTATACCTAAAATATATTATCCTACAACATGTAATGACCTAGATGGGTAATCTTATCACATCCTTATTCTTGATGGAATACATATTTTAAGTATGGACTTTCCTCTAGTCATAACACAAGTATATCTTATATTTAGTTATATTTGGAAGAATTTAAGGGATGAATTATGCTATCACACAATTTGTTCCTTGGGACAACAATCATGATCCTTCCATTGTAGGTTTATAGTTCTAGTTTTTAGAATATATTGATGCCTCAGGTTCTCTATTAGTAACACGTGCTTGTGTTGGAAGTAAGGTATTTATGTAGTATAGTTGAATTGTAGTGGGTGGAATGTTTGGCCTTGACAATGTTCGTGGAATATTCCTCATTAGTAGTAGTAGAAATGACACTATCATTGGTGTTCTAGAGTTGAATATCCCTATTCATATACTTTATACATAGGCTAACCTATCATGCATGTACTAGATGGTATATGGTAGCTCCACGTAACTTGACCCTAGTTTCTATATTCTAAATTACACAAACTATCATCTCACCCTTATAGAAATTGTTGGAATGGACCCACTTATTCAATTAATCAGTTTCTTTATCTTGATAACAATGATGTGATCCATTGTTTCATTTGATGTTCATAGAGTGTGTTGAGGAAGTATGTGTGGTGTTTGACCCACTCCACATGTAGGGCTTCCTACATGCCATATAAAAGACAATAAGTAGTGATTCCTATGGATGTCCTAATTAACATTTGATATGCCCGTAGAGCTAACGTGAAGTATCCATGCTAGCTGGTATTTGAGTTGATTGTTTTCATGTGGATTTTTCACAATTCCATTAATATGAGGATGGTTTGGCAATGTTTGGTACTATTTAATCTGTTGGGACCTCATACATTCCTTAATAGATTTGGCATTAAAGTTTGTAGGAAACAAAATGTTGTGGTATCCCATATTAGCTTGTGAATTTATTTAAAAGGAACTAGACCAATTAATGTGATAAGGCACACAGATGGATACAAGATCTACCCATTTTGTGAACCAGTCAACTTAATGAAAATAAAGCCATTTTTTCGATGTTGTCGGATGGATCTTAATAGTCATGCCATTTACCTAAGACAAGAAAGGCTAATGTGTATTGATATTGTAAAAATAGTTAGTTGGTGCATCCACATAGTCAACATCATCTAGAAGACTCGACATTTTTGGAATGATAGAAACTATGTATCTTCATGGAGATCCAATAGTATCTCAAAATCTAGAAAGTTCTTCATGATCATGACCAAATCATGTGTGTACCCCATGATCCTCTAATGACATCCTTCAAATTTGCCTTGCCATCAGTCCTACTTACACATTTTGGAAGAATTTGATTGTATGATCCTATATAAAAATGTTTGGATCCTATGAAGTATGGCATGGCAGTCACATAAGTACTTATTGATCCCTTTTGAAGATACCTTCTGGGATGACATGATTGTTGAGATAGGATTTGATATCATGACATCACGCCTTTTCTTCATTATTGGTATCATTTTCAGTGACCATGTAGTGGGCACAATGTGACATTTCTAGACTTCAAACAAGAAAATTTCAGCCACATTCAATGTCTATAAATGGGGAGACTATCGCCAAAACATTAGCAAACACATTGCACTCTAGTTTCATGAATTTTAAATAGATATGTTTGAAATATTTTATGATACCACTCAATTGTTCCTGATAAGGGATGATTTTTGATGGTTGGTTCTCCAATTTTTCTCGACTCATGAGATTACAAGGTGAAAATCACCATAGACTTGGATATCATGTGACCCATGCTTTTTGGAAATGTTAGTGCCCCAAAAACTAGGTTTAGTATTCATCCACATAATTATAGCAACAATACTTCAACTGCTAGGCCACAAACGACTACTCACCATGTGGGTTTTGAAGGATTACACATATCCTGACTCTTTTGATGTTAGCAAAGAAGAAAATCAGCTACATGTTTAGATTCAAATAAATTCTAATGTTGGGCATGCCAGTAATAGTGATATTTTCCTTGAGGAATTCATATTCATGTGTTTGTTCCTCAAGGAGTGGGAGTTCTTGTATATGATCTGGTAACACTTGTTATGTACAACCTTCATCTTTAGATACGTGATGTCAACCTAAAACAAAAACACCAACCACTTTGTGCTTCTTCCAGTGACAACATGTCAAATAAGTAGTAGGGTGAATATTGTTTTATGTTGACTTTCAATGTATATCTCATCTAGTAGTCATGTAGCTTCTTTGTAATGTATAGCAAATACAATATTTATTTTCTTTAAACTTCTTAGTTAACTAACATAAATGTTCCAATAATCGCAAAGAGATGTCGCAGAGAGGCAGAAGAGGTGGATGAGGTCACGGGAGGGGGAGTAACCCTAGGGGCGGTGCCATCAATGGGGCGAGGACTCCATCTCTAGACCTTGATTCGGCTCCTCCTGATAGCTCAAGTGTGGCTGAGGGAGAGAAGAGGATCCAGTCGACCCAGATTGGGGGTAGCTCAGAGGCGTCCTCCTCCTCAACAAAGCCCGCAACTCCGCCTACTTCTTCAACTCGGCCATCTAATGAGAATGGGGATTCCTTTGCAGGCAACAAGGTGAGCGATTGGCTTTCTGCCCGTAGGTCAGGGTTACCCTGCGAGGATATCGCCCCTGTCAACTTCATTGAACCAGATATCATCGATGGGGTTAAGTGCTTCTCCATTTCAAGCGAGGACGAGCCACTCCCTTCATGGTATGTCTCGATAAGATTCATGGGGAGAAAGCCTTTTCAGATCCAGCTACATGGATGGATCCACCTTCAGTGGCGGCCAAGTGATGTCTTCAACATCATCGCAGAGGAAACTGAGGGATTTATCATGAAGCTACCCACGTGAAAGGAAAGGGGGAGAATACTTAGCAAGGCACCGTGGATGATGGACGGATCTGTGACTATTGTCCAGTCATGGGAACCTGGTTCCCCCTCCAGGATCTCTCTTTCCCGAAGCTCCCAGTGTGGATCAAACTCGAAAATATAGGGTTGCATTGGACATCGAGAAGGATCAGTGGTGTTTCCAGCCTCATCGGGATGCCCCTCTATGTTGAAGACTCCAATCTTTCCGTTCACTGCCTGAGTGAAGTCATGGTGTGCGTCGAGCTTGCTACTGGTTCCAGCTTCTCGAGGATACTGAAGGTCAATGTAGATGGGAATCCCAGGAACTTGAAGGTCGTCTATGTGGAGAAACCTCAAGTTTGTTCAGGTTGTTCTCAATTCAGCCATTGACTGCCCTCTTGCCCCAAGGACACATGGAGCAAGCTGATGTAGAATCAGCTGTAGTTGAGAGCCGAGAAGAACAAAAGGCATGAAGGTGTTCGACAATTTGCTGAGGAGAAGATCCCCAATTGTGGTGAAGTTTTTGGGGCTAATTCAGAAGCAGAGCAAAGGGCAGAAGTTGCTCCTCATAGAGTTCAGTCAGAACTTGATATGAGAAGTTGCTCTCCAACAGAGGTTGTGGGTTCTATGAACTTGGAATTGGAGATTACCTTCTCCAAACCAGTTTCTACTCCTCCCTATTTGAGGCAACTCACACAAGATACTAGAATTTCTTTGGAATTCCATTAGAGGCTCACTTGCAACTCTGACGAAGGGTCCTCGGTTAGCTTTTATGAGTTTGATCAGGAGCTAACTGATGATTTCAGTGTGAACAAGGAGCCAAGATCAAAGAAAAAGAAGAAAAACATAAGAGGACGGGTACTGAAGAGATTTCCATGCTAGGCTTGTCTGGGTCCATCTAGGAGTTCTCTACTGGGTCTCTGAGCAGAGGACTTGTTCTGGCTGGGATGAGCTTGTTTCTTGGCTCACATAGATCATTTGTGGTTGGTTGGAGTCCTCTCCTGTAACACAAATCTGTGGGTACTTTGTTCGACAATGTTCTTGATTGGATGACAATTGGTTGCAGAGACTTTAGGTGTGCCATCTTGGTTTTTCCCTGTCTGGATTTGTTATCTGGTCTGTTGGCTTCTTTTGTTGGAGTTTAGCTTGGTGTGGCAAATCGTGCTTGCTCCAGGGAGAATGCTTTGATGTGGTAGATCACACATTTCTCATTGGTTTCCTATGTGTTCCCACTTATCATCTATCCTATGAAGCAGGTCTAAGACCAAATCTGACGAACAGTCTACAGTAGAGAAGAGAGGTGTTCTTCATTGATATATTTCTGGGTGTGCTTAATGAATCTGTGTGTCATTTTTCTTTTCTACTTAGGATTTTTTCGTTTATAGACTCTTATTATGCTCTTAGGTTTTGAATACCTAGGGTTTCCTTTTTTGTTTAGATTTGATGTGTTCTTCCTGTGTGGAGACACATAGATCTAGTTTTTTTCTAAGGAACATTGTACCTAAATTTTTGGTTTTATAGTAACACATTTTTTTGCTGACCAAAAAAAGCATAGATGTTCCAATATACGTCAATTGTTTGTAGGATCAAGAGGATCCCAATCAAAGTCTTGTATAATGATATTCTAAGTATGAGTAAACACATATTCATTGTAGGTTTCAGAACCAGTGGATAGCCAAGGTAGTATTTTTTTATTCTAGAGCACCTGTTGACACTAATCCTCCAAGTTGGAGTTCCAAGATTTTGCCCAACACTCTGAATAGTGGTTCACATATGGGCACAATCCTGGTGATGAAGCAATGACGTATGAGAGTTCAAAGAGCATGCCTTCAATCTCCTATTCTGACTACAATCAAGGCATATCCCTGAAGGAACGTTCCTTCCTAGGGTTGACCTCGATTTCCCCTATCTAATAATGTATCCCAAAAGGTTACTAGATGTAACTCTAAAGGTAGAATTGAAATTGTCATTGAGTCATTGTAGTCTTCTTATAAGGAGTGAGACCCAAGGACGAATCAACTCCTTATTTATATAGAGCAACAAAACCATCCAATCTAATGGCACTAATACATATGATGTAAAATATGTAATTGCATTTATCAAAATATGTCAAACAAAATCATATAGAATATGCAAGAAAATTAATGATTGTAAACTTATTCAGTTGGCATAGTTCCTAACCTCAAGAGTAATACTATAGAAAGATAATGGTGCATAAAATGTTTACAAGCACTAGCACATAGGGAAACTTGTCCATCACAACCTATCCACAAGTTCATTTTCTTAGCACTTGAACCTCCAAAGTCATCATCCTATAAATAAGATATGTTTGGGTGGTTCTGGGACAATACTAGAAGAAGAAGAAAAAGAAAAAGTATGTGTCAGTAAATGTTGTCTATTTGCATAAATAAGAACATTTAGGCATTAGTAGGATTTTCAATGCAAAAGTGGGTGTTCACATACAAGAGGGGTCTATATGCATTTGGGTAAGTTCAATAGAATGTTAATGAAGATAATGAGGCATCATTAGTGTAATATTTTAGATTAAGAATCTTGCCAACAAAATCATTCCAAGTATTACAATAGATATATAAATTATTTATGCAGATTTAAGGTATAGTAGACAAATATATAGTAGGGCCAAGACATTATAGGATCACTGGAAAAAGGTTGGGTGGAAAGGCACACCCTTGATGGAAAGTCATGCTCCTTTATATATAAAAAGGGTGGAAAAGCACAACCCTAATGGAAATACGCATGATGAATCTACTATTGATGAATATGTCTATATATCAACATGCTCAATAGAGTAGTAAGATGGATTTGTCCAATAATTAATCATATACAATTATCCAATAGTATGCCATGTAGTATCATAGACTCATATAAAAAATAAATCATCATTCAAAATATTCATATGATTACAATTTAGAGAATTTGGAATTTTAATTTTCATATCAAGAAGGATTATTGTTTAGGAAAACACAAAATTATATGAAGTTAGAGTTAGATTCATATGAATGCCTGAATCACATAGGGGTATTGCACATTCCTAATCTCTATGATTTAAGATTACTCTACTCACATATTTTGGTCCACAAAATTAAGTCTTCATCATTGAAAAACATTGGGTATGTTAGTTAAATCAAAGAAAATAAGTGTAAACCTTCATAATATATCTACATATATCGTTCTTATCCTTTTTGCGATCACTTTAAGGAATACTATGGTTGTGAATTTATTAGTGAAAATATGATTATTTGATATCTATTTTAGTCTTAAGAATTATATTCAATCATATAAATAAATACATTACATATATGTGTGGGTAGTAATAAGCATTCCTCCAATTTAGGTCTTATAAAGACATATTCTATCTATATATATCAATAGGCTTTACTATGGTCAAGGATATGTGTTACATAACAAGCTACAAATAAAAATACTCTTACCACTACATCAAACATTCACATTAGTGGCCTTTTAGATATGCCACTGAAAAAAAAAGCACCACTAAACATGTTTAGTGGCATTTGTTGACACTTAAAAGAATGCCTCTAGTACCAATGCCACTAGAAAGATAGTGGCGTAAGTTGTAAATGCCACCAAATGTTTGTCTTTAGTGGCTTCCAATAAATGCCAAATAAAGGCCACTAAAACATCATTTGGCATTTATACAAAAGCCACTATCCATCAATTGGCTTTTATACAAATGCCACTATTTTGTATTATGTTGGTGTATGAAAATGTTCTTATTGAGTTTAATGGCACAACTAATGACTAATAGTTCTGTATTACTACATTTTCATGGATTTTAGTCATTCAGTTTTCAATTTATTATTATGATTTCTAAATGAATGTCAATTGTAGACAAACTCACTTTTTTGAAAGTATGAATATTTTTTATTTATAATCAGTTGAGAATTACATGGGGAGGACATTTTACCGTGCCCCTTATATTGAATATAACACCAATGATATACTTTCATACAACATTTTTCTATTCAGTACAATAACTTCTACATCATTGGATATGTCTCTTCCATGAACTATTTTAGTGTTGGATGAGATCATATATTACATCCAATAACTGCAACGCCAAGTTGAGTTTTTGTCGATGAAGCTGGAGGCAATTAACTCTTCTAGTTCTTTTCGGATGAGCACTAGCATTAAGGGGTTTCTAGCAAAAGATTTTGGGTTCCAAGCATTTGACAACACTTCCAGTCTTGCTTTTGGAACACATCCGGCTAGAGACTTTAGCCACGACCCTTCATCATCAGATTGGCTACACATGCAAGTCACTGGTTGTGGGAGAACAAGGTACTTAGCTAATTATATCTATTCTATGTTTCTTTCTTCTGTATCATCTGTGTCGCAATGTAAAAACCTAGCTGCAAATGTGGTTGTACTACTACCAGTGCTTGTACCCATTTAACTCGTTCTCTGTGGCAATTGGATCGGTACATATGCAGTCTGCATAACCAAAAATAAAATAAAAAAGAGAACAATTTTAGAATCATATGAAATATAAACTGACAAACTTTGATAGTCCCAACAGTTTTCACAACTAACAGATTTCATGAAGGAACTAATGCCAAGATCATAATAAAATTATTGGTAACAAATTAATAAGCTTGTATATAAGCAAAACTCATTTTCAAATGCAAGAAGACAAATGCTACCTAGAAAAAATATGTATAAAATTGTTCATTGAAAGTCGGAACACTAAGGAACCTTATACCACAAATCAAATATTCATACACCATATACAATCAAATCTACAAAAAGATAGCTCACAAGCATGGGAACAAGGCGAAGAGACAATAAATCAGTCCACCATATTCAAATAGATCAGCAGTTCAAACCAAGATAAGACGCTCTATGAGATTCTGAAGAGAAGGCTAGAAGAACCTTAAACAAAACACATGGGTTGCATACCTTCCTGGGATTGGTTTAGTATGATAATACTTTGTAGTAACCAGAGTGTAAGACCCGCACAAGGAATGTTGCATATCCAGAACATGAATCATCTTTCCAAGCAATATATTGATAGGTATTTCCTCTAAGTGTCCAATTTGCATCGAGAATATCATACCAACTGTCAAATTTTAGGTTGCACTTTGTGTTGGTGTCTATATAGAGTTGTTTACCATTGTTCATCAATACTAAAATTGATAGTGTAACATGATTATGTGTTTTGCATACAAACAATGTTTCAGTTACAAGACTAATATGTGAGAGGCATGTGTCAATTGTGTGAGAAATGCGTTCATCGCTAACAAGACTAATAGTATCAAAAATTTATATTCAGATGGGATACAAACTTGAATGCGAGCCTATAATAGAGTCAAGAATTTGTGATCTTCATATTCAGGGGTGACTGGTTCCTTAGATCTGTAAGATTGCTCAGGAGGAGGATAGTTGGCATGCTAATTTCTGTTATTCAAGAGAGTCATCTTTTTGGAATTCAGAGTAATCATATCACTAATGGTTCTTGGTTGACAGGGAAGAACTCCTGTGCTAACAAAATCCTTCAAGATCTCAGAGGCTAACAAACATTCAAAGGATAGATGCTGAATGAATTCACTGTTGTCCCTACAGAGAAAGTAGTACAAGCTGATCATCATGCCCCTTTTAGAAGGTACTCTGTTGTAGTAAGGAATTCAATACAAATTCATCTAAGCAATAATTCTAAATATCTTAGGCGTTTGATGAGTCCAAAGCCACCAACCTCACTTGATTTCTTGGTTCATTACTCTAATAAGGTTCTTGGCATAGTTCAAGACTTCAAGTCAATGAATTCAGCCCCATCCAAAGTAATAGCATAATCTTCTATAGAAGAGTTACCAACATAATATAAGAAAATAGATAGGTTTCATTCTCCTTGTATCATTAGTATTCCACTTACCTTTGAGAATAACAAAGCTATGAGTAGTCAACCCACTTTAGTGGGTTTTCTTAAGCGCCTCCCTTTGTCCATTTTGAAATAGAGTACTGTTATTGCTACCAAAATACATATAAAGAGTTATTGCATATACAAATACTTATCAAGACATCCTACATCATAGTTGTTACTTACATTGTGGTGGAATCCTTGAACCACCTCCCAGAACGACTGGATAAAAGGTGATACATTTTTGTAGCCGGTGTATTATGTATTTGCCCTCAAATCTTCCACTAAAATAAACCATAAGACAATTAGAAGTTAATATAACCACACAACTGCAAAGTGTGGATGTCAAACAACATATACTTACAATCAATATCTGGAAGTCTACTAATAAGCAACTCCAAGTCTGAACCAATAGAGATCCACCCAAAGAATCATCCAAGTACAATATAACTATATATTTAAGGGTGCATGTGCATGCACACATATCCTTGTGCATGAAAACCTGTCAAAAGATACAAGTTATGTGTTATTGAAGATGTAAACTGCAAGAATGCATCGAACATAGATTGGAGTATTTCCTTGTACTTTAAATAGGATGCCTACATGGATAATGGATAACTTGTAGTCAGCTACTTTATATATGCTGACATTTGTCCTGTGTTTCTTGTTGTTGCTACTATATTTTGTATGGCATCTTCAGTACATGATGGGTCATTACCAACCATCTTCATGGTAATAATTAGAGCATTGTTCCTTACCAACAAAACCTTCATCATTTGAGTAGTGGTCCTCCTTTTTTGTTCTATCCCATACAAGACTATAGGGTAATATAGATCCCAAAACATATAATCTTTAGGGAAGGTATAGAAACACCAAAGATAAGCGAAGTCATGATGGAAAGAGATGCCATGAAAGATGTATTAAACAGTGCAAGAAGTAGATCTAGTTTACTGTAATGATAAATGGCTCACCGAAATTGAAACTGTTGCAGACCAACATATTAGAAACTCTTCCACACCAGCATAATCGAGCAATTGTGTAAATCATGTGGTATATTATGCTGCAAGCCAATAGATTAGAGAGTATTTCTTGAAGAAAGCCTTCTTCTATAGATTCCCTACAAAATAACAATGAAATTTCCCATCAAAATTAGAGCACCATAGGTTATTGCACATCTAAAACAAAAATTGCATCACATTAACCATAAATAAACCATCAACATAAGCCCTATTGATTATACTGCCTTTAAAGCAACCATTAAAAATTATCTATGACATATGGATTGAATGAGGCCACTACTCTATTTTTAGTTGCTACTCATATGGATACTCGTCAAGGGAGACCAAAACATGGTAACCACCTTTGCTACAAATTGCTTTGTAGCTTGGATATGCAGAAATTCACAAGATTTCCAAACAATGACTTACGATCATTCCTGCATGAGCACACATATATAAATCAAAATTCTTCAGGTGGCACATACTACTATTGATAACTGTACCTACAATGATAGTATAAAGAACATGAGTATCAGGGATAGTAGATAGTATAAAGAACATGATTATCAAGTCATTGTAGATAGTAGAGAGATCATGATCATGTGATCATGGTCTTACCTCGATAATTTGATCAAGCTCTTTGTTTAGCACCTGGATAAATTGAGACTCACTAACTCCATCCCTAAAATGGAGAAAAAATTGAGGCCCTAAAAATTACAATAGCTTAACAAGGAAAAACACATAATCATGACATTGAATCACAATAAGAGATCATTTAATAAATACGCTCATTGAAGAAAATCCATTTAACCAAATAGAATGAGTATGGCGTCAGATTGAACCAGGTTGGATTAATTTCATGTGTTCCCAACATTTGAATATATGTGTAAGCGTACAACTAGTAGAAAGTTATACATATTCAATTTATGCTTTAACAAAACACGAAAGTATAGAGTAATCAAACTCTGATAAAATATTCATTCTACTAAAGCCCTTAGAGCTACAACCAGACATCAGAACACAAACAATCATAGAAAATCACATTCAAGTATAATAAAAAGTACAAAGGTCTAGATTATACCTAAATATGATAATCTATTCAGGCTTTCTACACTTGGTACATTGGTAGAAATCAACCTAGACCTCCCTACAGATATATCGATAGCCAATATACCAAAACCGATAAGATAAAATGACCCCGTATAATAATAGACATATGCCAATGCAAAGTATAAATGATAAAAAGGTAGAGACAAGAAGGAAAAAGAGGCAACAAACCTGATAAGACCCTCATCCCAATTATTATCGGTGGGTTTAAACAAAGAGTCTATCATTTCTACCTTGGGTGACTGAGTCCTAATAATAGCTCTATACTTGGAGATTAAAGGCCATTCTTGAGAGATGACAACCTAAGACACAAGTAGAGAAACATAGAACACCCCATATAAGAAAAATGAACACAACGACATATAGATTTGAGCCCAACAAAAATATTGGGACAAAAAACCCATATATATGCTAAGGAGTCAAAATTCAAAACTTACAACAACTATTGATGTCATGTCCGACTGCCCAGGGCTCCCATGGGACACATCCATTCCTAGTATACTAGTTGGCATTTGGGAGATCTTTGGCATGGATGGAGGATGCTCAACTGTGGTGAACTTCTCTGTGTGCTGTGACACCCGCAGGCTTATTCAGGATCTCATTCGTTGTGGAAATATGAAGGGCATTGTAAGTAAAATCTTTTTATGTATATGTTTAACTAATTTTTGTTAAACAAAATACATTAAAATATTTTACTTAGATAAAAAGATTTTACTTTCAATGCCCTTCATATTTCCACGGGTGTCACAGTGCGCAAAGAAGTTCATCACAGCTGAGCATCCTCCATCCATGCCAAAGATCTCCCAAGTGCCAACTATTATACTAGGAATGGATGTGTCCCATGGGAGCCCTAGGCAGTCGGAAAAGCCATCAATAGCTGCTGTAAGTTTTGAAATTTGACTCATTAGCATATATATGGGTTTTTCATCCCATTATTTTTGTTGGGCTCAAATCTATATGTCGTTGTGTTCATTTTTCTTATCTGGGGTGTTCTATGTTGCTCTGCTTGTGTCTTAGGTTGCCAGCTCTCGAGAATGGCCTTTAATCTCCAAGTACAAAGCTGGTGCTAGGACTCAGTCACCCAAGGTAGAAATGATAGACACTCTAGGTGGAGCTCTTCTCATGGAAGGACTTTATTCGAAGAAATCAAATGGATGCTCTATATTCTATAAGTACAACCAATGAGAAGTGAAAACCATTAGTTAGTTGAACAAAAAGAAAAGGACTAGGCACACACAAATTAGTTAAATGAAATACATAAAAAGCTTTTACTTACAACGCCCTTCATGTTTCCACAGTGAATGAGATCTTAAATAAGCCTGTGGGTGCCACAACACACAGAGAAAAATTAATATGCCATAAGAAATATATCATGATTTGACATGATGCAAGTTGGATATGAAGCCCACAAATATGAAGCATCCACAATATGCATTCCTTCTTATATAAGCAATTACATTCCAAGATATTATCCAATAGAATCAAACTTGCATAGGTTGGGAAACAAAAAATCATGGTATACGATGTGTGGCTATCATATAAAAGGAACAATTACCCTTTTACTGTAGTAGTTTTTACATTCAAAAAATAATTATTCAGTCCCCTACAACTTTGTGCATAGATAAATTGTTGTGCACTACAACTTTGTGCACAACTTAGACCAAATATCTACCAAACTACATCTAATAGTAGAAAAGATCATCTTTTTAAATTATTTAATCTTCTATATAGGTTACAAGTGTTATTACCCTAAAATAAACATATTTATGCTTTGGCTAATGGTGCACTCCATTAGTCTGAAATGTACTTCTCTCAACTTGAGCCATCAACTCCAGAATATAATGTTTTACAAAGAGATTTCCATGAACTGACAAAGTTCACTTTGCCTACCTCATCTACACAATGAGCCAAAGTATCCCACCAGAGATCATAGTGCCTCATCCTCACAATGAAACGTCTAGCTGAACTTATAACATATATGGTACGTATTTGTGTCATTAAATATCATAATCTTGAAGATTTGTCTTACTTATCAATCAATAATGCATTATCAAATGTGTGCCTTATATATGTTTCCCAACTAAAGATTAGCATAGCCTTAAGAAATCAATTTCTATTGAATTTTTTATGTTTCAACCATGTAAAAATTCAGATTGATGGTTTTAAGTCTGTGGTCCTTCCAAAAGTGATGTATGTTGAGCATCTTTTCATCAAAATTCTACTTGAACCTGAATGATCACATGTAATGCACCTGGTATTACTACTGATTTTTCATTTTTGAGTCAAGTATTTGCTTGCAAGCTATAAAAAATATATGAAGCAACATTTTTATTTTTACTATAAATATAATGGATTTTTCTTTGTATGTTCTTTGTTATCATCTAGCATTTTATCTAATTCCAATTTCTACTGGAAGCAGCTACTAGATGCAACTTTACATATAAGAACTCTAATACAAAATGACATATTTTTCCATTTTTTCATGTTTCAATTAACTAACATTGGATGTTCAACACTTAGAGAGCAAAATCTAACTAATATGTATGTGTTGCTCTCCCCAAATGCAGCTATTGTAGGTCAAGTCTTCATGGTTGATAGTAACATGGGAATATTTTATCTTGGCCTTACATAGGCGTCAACAACAACTATTTACAATTCCCACTAATTTCTCAGCAACCCAACCTACCAGGAAAATTTGAAAATAAAGATATCATATGTTCATCTAGTCAAAAGTGCTATTGGGGATGTCAAACCATTATTTATAACTAGATCAAACATTCTCAAAAGAAATTCATCCACATCATGCCTAATTATGCTTGATCCTAAAAAACCTTTTTCTTGTACCCAACTATAGATGGTTGAATTCTATTGAATTACAAAATATTTATGTAGATATATTTTCCATGGAATATTTAAAACTAAAAAATTCTTAGAACTTCCAAGACAGACTGCAAGATCCTCAAGATTGTTAGGCAACACATACTTAGATTCCTAGAAATATGTTGGCACAATTAATATCAGAATGTAATACAAAATCCATATATAAAGGTATAATAATTAAAAATCATTGACTTTGTGCAAATGATAAGATAGGAAACATATCTTCACTAGCTGTCACAATTACAAATATAAAAGACAACTATTTTACTCCTTACATAATCCATCATGAGGAATATTTTAGGATCTTGATTTTGGCCTATCATCACACCCATTTAAGGCCCATGAAGAATGAGGAAATATCCAGACCTACACCTACCATCTAAGAGGATGAATGGTAGTAGAGTGGACTTAGTTTCTCAATAGGGAACCTCATTCAATGATTAAGTGATCAACATATAACAACTAAACAAATGAATCCACATAGATATTGAGCCATGACAAGATGGACCCACACTACTATATCCATGCAAGGATTCATGGCAGATGTTATAACTCTCATAGGGAAAACCATAAATGAAATTATCTTAATTTTTATAGGTAGAATATCACACTCATAAACAAGACAAATCAAGACCACTTGATGAACCCTTCTAATCTCTACTTGCCCCTTTATGCATAAGAGGAAAGTTTATATGTTACCCATAACACCCAACAAAACAAACCTGAGAATGAGTCTTGAATGATAGTATGAAGACCCTTGCCACACAGTGGGATTTTTATGTACCATGTCTTTGTTCATTCATTTCCCTATCATTGCATTCTTTATTTATTGGAAAAATTGGGCACTCTATTTCAAATCCCCCTTTACATATTTATGTTCAACATCTTATTTAGGCTTGTAAAACTTGAGACTTAATTATAATAAGTGACATGTACTTTCATGAGAAAACAGGGGACTACAAGACCACTCTAAAGAAGCCCTAATATGATCCATTCCTAGAAACTTATAGAATCATATAATTACATAATATATGGAGGTAATCCTCAAAGCATGACACATGAAGATAGTCATTCAGTCATCCAATATGCATATCTTGTGTTCTAGATCAAAGAAAACCCAGTCTATCATGTCTATCACAAGCAGATTAAACACCTTCACATATAACTAAGCAACAATACTTTTGTAGATGTTGTGCTAAAGAGGGATGCTAAAACTAACAAGGAACATGGATGATCCAGATATACTTAAGAAGCCTAATTGACTAAAGCTTACATAGTTTCTGTAATTAAAGGCATTATAATCTTTTGATTCATGGCTTCAAACTGATGATTAACCTATAACTGAACATGGTCATAGCAAAGTTACAGGTCTGTAAAATCATTTTTGGTGTTTCAGAATAGTTTTTAATGAAATGGCTTGAACAAAGCAGGTAACCTTGAAAATTGGTTTCGCTAAAGTAGGGGCGAAGCGTGCAAACAAAGATCGATGGTTTCCTACGTGATTGGTTTCCGTTGTCTAACTGTGGCCGAGAAGCCTTATTGGAAGTCTAGCTTCCCCGGAATGAACCTAGTTTGTGGGTAGATAGATGGGGTGGATCGAACACCCTAAGGAGATAAGGGAGTTGTAGAACAGGGTACGACGATGGTTACCTGAAGAGGATTGATCGGAGTGCCTCACTCAAGCTCGCCAATGCCGGAGGGGCAGATTGAGTCTGTGGTGGTGCTTTGGCTGGGCTCAGTCCTAATTGGCGGAGGTGGAAGATCGAACGATGCCTGAGTATGCTTCAGTTGGGACTCACCGGCAATGTGTCACTTCAACGCCGGCAACTTGGCACTCTGCAACCGGCAAGTTGGCACTATGTGGCTGGCAACTGGAAAACAACGTGTGCCACCATTCTCCCAGTCAAACGTACGCGATCCAACAATAGAGTTAGGGAACGATCGGCTAGGACTATATCTCCTCCATGCATGGGTCTAGCTCGTGAGAGAGAAAGTCATGCTGAAGAGCGGAGAGATCGATCATCAGGCTAAATTAGGGAGAGAGCATAGAGATCGATCGTCACGATCTATTGGAGCACAAAGGGGAAAATTTGGAGTGGGAAGTCAATATTGTGTTAGCGATAACTTTCTAATTTGGTATGGCAATTTAAGATTGCCACTAATTAAAAATAAAAATACCTTTAATGTTATGTCCATTTTAGAAACTCTGTAATAGGTGGCTTAGAGGCATTTTAATTAAAAATTCTTGTATATTAGAAAGATAGTGGCTTTTTTTATAAATGCCACTAATGGGTAATTTTGTTGTAGTGTACCAAATAAATCTTGGTTTCAAATTCCATTACCATTCATATTACATAATCTTATACTAAGTTTTTGATGACTTAGATTCCAATTGTCTATATGAATATACATATGCATATGATGCCATTTTATATGAACGCAAATAATATGGTCCAAAACATATCAAGATGAGTACGTATGAAAAAATATAAAGTCACCTAGATTCAAATATTTGAAAGAAATTTTATTATATTGTAAAGACATGAATCCCTGGTTAATTCTTATCTTTTTTCACAACGATATGCTATAAAAGAAATACCATTATTGTTTTCTCCTTTAATATGGATCATTAAAAATATTATAACATTATCTAGACTTATTATTTATCGATTTGTTTTATAAGAATATTACATTTACTAATGTAAAAAGATATATATATATATCTATATATTTATACACACACACACACACACACACACATATATATATATATATATCAATTTTCACTAAAAATATATCTCACGTCAAGAACTTGTTGATAATTAGATTTTTTTTATTGTAAATTATTATTAAATAATTCGTGATTAGAAAATGTATTGGCTAACATATTTAACTAATTGACTTGTATTACTAATAGTAATAGTCTAACATGAATGTATAGTAATATTTTGATTACATATTGTATGAGTCAATCAATCTACACATATAACTGAATTTTATACACATCATTTTTTATCCAATATCATTTGGATATACTTGTGAGTAATTTGTTCCATATTAGAAAATGATAAGCAATTTGATGACCTACAATATTAGTGGATTGTTATTAAATTATGTGGTTGAAGGTTCTAGATTTCTAGGACTTTAGAATGGATATATGGAAAGCTATGCATGATGGAGGAATCATGTGGTTGTTACCACTGATCATGATCGAAGTTAGTGCAAGTAGTAGGTCTGCCCATGGTGTCAAACACAACTATTGGGATTCTCTAAGGAGTTGGATTGGTATTCTAGTTGATGTTACAATATGACCCATTATGAGTGAACCGTAGGTACTTATTAGATACATGAAGTTTTGGTGAAGGATGGAGTAGTAGTTCGATAGGTTGTCTTGGTGCTTCCTAATTCCATTTCATGAAAAATTATTCTATTTACAATTTCGACCAAGTCTATACAAGACCATTGGGTTTATAATGTTGATGGGATAAATGTTTCTCTCCTTATGCTTTCTTTAATTTTTTTTTCATGATGGAAGTGGTAGAAAAGAGGAATCAATGTTGGCTCAGATCAATTGGTGATGTGGTGGTGTTGCTGAGGAAATATTGAATCTCTCAATCCATTGTATAATGTGAGGATGAGAGGGAGTCATCTGCTAGGGTTTATGATATATTAGGTTTAGAATTATGAGGGATATAAGTGTAGGTTTCAGACGTGTAGGTTGCCAACATCAGCAAATTGTGATGAAGGAAGGTGATGTTGTTATAGTGAAGGAGGAAGTGGTTGTCAAGGGGAGAAGTGATTATGTGGGAGCATATATGGAGGAACCATGTCTATAGTCGAAATAAGCATTGTTCCATCTATTAGAGATAATGACATTATTAGAATGTACTAGGTCATTTGTTAGATGAGGAAGGTATATAGGCAAGGAGTTGACATATGGATTTGGTTTCAATAGTTATGTTGGTCCTAGTGTTGAGACGATGAGGATATTTGTTAACTTCTATTCATTTCTAGAGCCTTCAACGACCACTATAAATCATTGGTGGTGATTTCTCTCTATCATTTGTTGGGCACTGGGTTGAAGCACTATAAGGGTGGCTAAGGTTTAGGAAAGTTCTAGAGTGGAGAGGAGAAATTGAAAAAGATAAGGGAGAGGAAGAGAACTAGGGACGAAGAGACGAAGAGGAGGAAAAAACAACAATTTCTCGACCTAATGTCCACGGTTTGGAACAAGACACATGACCTAGGTCAAGTGGGGGGATAACGCCCGATGTCACTTGGCATGAGATAAGTACACCATAGGTTATTTACATAATACAACTTTGATTAAAGGTTAAATTTTATTTTATTAAATGTGAGGGTAAATAAAGTCATGATATAGAAAATTTTGAGATATGCTAGTCTTAATTGTATATTACATTAGACAAATGTTAATTCAGTATGTTAGGTAGATTAAGATAACCAAATTATATAGGGGCATCTACATCATTTTAGGGTTGTAGGTGAGTATAACAGTTGATTCTCTCTAATATACTAACTAAAGTTATAATATATATGTGTTAACCATAAGTATATCTACAAATGCATAAGTATATGTGGGCTGGGTATAAAGTGCATGCGAGATTGGAACATAACACTCCTGTAAAAGCACACATGGGACATGAGCAACAGACGGAGGACTGATTGGTGCGCCAGTTTGCTGAAGTAGTACAAGAAAGGTGGGATTGGAAGAAGGAGCAACATGTCACGCCTAGGACGAGTCATGATTCAGGGCAAGGAGTTCATTGAAGGAAACTCATATCTCATCCCCATGGATGGCCAAAAGATAAATGCTTGGGATGACATATGGTGGAGAGGGGGGCACTCTTAAAGGATTGTGTGCTTCATCCCGTACCGGAGGATATAAGGGATCTGATAGTTAACTATCTTAGTAACTTTGAAGGGGAGTGGGATACTGAGTTTCTGAAGGAGTGGCTCCCTCAACAGATCATCGATGACATTATGAAGATTAGAACACCTGCCCTAGAATATGAGGAAGACGTGAGAGTGTGGGCACTAACTCAAAACGGGAGTTACTCCACAAGTTCTGCTTATGACAAGCTGCGAGAAGGGAAAGGAATTGAGGTGTCTGACAAGTGGAGCATAGTATAGGCGTCTAAGGTTCCAGCCCGCATGAAAACCTTCTCCTGGTTACTTATGCATGAGGATATCCTTACTAATGCGTGGAGGGTGCAAAGACACATTGCGCAAGATAAGAAATGCCCAAGATGTGATGCAGACGAGGAGATGGCTATTCCTGTTGTTTGTGACTGCAGGTTTGCCCAAGAAGTTTGGAGGGGTGTACTCCTAGTACGCTACCCGTAGAGCTTCTTCAGGACTAAGTCCATTAAAGAATGGATTTCCAAGAGCATATAATTTAGACAGGAGTTTGTGTGTTAGTCCAACTGACGAGCTGGTACATTTGGAACTGCAGAAACAAGAAAGTGTTTGAGAACAAAATCATCCATATAAACCAATAGATAAACTTCATCAAGCGAGAGATTCTGAATCTACAAGAATCTAGTAGGGCTGACACAAGCTGTTCTCAAATACCACGAGTAAGCAAATGGACACCAAATGAGGATGGGATCAAAATCAATTCAGATGCTGCCCTAAATAACAAGAGAGCTACCTATGCCGTAATCGTTCAGGATCCCTATGGTCGTTGGATGGGAGGAGCAGCCATGCACTTGAGCACCAGGGACATAGTTGAAGTTGAACTTGCCAGTATCAAAATGGCTCTTGAAATTGCTCGCCTTAATGACTGGTCATCCGTAATTGTGGAGTCTGATAGCAAAACGATTGTAAACATTATAGGAGGAATACCACAAGACAATCCACGGTATGCCAAGATTGCTTCACAAATCAAATGCCCGATGAACCATGGATGGAAGGTTATGTTCACTAACAGAGAAGGCAACGCTGCAGCTGACATGCTTTCTAAATCTCACATTTCAAAACCATGGGATTACGCTGCTTTCCTCAACCCCCCATTGAGATCCATGATCTCTTAGAATATGAGTTTTTTAATGGCAGTAGTACTACTAACTTTAATTCTGCTAAGTTTATTAGTGATTGTACTACTTGTTTAAATCCGCTCACAAGGGGAGGGCAGGATGAATAAGATTTCCTCCCGACTTCTTCAAAAAAAACAAATTTAAATGTCACAATTTAAGAAAATTGTTTAATAGGGATCGACCATATTAGGTGTAATAAGATATAAATAAAATAATAGACTGAGGTTTTAAACTTACTAAAACACTTATTCCATACAAAAAATAATAATTGTGGATGAAACTTGTAAATGAGTTGTATATCCAAATATAATTAATCGTTAGTTCATGATTATAATTATGTAAGTTATATTTTCTTTAAAATGTAATTTTGTAAAATATGAGGTAACTAATAATTATATTTTTAGATGTTTTACGTGTGTTCCATTAATTGATAAATATTCTAAAACATCATATATTAAATACCCTATTCAAATTTATATGTGTATAACTACATATGATACACCCTATGTGGGATCTATCTTAATATGAAGATGTGTATCACCATCTAATTCCCACCGAAAGAGAATTATTACAACACCACCAATTTCTCAACCTAATGTCCACGGTTTGGCACAAGACACATGACCTAGGTTAGGGGGGGGGGTAATGCCCGATGTCACTTGGCATAAGATAAATAGACCATATGTTATTTACATAATAAAACTTTGATTAAAGATTAATTTTTATTTTATTAATTGTGAGGGTAAACAAAGTCATGTTTTACCAAATTTTGAAATATGCTAGTCTTAATAGTGTATTACATTAGACAAATGCTAACTCGGTATGTTAGGTAGATTAAGACAACCAAATTATATAGGGGCATTTACGTCATTTTAGGGTTGTAGGTGAGTATAATAGTTGATTCTATCTAATATAATGACTAAAGTTATAATAGATATTTATTAACCATACGTATTTCTACAAATGTATAGAGTTAACAAATTTAAATGTCACAATTTAAAAAAATTGTATACATAAGCTTATTTCTTTTGATTTATCTACAAATGTTATGGTACTAAAAATAGGGATAGACCATATTAGGTGTAATAAGATATAAATAAAATAGTAGATTGAGGTTTTAAACTTACTAAAACACTTACTTATTCCATGCAAAATTAGTCATTGGGGATGAAACTTGTATATGAGTTGTATATCCAAATTTAATTAATTTTTAGAGTATGATTATAATTATGTAAGTTATATTTTCTTTAAAAGGTAATTATGTAAAATATTTTATTTTGATCATTAAGCGTGCTATCATTTTATTCCAGTAATAAGCTCTACAAGTGTAATGAATATGCATAAGAAGAAGGAAAACTATCTATGCATTAGGTTGGAGTAGTCTAGCATGACCCTATTCCAGACCCTATTTGTGGTTGGTAGATTTCGTAAAAAATGAAAGAGTTTCTAGAGCTCCAAGTGTAGTAGCAGATAAGAAGACTTACTATTTTGTTATTTTCTTCTTTTAGATTCAACATAGCTTCTAGGCTATTCGGAATAAACATAATAAGACTACATACCTTTCTCTAGAGAACTTCAGTGAAGGAGCAACCCCACAAAATGTGGTTCATGTCTTTAGTATTGCTCTGACATAGGCTACATCTTGAAGACAAATAAAATCCACATCTTTGAAGATAGTCTTCAATGATCAGTTTAATGTGGAACATTTTCCAACAAAAAACTTAATCCAGTTGGGAGCTTTGCCGCGCCACAACCATTTGACCCACATTGCAGTAGGGGCTTTAACTCTTCACAGCTCCCAAGCACCTTTCATTGAAAAATTCTGGAGGCCATCAAAATAACATAGATCAGCCTCGGCAATGGGTATTTTGTTACATAACTTATCCAGGTCTTCAACACCTCTAATAGTTGGCAGGTTCCAAAGACCTTTAGAGATAATATTATTGAGTTTTGTCGAGCTATCAAAGCCAGTTCTGTACTTCAATTGTGTACCAATAATATCCTACAAGAATTTGTCATCCAGCCATGAATCACTCCACAAAGAAACCATGATGCCTTCACTAAAATTGAATCTGACAAGGTCTCGCAAGTCATCTCTATGCTTCAGAATATTTCTCCACATCCAATATGTTGTTGTCTCTAGGTGAAGTTCTAGATTGACTCCTTTTTAATGTATCTTCTATGAATCCAATGGATCCATAAGTTGTTTTTTCCATTACCTATATCCCAAAGTAATCTGGTCATCCTTTCATTGATCCATTCTTCCACCCTACAGATCCCCATGCCTCCTTCTAGCTTGGGCTTGCAGACCGACTCCCATGAAATGGTATGAACGTGTTTATTTGTCTCATTATCACCCCATATGAAGTCTCTACAGAGGCTCTCAATTTCATTTATGGTATCTTTGGGCCGAGGGAACACAACAGTCCAGTACAAATGGTTGGAAGTAAATGTGGAGACAACAAGCTCAACACGTCCATCCATAGACAAAAGTTTAGTTTTCCATGAGTCAAGTTTCACTTTGATTTTGTCCACCAAAGGGGAACACAAACTTTTAGTTAGTCTGCATGTGAAGACTGGAATACCGAAGTAACAAACATGTAGCTCATTTGTAGCAATGCCTAAGAATTTAGAGATTTTTAGATCTGCATTGGAGCTCAAGAATAGCTGGCTCTTACTCAGATTCAGTTCTAGACCAGATAGAGAACTAAATTGCTTCATACAATGCTTTATACCTTCAACATCCTTCTTTGATGCTTCTGTGAAGATGAACAAATCATCTGCAAACAAAATGTGTGAGAGAGTTGTATCATCTGCACTGAGAGGAGAAATATGTGGTTATCAACCGCTTTGTCCATGATAGATGTTAGGCCCTACATTCCTATAACAAAGAGGTAGGGTGCAAGGGGGTCACACTATCGGATGCCCCTTGAAGCTTGAATGATATTTGTGGGAGCCCCATTGACCACGATGTGAAAGGAAGCAGTATCCATGCATTCTTTAATCTAGTGTAGCCAACAGTCTGGGAATCTCATCTCTTTCATCACTTCCATGATATAACTCCAATCAATGGTGTCATATGCCTTGCTTAGGTCAGCTTTAAGGCATAATTTACCCTTTGAATCTCTATTCTTGAAGTCTTGCATCACTTCAATTGCTACCAGAATAGCATCAGAAATTTGTCTACCTTTCACAGAGGCACACTGGTTGAGGCTTATGAGAGAAGGAAGAATATCGCACAAATGATTATCCATAATCTTTGATATAACCTTATAGATGAAGTTACATACAGAAATTGGTCTCCACTCACCAATCTTCTTTAGTTGGGGAACCTTTGGTATAAGAGAAACACATGTTTAATTCATTTATTTGAGTAGTTTACCCTTGTAGAAGAAGTCCTTTATTACTGTGCAAACATCCCTTCCTTTAATGTCCCAAGTCTTCTTAAAGAAGTTGGCATTGAATCCATCAGGTTCAGGTGATTTATCATCATTTGTTTTTCTGATCACATCATATATTTCCTTGTCGAAAACCATCTCACACATATATGAAATTTGGTTATCATCCAATTTTGGTATGTTGAACCATTTATGGGTAGGCCTATTTCTCGCAGCTCCTTGGAATAACAAAGTGGGGTAGATGACGACACACTCTAGCGGTGTGACGAGCACCAATGCCCTCCTCCTCAGTAAGGAGGTAGGTGACCCCGAGATGAACAATCCATTAGAGTGGATGCCGCACCCAGAGAATGGGCTAACCTTTACTAAACCCAAATAGGCAATGTCAATACCAAGATCAAAGTAGAAGATCTAACTCTGGATGATGATATCATCATCATCCCACAACTGGAGGTTGATGAGAATGTGGCAATGTGGAGGAACACCCTCACTGGCTACATAAGAGGATTCAATCCACACATTTCTACGCTCCAAGAGCACTTGATCAAGATCTGGAAACATGTCGGTTTGCTATAGGTTTTAGGGAGAAGAAAGGGAAGTTTTATTATCATATTCCAATCTGTAAGTGATATGAATACGACATTTGAATGCGGCCCATGGAGAATTAAGGGAAAAATTCTAAAAACCTTTGAGAAAAGGGAACCCTTTGAGCAGGATAAGCTAACTTCTGTGCCTGATTGGCTCACAAGCTCCTAAACCTCCTTCAAGATTGTGGAGCGAAAGGATGATCAACCGCATTGCATCTTACTTAGGTAAACCAAAATTTCTGGACTACCTGACCAAGGCAAGGAAGCGAATCAACATTGCATGAGTGAATGTCTTGATGAACACATCCTCCCCCTTCCCTAACTTGGTGAAGCTGAGAACTAATGGTGGTCATCCATACTCTATTCAGATTGAATACGAGTGGATGCCTGAAAGATGCCCCCACTACAGGACTTTCAAGCTTGATAAGTCATTGTGCAAGCTTGCGGAGAATAGTCTTGTAGCTGATCAAAACAAGAACTCTGTCGAGAAGATAGCTAGCGAAGAAAACAAGCCACATGTTCGACGAATTGCTCAATAGTTTGAACCCATTACCCCCCTATTAACCAACCTCTCAACAGGTTCAAGACAACCCGTCACAGAGAAACACTGACGAGTTTACTCAACCTAGGAGAATAGATAGTCTATATGGTAGGAGATATATAAGAAGTTTGAATTCATCAAAGCACAAATCAAGTGAAAAATAGAGTAACATATACCAACTGTTACAAAACCAAGCTAATGGCACTGTTGGGGAGGGAGGCAGGTTAATTCCCCCTTAGGTCAACAATTAATCTACCGAATGTGATAGCCTGGAATGTCAGAGGTTTATCTCAATCTAATAAACAAGACATGATCCGGGTTGAACTGAAGTGGGTACAAGTAGACATTGCCCTCCTCATTAAAGTCAAAATCAAGAGGAAAAGATTAGAAAGATAATGATGAGAACTTGGCCTAATTACAAATGGTTGGAAAATTCATCAAGCGGCAGCAAGGTGAGGATTCTTACTCTTTGGGAGAATCCTAATTATAATATTTCTCTAATTAGACAATCAAAGCAATTTATACACATCAAGTTGGTGGTGGAAGATAAATCTAACGAGTTTGCAACAGTTTATGCATCAAACGATGATGGTAAGAGATCACTTCTATGGGATGATATTCGTTCCTTACAGGAAACAAATACTTGGTTTGTGCTAGGTGACTACAATGCAGTAAGAGCTGTAAATGAAAGGAAAGGCCATTTTGCACCTTCAAATAGATCCATGGAAAGACTTTAATAATATTATTCTGGACAATAATTTGATTGAGATCCCAGGAAAAGGGTCTTTTTCACTTGGAATAATCAACATTCTGGTGCAAATAACAGTAGAAGATAAGATTGATAGAGTTTTTTGTCAACTCCAAGCTATGTATGATTTGTGTCATAATATCATTCATGCTATGTGATTATTGTTGTCATTGGACTATGGCAGATTTCTACCATATATAGTGATCACCATGTCCTAATCCTTCATTTTGGCGAGGCTTCCCCCAAACAGAAATACCCCACTAGGTACTTCAATGCCTGGGCAAAGTTTGAAGGGTTCTGTAAAGACATAGTCTTTACTAAAAACTTAGGGCAAACAAAAACACCAATTGTGTAGCAGAGGAATTTAAAACTTTGACTATTAAATTGTATAAAGACTATTTTACAAAATTTCCCAAAAGGGTGTAAAACTATATACACAACAATAACCTCTATCTTGAGATCATTCCTACCATATATAGTGATCACCATGTCCTAATCCTTCATTTGGGCGAGGCTGCCCCCAAACAGAAATACCCCACTAGGTACTTCAATGACTGGGCAAAGTTTGAAGGGTTTTGTAAAGACATAGTCTTTACTAAAAACTTAGGGAAAACAAAAACACCAATTGTGTAGCCGAGGAATTTAAAACTTTGACTATTCAATTGTATAAAGACTATTTCACAAAATTTCCCAAAAGGGTATAAAACTATATACACAACAATAGGATCTAGGTAGAGGGAGCTTAAAACCAAATCAACTTGTCTCCAAACAAAAACCACTTAACATATAGGAAGCTATGTCCAAGTTAGATGGTTGAACTCATAGTCCTAGACTTAGGCTAGTTCACCAAGCTTCCAATAAGCACTCTGATCCTATATCTGGGTGGTTTAGATCACCCAGCAAGAGAGAGATAAAAGTATGTGTTAATAAAGAGGAATAAGGACACATAAAAAAAGATACAACATTGCATAATAAAATGATTCACATTATTAAGGGGTTTCAAGGGTATGAGGCAAGTAATCGAATAAGAAATAGAAATATGCATAGTCCACTGACAACAATAATCACATAGCATGAATGATATTATGACACAAAATCATACCAATGTAGGACAAGGCAACTACTAGACCTACTCCAATAGGTGAGCGAGAGTGGTCACATTACCAAACACCTACAAATATATAATACAAATGGAGTGGTCACATCCTTCAGGGGAGAGTGGTCACATTCCCCAAAATATAATATGAGGGGAGTGGTCACATCCCTCTAGGATGCATGCCCTCTAAGGGTGGTTTGTACTCATGTACACTACATTGTCATTTGGCCAATAATACATCATGCTTATTATTTCACTTAACAGTAGTGAAATTATCATTATATCATAACAAATGGGGAACAACACCCATGAAATAAATCAAGTAAATGTGCCAACATTGGCAATAGCAATATTCAAGTATCTCAAATAGATGAGCCAACCTGGGCAATAGCAATATCCAAATAATCCAAATAGATAAGCCACAATGGCATTAGAAGAATCAATTGAATAAAGATCCAATAAAGGCAGTAGCAAAAAAAATCAAGTCTGACACATTAGGAATGTGGTGTAGGATAAAATCCCAAACTAAAGGATTAGGTTATGCATCACACATTATATGTTAAAAACAATAAATTGGGATCACATACATAAATAGGGTCCACATACTGAAATAGGGCACACATACATAAATAGGTGTCACATACAAATAGGTTCCACATACTGAATAAGGGATCACATACAAATAGCGTCCACATACTGAAATAGGGCTGACATACATAAATAGGGGTCACATACCTTATTAAATATTCATAACACCATTTCACCATTTTGATTGTTATCCTTATCCATTTTCCCTAGTACCATTATTTCACATATATTAGTATTTATTAAAGCATGAAGTATAAAGAAATACCACTTTTAGACCTTTTGAGGAAACCTTCGATTTAGGACTCAAAACTATGACCAAAAGCTCACTTAGCCTTAACTGATTAGGAAAACATATTTCATTTCTCCATTTAGAGTTAAAATCATTTAATTACATATTTTGGAACATTTAACATACTCAAAATGGAATACAAAGCAAACTTTGAAAAAGGAAAGAGAATCATGACTCAAAAACCACAAATTCAGATTCTACATGAAAAATCCTTTCCAACAAGTACTTATTCGTATTTTTCCGATAAAGCATCCATTTTCAATGATTTATTTGCTTTGGGACAATCAGATTGCTAGCGTGTGCGAGAGAGATCGAAATGACCATAAGGTCCTCGGCATTAAAACACAAAATGAGAAGAGCGGGAGGGAAAAACTAGACAATCACACCAAGCCCTCTTCTTCCCCTCACACGCCATGGCCGCGAAGGAGAAGCTCGGCCATATTGGGTGTTTCCTTATTTTCAAACCAAAACGCACGCACAAGTACTCAAAACAAAGCCCAAGAGAAAATGAACTCACCAGTGTGATCTATTGGCTTGCTGGTATCACCTAGTCATTGGGAAACTCACCGCAAAAGGCTAGGAGAATCATAGGTGTCGGTGGAAAGAAGTGGAGGTTTCAAATGAATTGAAGGAGAAGGAAGAACGTACGAGGTCAGGCGTTGCTAGTCCAAGCCTTATATATGCCAGAGGACAGCCAAGACCCTCTCTGTGCACAATGGAGGTGAGGAGGAGGAGATCCCAAAGGGACATTTCATGCATAGTGAATGGGAGAAGATGAGTACACCCTTGTTGGATGCACCTTGAAGAGACGAGCTCGTACATCGAAGAATCACTCGAATTCATGCTTTGTGGAGGGAGAATGGCGTCGAGGACCGAGGAGCCAACATAGCTGATCAGGTTGGTGGTTGAATACGGTGTGAGGACCATCAGATCAGGATCTGATGGTGATCGGGTGTGCGTGACATATAAATCGAAGATACATTGGTGATTAAATGTCATTTAAATGAAAACGATTCAAATACCAAAGTTACACTACATTAAACCTTATAAAATCAATTTGAAGGGTCAAACAAAGTCCAAAAGTCACCCAAATTTAACCATAGATTAGTTACAACTCCTAGATCAATGTTATGCATTCAATTTCTCGTTTTACACAAACTTTGGCCCTTAATTAAAATATTGGCTATTAATGCATATTTTAATGTATAAAATGAATGATTAATTGTGAAAAGAGTCTTTTAACGACATAAGTGAGTGAAATTCGAGGTATTAGATACATATCAATAGTGGGAGTCATATATCACCATATTATCCTCTTATTAATGCACTATTGCCCTTTTTGGAGGAGAGAGAAAGAAAAGACTTAATTATTCTCATAACTTAATTCAAATACACATTATTACTCATATCTTTATCCAAAAAGATATAAAAGCTCTAAATTAGCATTATCCACTAATTATCTTTCATTAATGGTCACATTGCATAATTAGTCCTCCATAATCACATTAAATGGGTTATTTGTGCAAGACATCTACATAATTATAAATGTGTGTAGATTGTGAATTACATCCTCAAGAAAGGCTCAATTCCAATATTGAGGCCAAAGAAGACTCAAAAGGATGGGAAATTTATGAAAAAGGTCCAAATGGACTAGAAAGCAAATAAAAGCTCAAAAGTGGGTGAATTGTAGAATGGACCCTAAGATTCAGTATGTTATAGCACTCCACCCCTTAAAGAAGATTTCGTCCCCAAAATCACAATAAGAGGGAAAAGAGGGTGAGTGTGTAACATCCCAACATTAAGAAACTAAGTGGGTACTTCAAAGAAATTCTACACATAAGCCAAGTCTGAATAAGATCCCCACCATACATAGAACCTTTTAACAAACATCACTCTATTAGCACTATGGGCTCACTAGCACTATCTCCATCATGAAAATGCACCATCTTAATTATTCTACCACTTGTGCCATATTATTCTCACATTGTTGCAACAAGTATTACACCTCAACATTATGTACCATAACATATGTATTCCCCTCATCGTTGATTTTAAGCATAATTAGGGTCTACTAAGTAATCCCAATATTATTAATGTATTAGGTCACAAACCTTAATAACTTGAATCTAATCTCCATAATTCTCATAGTAACATCATATAGGATTATCACAGATTATTGTGTAGGAAAAAGATAATATAATCCAACAAGTTATTAAGTCTACAATAAATCCAAATAATGCTTTACACATTGCCAACTTACATTTCACACTCATGCTAATGACATCATTACATTTTCTTCTATGATACTACATGATATGAATTATACATATCTAACATCACATTAAGCATCAATGCGTACTCATGTGAATCCAATTAATCATAATCATATTTGTGTCATTATATGCATTTTATTGGACAATATGAAACACCTTAAACATTAATGAATTGATTTACATACTAAATCATGATAAGGTGATTAATGAGATGTATATTAGGGAACATGGTGTTATTCCATACATATATTGATAACTTGATCAAGGGATGTTATGTGATGTTATGTGTATGTATCATGCATGCATCCAAGATATGTATGTATTTATGGTTAAGGCTAGATGATTACACCTTAGGGTTTGGGTCAACATTACCATTACATGTTAGACATTTTAAGGATGAATTAGAACCATTTATCTTACTAACCATACTATTAGGGTGACATGGTCAACATTAAGTGTATTCACAATTAGTGATGAATAACTCACTATTATATGCATCAAGAATATGTTAAGGTTCAAGCATATGAACAATTCTCTTTAGATGACTTATGATGTATTTATTTGTGTATAAGCAAACAAGATGAATTATAATTATAAGTTGTGTGCTCAACACTAAACATATATAAGCTCACTAATCCCAAATCTATGGAGTTTGGGTTTCTAAATTTCAGAGTAGCTAGATTTCAAATGTATTGTAGGCCTCCATCCCCTTAAAGAGGATTTCGTCCTCAAAATTAGCAACTCCAAAATCTAACAAGGTATAACCACTTCCACTAGTGTTCTTTAAAAGCTTGACCTAGGAAGTCAATATAAACTAGGGGTAAAAGAGCAACTCTAAATAAAGCATAGGATTCAAGACTTATTTGTTATTCTAATCACTACTATCAAACTTCAAATTCTAATATAGGGTAGGATATCCCTAAACATGAAATTCTAAGGCTCCTATTGGGAACTCAGGGATCATAAGGTGATTCTACATGATCAACCCAAAACATCATATGATATGTTCAAAAGGTTACTCAACAATAAGATAATTTGTCTAAAGGTATGCTATTTTGGGACAGTCAGTATCATCTCAGGCCAGGCTAGTGTCATTTGGATCTGGGAGTCCTCATAAGCCAAGTTAGTGGTGTAGAGGAAAATATTGCCAGTCCCCAGACCATGACCCTTTCTAGACACCTTTGCTTTCAACTTATGCCCTAGTTGCAACCTAATAGACCAATCACCAAAAAGTTGATCAAATTATATTTCTAGTATGAAATTATTATGATCCTAAATCAATCTTTCATCCTTGGTCAACTCTAAGGTGAAAAGTTTACTAAAGGGAAACTATATAAGGTAAGGGTTTCTAACTAGGAGATAAATTGAATTAGTCAAGAATCTGATACCTTGATGCTCTGATACCATGTTGTAAAGACATAGTCTCTACTAAAAACTCATGGCAAACAAAAACACCAATTGTGTAGCAGTGGAAGTTAAAACTTTGACTATTCATTTGTATAAAGACTACTTTACAAAATAACCAAAAGGGTGCACAACTTTATACACAACAATAGGATCTAGGTAGAGGGAGACTAAAACCAAATCATCTTGTCTCCAAACAAAAACAACTTAACATATAGGTAGCTATGTCCAAGCTAGATGGTTGAACTCATAGTCCTAGCCTTAGGTTAGTTCACCAAGCTTCCAATGCACACTATGAACCTAGATCTGAATGGTTGGGATCACCCAGAAAGAGATAGATAAAAGTATGTGTTAATCAATAGGAATAAGGACGCATAAAAAAGATACAACATTGCATAATAAAATGATTCACAATATTAAGGGGTTTCAAGGGTATGTGGCAAGTAATCAGATAAGAAATAGAAATCAGCCATAGTCCAATGACAACAATAATCACATAGCATGAATGATATTGTAACATCCTCAATTTCATAGCTAAAGTAAGCCTTTAATGTGGGGTTTTGTAGTAAGTGTATGCCAAGGGACCTAATCAACCTATTATGACTAGGTATGTAATTAAGTTAACAAAATGTGTGATACAAGCCATCTAAAACAACCAATACACACATGATGACTTAAATGTGTGTGATTGTAGTCGGTTGTATATGAACATAAAAGAATTATTCCTATGGACAATAATGTGATGAATATCTAATATGATGAGTCCAGATCATGGCTTGAGCCTTGGACCTAGCTTAGGTCTTCATGTTATGTAACTAACGAAATATTGATCACATGTGTTATATATGGACTTCAATTGAGAAATTATATTGGTTGAAGACTTATTTTCATGATTTGGAATACAATCAAGCTCATGGACCCTTTGAAATACTAAGGGGTGGGCCATGTGCACTAGAGCTCAATTCCAGCCCTATTGGACCAATTATATTCTACAAATAGGTCCTTGGAGTGCAAATTGAGAATTGAATATTTTGTGGTCATAATGAATGCTCAAAATATTTTTAGTAGAATAATAATTAGAATATAAGATGGTGGGAGAAATTTCAGATGATTTTGATGTAAATAGTGGCCTAGGTAATTAAATTAGTAATTATGATGTTTTTATTTAGAATACATGTTTGGAGTGTTTGTACAACTAGTTTTTACTTAAAATCTTTCTCATATGAAGTTGATGTTAATATAGTATTTACCCCAAAATCTGAAGTCAAATTGACCTATAGAGTGGGTTGTATAAATATTTCTTTGGTTTGGACTTTTATCAAAAAGAAGAAGAAAAGAAAAATAAAAAAAAGTGGGAGCCCCGACTCCAGTTTGCGGACCTGAAAAATGGCGCCTCTGTTCTCAGGACCCGAACAAAGCCTTTGGAAGGGGAGGATCTTGCCCATGATTTGGAGGGTTAGAGGCTATAAAACCTCTCGATTCGTGATGCTTGGTGGCAACCGAACCATATGCTAGGGATTTCTTTGAAACCGAGAACAAGAGAAGTAGATCGAAGAAGGAGAAGGTAGGAGGCGCCATTGTTGGCAGCTGCGAAGGTCTACCATGAAGGATCCTTGATCCTGGCCTCCCTACCAAGGAGACAATGTCGCCTTTACGGATCAGGCCAGGCCGAAGCTGGGGCAGGGATTCCCTTGCGAGTTCGTGGCCAAGGAAGCAAGATTTGGGTCATCGGAAGTTTTGGGCACAATGGCCTCTATTCTGGGTGCTTACGCAAGCAAGAAGACGAAGGAAGTAGAGGAAGAGCCGGCCCTAGGCTTGTGGCAAGCAAGAAATTATGGTCGTCAGATCAGATCCCGACGGCCGAGATTGGCCAAGTGTAGGTAAACTTTAAAAATTCATATCTTGAGCTACAGATCTCGGTTTGGGACAAACAAGGTATCTATGGAAACATCTTCGAGTGTACTATCTTATAAAAATACTTCCAGATTATGATTTTGATATCTACTACTTATTTAAAATAGTGTATTCAAAACTATATGATTTTGATGTTTTGCCAATTAAAAATAGTAAACGCCTTTAGAAATTTATACAAATTTTATTTAATGTGTATTTTGACATGTCTAACATTGCTTCAGAGCCTGATCTTTCATATAAGAAGTTTTATTGAGATTTTTGATATAAACCCTAATAAGGGTATTTTGGGTATTTCACCCATGATATGATTTTTTCTTATGACCTAATATTTTATACATGATCTTACTACATTGTGTGATTACTTTTCTAGAGATTTGATGGATTTTCTTGTGTTATCATATTTGTATTAAGATTTGGACCTGAGTGACCATTATGTGAGGGTAATAGATGATTATCTTGAGACAATAAGTGATATACATGTCTAATTAAGTTTGATATTATTTATCTAAATGATTTTTAAATTGATTTCATAATAGAGTCAAGTAAGATTAGTATATATGACTATGTTTGAGATTTTCTTTGATCTATATGTTCATATGAGTTCATAAGATGACTTATGTCTTATTTGAGTATAAAGATAATATTGATTATATAGTATGAGTTTTATTTTATTTCAACACCAATATTTTATGGTGATTTCAGATTAAAGTTATGTTTAGTCTAAATAAGAACCCTAAGTTGGTATATGTAGTTAGGAAGATGGGGTTTTGAGATTTAGAAATAGAAAGAGAGAATATAGGCTTGGACTTATAAAACTTTGATTATATCTAGGTGATTAAGATTTGAAACAAGAAATCAAGACTAAGTTAAGGACATCATCAGCACAAGAGGTAAGTGGTTCATGCCCATGAGTATTTATGTTTGTCAAACCAAGTACATTTACATGCTTCTTAAGTAAGCCATTCATGTCCTACACTCTAAGTTTAATATGTAAGAATGATTTTATGTGCTTATGATTGTAGAATTTCATATTCTCAATATCTTAAGTAGTGATGTGTCATGGAATGATTCTAAATCATGAAGTTAAGTTCATAAGAAGGATAAGAAAATATAGTTCTATCATATCTCTTAAATATATATGTAACCATGTATTGAGATTTCAAATAGGAACATGTCATCAAGGTTTCTTATATATGTAGCGATCTAGGAAATTAAAAAGTGAAATAGATTCCTTACTAAGGTTGATGTTTAAAAGTTAAGTATTGTGTGAGAATATGGGTGTTGCACATGGTAGACCATGGACCAATTTCTAGGATAAATGTACTAAAGTGGCATTAAAGATATTGTAACATGATTTTGTGATGATATTATCATATTATGAGATATTAAGCCATGATTGAGTTGCACGAAGAGAATCTATATGATTTCTACCTTAAGGTTTAAGATTTAAGTTCATATAAATGCATTGAGATCAGACTTAATGCGATTAAATTGGGTATGATTAAGATGTAAGTTAAGATTTTCTAAGGTTCTATTCTATGGTTTATGATCTTAAGACTTAAGTCCATTAAGATCATATTTTGATGAGTTTTTAACATAGAATGAGTTATCTTGCCAAGAATCAGATATCATACTTTAGCTATACACATTACTTAAGTTACTTTTGTATATTTAGTATTTCTATACTCATTTCAGATCTCGTCTCATAAGACATTAGACTCAGGTGTGATATAATTGGTATAATGAAGTAATCTTACCAAATCAAAGTTTTAGAATAAAGTTTACCTAGATAATGTGATACATGATTAAATCCAATAACAGATTCAGTTTAGAACTCAAGAATAAGAGATTTAGATTCAGACTTAGACTACTCACTATGTGAGTAGCCATATTTTGAATAAAAGGTACATGATATGCATATAGACCCAATCTCAAATATTATGTAATTTGAGATACATATCCAAATTCTATAATAGATTATGTTCAGATTTTAAAGAGCAGAGATTCAGATTCAGATTTCAAATTCAGAATTCAGTACATGTTTAGTACTCAGTTTCAGATAAGTTTAGATTTAGTATTTATTAAAGATAGACATAGGATAATTAATTTGAAACATTCACATAATGCATTATATAATAAGTCCTCACCAGAGAGTCCCGGGACGATTCAGAGGCGTGTTGCGCCAGACACTGCGGGTGTCACAGAGGGCATGTTATGCCAACAGAGGGTGTGTTGCACCATAGAGGACACTTCGGTCTCAACAGAGGGCACGTTGTGCCAATAGAGGGTGCGTTGCACCATAGAGGACACTTCAGTGTCACAGAGGAGGACTTATTGTATAATGGTGGCCATAGTCAGATGAAAATCGTAAGTAATAGATACCATAGATTAGAGATGCCCATATTCTCATCCATGAGTAATGATGAGAGGGTATTAGATAAGATAAGTAAGGCCTAGGTGCTTTGGCGTAGGTCATGAGATCCATGTACCAGGGTACATGTCTCTAGAGAAAGATAAGATAGAAATATATAAATTTTAGATTAAGAAATAAGAGATTTTATGTTTTAGATTTTACTCAGAGCTTGATAGTAACTTGTCGTTTATAATGTCGATTTCAGATTATTAGTCATGTATATTTTTAGAATACTCATGCCACTTACTCTAACGACTGTTTTTCCCAATGCATGGCTGGGGACGCGATGTGCGCAGGGTTTGGAGCAGCGGAAGATTTAAAGAATAAGAAAAGATGTAGCAGGTTTTCAAGCTTGCCTAGTGGGGTGCCATCTACCGAGACGATCCAGAGTTTAGACATATCTTTTTATGATTAGTCTTGTTTAAAGAGTAGGTTAGATGAGTTGTAGTTTTCTTTTTATCAATGACTATGTATGAATCAATTTTACCTAATGCAAAGTGTTTCATTTGCTTTAATTGCAATGACTATCATGTTTGTGACACTCCCATATGAAAAAAAAAATTATTGCTTCCGCTCATGTGTTATGAAAATATGGGTGTTACAATATGGTATCAGAGCAATTTGGTAAATGGCCACTGGGCAAACATGATTTTCATAGTCACCCTAGAGTGAAGAGGTAAGAGATTAGAGCTTAGGGATAGATTCCCATAGAAAGATATAATGACATAGATTGACATATAGTTTTCACCTTAGAAGAAATATAGATGTCCGAGAGAGATGTTTATATTCTAGGTCTCATGTTTCAACCTAACCCTAGCTAATGATGTTGCTTCTCCATTCTCAATGGTTATGGCCAGCCAATTAAGAATTGAGGAGGAATGTCATAAGCACTAGACCTTGATGCATCTCTAATTTCTTACTAGTCTGTGTGGTATGGGACACATGTGTTAGTAGGTTAGTGAGAGATAGCATGACATGATCTCACATATATGGGTATGTGCTTGATCACCACATATCTAGAGGTGTAGGAGATACCTGGAAGACCTAAGATTAGATGGTCAACTACACCTGATGTTTGAAATTCATGACAAGGTTGAGTCAGATGCCTTAAGTGTAGAGACCAGTTTAGCTTCATAGACCTTAAGTATGAGTTGAGTAGTAGAGCAAGGTAACAAATAATGCTCACAAAATCATTTAGTGAAATACATTACATAGATCTTTCCATGTAAAAGTCAGAACATAAGTGTGCCTTACAATAAATTAAGAGGTAAGCAGAACCCTAAGGTGGGTAGTAGCCTAGAGAAATTTCGAGGACAAAATTTATTTCAAGGTGGGTAGAATTGTAACATCCTCAATTTCATAGCTAAAGTAAGCCTTTAGTGTGGGGTTTTCTAGTAAGTGTATGCCAAGGGACCTAATCAACCTATTATGACTAGGTATGTAATTAAGTTCACAAAATGTGTGATACAAGCCATCTAAAACAACCAATACGCACATGATGACTTAAATGTGTGTGATTGTAGTCGGTTGTATATGAACATAAAAGAATTATTCCTATGGACAATAATGTGACGAATATCTAATATGATGAGTCCAGATCATGGCTTGAGCCTTGGACCCAGCTTAGGTCTTCATGTTATGTAACTAATGAAATATTGATCACATGTGTTATACATGGACTTAAATTGAGAAATTATATTGGTTGAAGACTTATTTTCATGATTTGGAATACAATCAAGCTCATGGACCCTTTGAAATACTAAGGGGTGGGCCATGTGCACTAGAGCTCAATTCCAGCCCTATTGGACCAATTATATTCTACAAATAGGTCCTTGGAGTGCAAATTGAGAATTAAATATTTTGTGGTCATAATGAATACTCAAAATATTTTTAGTAGAATAATAATTAGAATATAAGATGGTGGGAGAAATTTCAGATGATTTTGATGTAAATAATGGCCTAGGTAATTAAATTAGTAATTATGATGTTTTTATTTAGAATACATGTTTGGAGTGTTTGTACAACTAGTTTTTACTTAAAATCTTTCTCATATGAAGTTGATGATAATATAGTATTTACCCCAAAATCTGAAGTCAAATTGAGCTATAGAGTGGGTTGTATAAATATTTCTTTGGTTTGGACTTTTATCAAAAAGAAGAAGAAAAGCAAAATAAAAAAAAGTGGGAGCCCCGACTCCAGTTTGCGGACGTGAAAAATGGCGCCTCTGTTCTCAGGACCCGAACAGAGCCTTTGGAAGGGGAGGATCTTGCCCATGATTCGGAGGGTTAGAGGCTATAAAACCTCTCGATCTGTGATGCTTAGTGGCGGCCGAACCATATGCTAGGGTTTTCTTTGAAACTGAGAACAAGAGAAGTAGATCGAAGAAGGAGAAGGTAGGAGGCGCCATTGTTGGCAGCTGTGAAGGTCTGCCATGAAGGATCCTTGATCCTGGCCTCCCAACCAAGGAGACAATGCCGCCTTTACAGATCAGGCCAGGCCGAAGCTGGGGCAGGGATTCCCTTGCGAGTTCGTGGCCAAGGAAGCAAGATTTGGGTCATCAGAAGTTTTGGGCACAATGGCCTCTATTCTGAGTGCTTACGCAAGCAAGAAGATGAAGGAAGTAGACGAAGAGCCGGCCCTAGGCTTGTGGCGAGCAAGAAATTATGGTCGTCAGATCAGATCCCGACGGCCGAGATTGGCCAAGTGTAGGTAAACTTTAAAAATTCATATCTTGAGCTACAGATCTCGGTTTGGGACAAACAATGTATCTATGGAAAGCTCTTCGAGTGTACTATCTTATAAAAATACATCTAGATTATGATTTTGATATCTACTATTTATTTAAAATAGTGTATTCAAAACTATATGATTTTTATGTTTTGCCAATTAAAAATAGTAAACGCCTTTAGAAATTTATACAAATTTTACTGAATGTGTATTTTGACATGTCTAACATTACTTCAGAGCCTGATCTTTCATATAAGAAGTTCTATTGAGATTTTTGATATAAACCCTAATAAGGGTATTTTGGGTATTTCACCCATGATATGATTTTTTCTTGTGACCTAATATTTTATACATGATCTTACTACATTGTGTGATTACTTTTCTAGAGATTTGATGGATTTTCTTGTGTTATCATATTTGTATTAAGATTTGGACCTGAGTGACCATTATGTGAGGGTAATAGATGATTATCTTGAGACAATAAGTGATATATATGTCTAATTAAGTTTGATATTATTTATCTAAATGATTTTTAATTTGATTTCATAATAGAGTCAAGTAAGATTAGTATATATGACTATGTCTGAGATTTTCTTTGATCTATATGTTCATATGAGTTCATAAGACGACTTATGTCTTATTTGAGTATAAAGATAATATTGATTATATAGTATGAGTTTTATTTTATTTCAACACCAATATTTTGTGGTGATTTCAGATTAAAGTTATGTTTAGTCTAAATAAGAACCCTAAGTTGGTATATGTAGTTAGGAAGATGGGGTTTTGAGATTTAGAAATAGAAAGAGAGAATATAGGCTTTGACTTATAAAACTTTGATTATATCCAGGTGATTAAGATTTGAAACAAGAAATCAAGACTAAGTTAAGGACATCATCAACACAAGAGGTAATTGGTTCATGCCCATGAGTATTTATGTTTGTCAAACCAAGTACATTTACATGCTTCTTAAGTAAGTCATTCATGTCCTACACTCTAAGTTAAATATGTAAGAATGATTTTATGTGCTTATGATTGTAGAATTTCATATGCTCAATATCTTAAGTAGTGATGTGTCATGGAATGATTCTAAATCATGAAGTTAAGTTCATAAGAAGGATAAGAAAATATAGTTCTATCATATCTCTTAAATATAGTTGTAACCATGTATTGAGATTTCAAATAGGAACATGTCATCAAGGTTTCTTATATATGTAGCGATCTAAGAAATTAAAAAGTGAAATAGATTCCTTACTAAGGTTGATGTTTAAAAGTTAAGTATTATGTGAGAATATGGGTGTTGCACATGGTAGACCATGGCCCAATTTCTAGGATAAATGTACTAAAGTGGAATTAAAGATATTGTAACATGATTTTGTGATGATATTATCATATTATGAGATATTAAGCCATGATTGAGTTGCACGAAGAGAATCTATATGATTTCTACCTTAAGGTTTAAGATTTAAGTTCATACAAATGTATTGAGATCAGACTTAATGAGATTAAATTGGGTATTGTTAAGATTTAAGTTAAGATTTTCTAAGGTTCTATTCTATGGTTTATGATCTTAAGACTTAAGTCCATTAAGATCATATTTTGATGAGGTTTTAACATAGAATGAGTTATCTTGCCAAGAATCAAATATCATACTTTAGCTATACACATTACTTAAGTTAGTTTTGTATATTTAGTATTTCTATACTCATTTCAGATCTCGTCTCATAAGACATTAGACTCAGGTGTGATATAATTGGTATAATGAAGTAATCTTACCAAATCAGAGTTTTAGAATAAAGTTCACCTAGATAATGTGATACATGATTAAATCCAATAACAGATTCAGTTTAGAACTCAAGAATAAGAGATTTAGATTCAGACTTAGACTACTCACTATGTGAGTAGCCATATTTTGAATAAAAGGTACATGATATGCGTATAGACCCAATCTCAAATATGTTGTAATTTGAGATACATATCCAAATTCTATAATAGATTATGCTTAGAATTTAAAGAGCAGAGATTCAGATTCAGATTTCAGATTCAGAATTCAGTACATGTTTAGTACTCAGTTTCAGATAAGTTTAGATTTAGTATTTATTAAAGATAGACATAAGATAATGAATTTGAAACATTCACATCATGCATTATATAATAAGTCCTCACCAGAGAGTCCCGGGACGATTTAGAGGTGCGTTGCGCCAGACACTACGGGTGTCACAGAGGGCATGTTATGCCAACAGAGGGTGCGTTGCACCATAGAGGACACTTCGGTGTCAACAGAGGGCACATTGTGCCAACAGAGGGTGTGTTGCACCATAGAGGACACTTCAGTGTCACAGAGGAGGACTTATTGTATAATGGTGGCCACAGTCAGATAAAAATCGTAAGTAAAAGATACCATAGATTAGAGATGCCCATATTCTCATCCATGAGTAATGATGAGAGGGTATTAGATAAGATAAGTAAGACCTAGGCGCTTTGGCGTAGGTCATGAGATCCATGTACCAGGGTACATGTCTCTAGAGAAAGATAAGATAGAAAGATATAAATTTCAGATTAAGAAATAAGAGATTTTATGTTTTAGATTTTACTCAGAGCTTGATAGTAACTTGTCGTTTATAATGTCGATTTCAGATTATTAGTCATGTATATTTTTAGAATACTCATGCCACTTACTCTAACGACTGTTTTTCCCAATGCATGGCTGGGGACGCGATGTCCACAGGGTTTGGAGCAGCGGAAGATTTAAAGAATAAGAAAAGATGTAGCATGTTTTCAAGCTTGCCTAGTGGGGTGCCATCTACCGAGACGATCCAGAGTTTAGACATATCTTTTTATGCTTAGTCTTGTTTAAAGAGTAGGTTAGATGAGTTGTAGTTTTCTTTTTATCAATGACTATGTATGAATCAATTTTACCTAATGCAAAGTGTTTCATTTTCTTTAATTGCAATGACTATCATGTTTGTGACACTCCCAGATGAAAGAAAAAAAATTATTGCTTCCGCTCATGTGTTATGAAAATCTAGGTGTTACAGATATTATGACACAAAATCATACCAATGTTGGGAGAGGCACCTACCAGACCTACACCAAAAGGTGAGGGAGAGTGGTCACATTCCCAAACACCTACAAATATATAATACAAAGGGAGTGGTAACATCCTTTGGGGGAGAGTGGCCACATTTCCCAAAATATAATATGAGGGGAGTGGTCACATCCCTCTAGGGAGCATGCCCTCTAAGTGTTGTTTGTACTCAAGTACACTACATTGTCATTTGGCCAAAAATACATCATGCTTATTAGTTCACCTGGCAGTAGTGAAATTATCATTGCATTTTAACAAATGGGGAAGAACACCCAAGAAATAAATCAAGTAAATGTGCTGACATTGGCAACAACAATATTCAAGTATCTCAAATAGATAAGCCAACCTAGGAAATAGCAAGATCCAAATAATCCAAATAGATGAGCCACAATGGCATTAGAAGAATCAAATGAATAAAGAGCCAACAAAGACAGAAGAAAAAAAATATATCAAGGCTAGTACATTAGGAATCCCAAACTGAAGGATTAGGGTATGCATCACACATTATATGTTCAAAACCATAAATGGGGATCACATACATAAATAGGGTCCACATACTAAAATAGGGATCACATACATAAATAGGTGTCACATACAAATAGGGTCCACATACTGAAATAGGGCTCACATACATAAATAGGTGTCCCATACAAATAGGGTCCACATACTGAAATAGAGCTGACATACATAGATAGGGGTCAAATACCTTATTGAAGATTCATAGCACCATTTCACCAATTTGATTGTTATCCTTATACATTTTCCCTAGTACCATTATTTCACATATATTAGTATTTATTAAAGCATAAAGTATAAAGAAATACCACTTTTAAACCTTTTGAGGAATCCTTCAATTTAGGACTCAAAACTAGGACCAAAAGGTCACTTAGGCTTAACTGATTAGGAAAACATATTTTATTTCTCCATTTGGAGTTAAAATGACTTAATTACATATTTTAGAACATTTAACACTCTCGAAATGGAATTCAAAGCAAAATTTGAAAAAGGAAAGAAAATCATGTCAAAAACCAAAAATTCGGATTCTACGTAAAAAATCCTTTCCAATGAGTATTTAGACATATTTTTCTGATAAAGCATCCATTTTATATGATTTATTTTCTCTGGGCCATTCAAAGAGAAAGAAAAAGCCACTTAGGATAATTGCTAGCACCCGATAGAGAGATCAAAATGACCAGAAGGTCCTCAGCGTTAAAACACAAAAAGAGAAGAGTTGGAGGGCAAAACTAAAAAATCACACCAAGCCTTATTCTTCCCCTCGCGCACCATGGTCGCTAAGGAGAAGCTCAGCCATATTGGGTGTTTCCTCATTTCCGAACCAAAGCGCATGCATTGGTACTCAAAACCAAGCCCAAGAGAAGACAAACTCATCTATTACAACCCCAATTTTTGGGTTCAATTGGTGAGAAATGCAATTGCTCATATTAAAGATATTTGAATGAATAATGATATAATTTGTTCTGAATAAATGGATTTCGTTTACAATATCCATGATGGTTGTTTTGAGGGCTTTATTGGCTATTGGGCCCAATAACAAGGAAATAAAGAAAGGAAATCCTCTTATTAAATTAGTAAATGAATACTTGAGTTTTTGAGAAAAGAATCAGGTAGAACCCTCTAGAAGGCAAAAGAATGTAATTCAAAGATGGATATCATACCTCTTGCGTTCCTTGGGTCCCAAGGAGTCCATAGTTGCCTAGAAAAGGCAACAAGAAAAGAAAAGATTAATTAAGTATTTCTTTATTAAGAAAGAAATTGAAAAACAATGGTAAAATGTGGAAAACAAGTGAAAAGAGGTATAATTGAGTTATCCTTGGTGATTTCGTATCTCAAGGATTCCTAATGTTAAAAGGAATACCAATGAGGAAAATAAAAGAGAAATAAAGAGAAATCCTCAAAAAGAGATATTTTAATAAGAATAAAACAAGGTAATGAAGAATGATGCATTTAGATGCATCTAGAAGGAAAATGAGTATCCAATATAAAGGATTTCGAAATAATAGAGTTTCTTGGGATCCAAGGAGTCCCAATGAAAAAAGGAAAGAGAAAAAGGAAAATAAAACAAAATAAGAGGATAATGTGATACATCATTAATGACTTTTTGATAATATAAAAAAGGGATGTTATTTGCTTTAAAAGAAAATATGATTTCATGGCCAATGGATTAAAAGTCATGCATGAAAAAAATAGGAGAGGAAATTTTCAGATTTCCTTTAGGAAAATAGATTCCTTGATAGTCAAGGAATACTTATAAACAATGAATAAATTAAAGGGAGAAGTTACACGTAAGCAAGGAAGGTAGGATAAAGGGGACTTGTTTTCCTCATGGTTGAGCATGATGGGGCATTGCTATCATCTCCTTTTTAAGGTTTGGATCCTTGGACTCGAGCCCAAAGAGATTTTGGGCATCCCCCTCACTTCTCCATCTTGTACTCACACTAAACCCTAGTATAATAGGAGCGGTGCGACCCTTGGAGTGAGGAGGAGCCAAGGACGGGGATAGGAAGGATGCACGACACTCCCACGTCAGTTGGAAGGAGGTTTGACTCCATCTACACATTGTGGTCCTTGCACAAGGTCTGAAGAAGAGCAGCAAGACTGGGCCCCATCCAGGTGTCACAGATAAGAACAAGCCATCTTGGCTATGAATAAAGGGCGCCCCTTGGGTGTAGGATCCCGTCGGAGCCAATGGCACCATCCATGGCAGCCATCATAGTCCAGAAAGGGGGTGGCAGGGCCACACTTAGCGCTTGCTGCAGTGGCAGCGTTAGGGTAGCAAAGGAGGAGGATGTCCAGGGCACATTGGACTGTTCTCTCCTCCGTGGGCTGAAAGACACGCTCAACTTACCGAGGGTAAATTGGACATTTTGAAAATTTTCCCAAAACAACGTTGCATGGGAGTTGATGACCTGGCGCTCCCTGATTGGCTGAAAAGGTAATTCCTTTATTAATTTGTAATTAAATATTGGTAACTCTGATTAGGACAAGTAATATATGAAAATTGATCCTCAGAACAATAGGAACACAAAGAAATTATTGTTGAAGCCAAATTTGACTTTCTATTCAAAACGTATATCAAGATGCTATCTTTAATAGTTTAATCAATGAAAAACCCTAACCTTTGATGATTAATGAATTACAAAGGGGTTATGTCAATGTTTAAAACATATATTAACATGTTGTTAATAAAAAGGGCATATTAGATCTAAAAGGATGATCTTCATGCGTAATTTTATTTATTTAGGGTTCCATATGATTTAATGAACCTTGAACCCTAACTCTGGTAATTATGATCCTTAATGATTTTAATTGGTCAAATTCATGTACAAAGCTGAGATATGATGGTTCTAATCTATTTAGAGTACAAAAGTCCTTAATTCTGGATAAATACCCTAAAAGTAGTAATTAGGGTTTTCTCATGAATAAAAGGTAGAATTGATGGCAAAATGAGTTCATATGTTAATTAGACCCTAATGAACTTTGAATTGATGATAAAGACGTATGATGATCTTGTCATGGATTAAAAGGATAAAAATAATACCTTTTATGTAAAAGAAGCTTAATGAAATTAATTGATGGTTAACGGTGCCTTTAATCTGAAAATAGGGTTATATTTTATTAAGATAACTTTAAATTGAAGAATAGATGAGATAATTAGGGTTTAATATGGTAAAACATGAAGGGAAACCCTAATTGCAAACAAAACACTAAAATGGATACGAAACCCTAGGAAGCAATTTCAAGTTGAATACAAAGAATCTTGATAAAGTGTGTAGTAAATAGAGTACATGTGTTTTTCAGGATTTTTGATTATGTTGTTGAATTACTTACTTGGATTGCTTTCTTGGTTGGAATTGATATTATCTTGAGAAATCTATTGAGTAGGTATGTGGTTACGCTTATGAATAATCGCTTTAGTTTCACGACGATTTCCGAACGTGTTTACCGGTTGCTTGAAAATAATTGTTGGATGCCTTTTATTTCAAGCAACTATAAAGTGACTATGATTATCACCATGAATATATATATATATATGTATATATATATATATGTATATATATATATATATATATATATAATTGGCTTAGATTTTAATCCACATCTATGGCTTGTAAATGCTAAAAAGGGGTAACCTAGAATAAGGTCTAGGTTATCATGGGTTAGAAATTGGACTACCAAGTGTAGTGCCATGAGACCCTTTAGCATGCCATGAGTTAAGGAGTGGGCTACTTACGGGTAGTGCCATGTGACTCTACTCTAGAAACTAGTTCACCTATAGGTGGGACCATGAGGCGTTTAATAGGGATCTACTATAAGGAAAGTAGCATCCAGGTCCACTATAGGGACAGCGCAGAGGATAGGGAATGCATGGATCGCGCAGTTATATTTAAAACATAAAATTGTTTGTTAAATGGTAATTGGTTGCAATACATTGTTATGAATAGTTGCATTATTATTGTTTCCCCCACATACTAGCTTTATGCTGACCGACATTTTGTTTGTAGGCGTTATAGGTACAAACCCAAAAGACAAATAATAAATTGTCATGTTGTGAAATACATGAATTAAAATACAAGGAGGATTAGTTAGAGTAGAATTCATATGTGGATAGAAGTTTAGAGATCCAGGTTTTCAAAAGGTACACAAAAGTTTATTTTCTTACAACTTTCCTGTTTAGTCTGTTAAAATTTAATAATTGTTCTTGCTTAACTGACGAACGTTTGATCTGGAAATTATGTGTGTGGCTTCGACCTCTCGGTCTCCCTTAATTGGGGGTTACCGGAAGGTGGGGTTGTAATTGCAACCCCAATTTTTGGGTTCAATTGGTGAGAAATTGTTATAACCCCAATTTTGGGGTCCAAGTGGTGAGAAATATAATTTCTCATATTAAAGATGTTTGAAAAAATAATCATATATTTGGTTGAGAATAATTGTATTTAGTTTAAAATAGCCTTGTTGTTTGATTTGTGGGTTTTATTGGCTATTGGCCCAATAAAAATGAAAATAACAAAGGAAATTCAATTAGTAAATGGATAATTGAATTTTAAGAAAAGAAATATGAGGAAACCTCTAGAAGGCAAATCCAAAGAGGATTCGTGCCTCTTGGGTTCCTTGGGTACCAAGGAGTCCAAGGTTGCAAAAAGAAAGCAATAAGAGAAGAAAAGATTAATTAAGTATTTCTTTAATGAGAAAGAGATTGAAAATAATGATAAAATGTTGGAATAAGTGGGAAAAAGGTGTAATTAGGAGATCCTTTGTGGAATTTAGTGTTCCAAGGATTCCTAATGATAAAAGAAATACCAATGAGGACAATAAAAGAGAAAGAAAGAGAAATTCAAAAAGAGAGATATTTTAATGAGAAATAAACAAGATAATGTGAAATAATGCCTAAAGATGGACCTAGAAGGATAATAAATATCCAATAAAGAGAATTTCGAAATAATAAAGTTTCTTGGGTGCCAAGGAGCCCCAATAAAGGAAAAGGAAGAGAAAATACCATAATTATAAAATAAAGAGATAATGGGAATACATAATCCATTAATTATGTAAATTTGATAAAAGGAAGTATTTTCCTAAGGATATATATATATATATATATATATATATATATATATATATATATATATATATATATATATATATATATTCTTGGCCAATAGATTAAAAGGCAAATAAAGAGATTGAATGAGAGGAATTTCAATTTTCCTAATAATATGAAATATCTAAGAGAAAGAGAGAAGCATTGCTTCTCTTTGAAGGAAAATGATTCCCATTAGAAGAGGGACTTCGTTTCTTTAAGGAAAGCCATCCTAGGGCTTCGTTTCTCTTCCCTATAAAAGGGTAAGGTCTTGGTTCGAGTTCGGGAAAGAATCACACACAACAATCCCCTTTCTCCTTCTTCCTTCACATAAAACCCTAACCAAGATGGGAATCACGACCCTGGGTCAATGGGGAACTGTTAGGCAGTCTTGTTGGTTGCGAGATACTCTCACTAAGGCCTAGCGATGTTCTGCCTTCATCCCCGTACCCCCATCTCCACGTAGCACCCGCTGGAGGTCCAAACCTTAGTCGTGAGTTGCTGACATGTTGCCCATGAAAGAGCCGCCTATGCCGCGATCTGGGCAGTGCCCCAGGTGCGCCTAAGAGCGGCAGAGGCAAGGGAGACATTTCCGGTGAAGATCCAGTCCAGAACGGAAGGCTAGCGCCGAACGGAAGCTGCTCCATCGTAGCTAGGGCAGCGCTGCTACCGCGGATCCAAGGAAGAAGAAGACCCGGGCGGTATTTGACCACTCTACCCCTCAGCATGCCAAAAATAGACCTCTTAAGTGGAGGGTAAAATTGACATTCGGTTATAAACTGAAGGCGGGCCGCGTTGCATGAGCTGGATGACGTGGCGCCATCCGATTGGTCAAGTGAGTGTTTTAATGCAAAATTTGTAGATAATTAACTGTAGCTCGGATTAAAACAAGTTATATATGAATTTTGATCAGGAGAACACAAGGAATCCAATGAAAATAGTTTTATAGCCTGAATCTGATCATAGTTAAAAATATTGTGTAAATTATCATCTTTAATGAATTAAAGATTAAGAAACCCTATTTCGATATGATTAATGTGTTTAATAGGGTTTAATGGATCTTTAGAGTTGATATTAATCTGTTAAATGTAAAAAGGAACATTGAGTTCAAAAAGGAAGAACTTTGCACATGATTAGTCTAATTTAGAGTTTATATGCTTGAAATTGGAAAAATACATAAAGTTATCATCTTTAATGATTTAACTAAGGAAAAACCCTTAGATTTGATGATAGATGGATAATTCAAGCTGATATTAACCTGTTGTTAATAAAAGTGAAAATAGGATTTAAAAAGATGATCTTTTTATATAGTTGGTTTAATTTAGGGTTCTATGTACATGAATATTCCTTAATGGGATTAGAAACCCTAATTTATGTTAATATGAATTCTAATAGTTTTAATTGTACAAATCGAAGAATAAAATAGAGATATGATGATTCGAAGATAAATTGAGTATCAAAGATCTTTAATGTGAATTATTTGGATAATTAGTGTTTCCTAGTGTATAAAAGTGGAAATAGTGATAAATAAGGTTCATATATGAGAGTTGAACTATAATGAAATATGATTTGTCAATTTGAAAGAAACCGAAGATGATAATTAGCCTTATTGTTTTGGATATGACCTAAAAGGGTAAAGATAATAGTTTTAGTGTAAAAGAAACATATTAGACTTAATTGACATTCAATTGTGCCTATGATGTAGAAATTAAGGTTTGTGAACTAAAAGAGCATTAAAAGTGATAAATGCATAATGAAGGTTAAAACCCTAAAGTTGGCCTAGAAATCATAAGGTGGAATCCAAGTTGATCTTGAGGATGTTTGAATAAAACAATGACACTTGAATGTTATGCATTATTTTCAGGATATTGTTGATTGCTTACTAATTGTGTTGAATATTAATGCATTGACATCAAGTTACTATGGATCAGGTATGTGGTTACTTATGATTAACCGCTTAGTTTTCCGATGGTTTCTCGGACGTTTAATCGCATTGAATGCAACTAAACTATTTGGATGTTCATGTTGCAAATATAAAGTGACTATGACTATCACTTAATGTATATGCCTATAAACTCAGATCTTGGTTCTCTCTGTGGCATAATAGCTAACCTCTAGTACATGGCTGCCTATGGGTAGGTCCATCAGGTTAGAGAAAGGCCTAGTACATGGCTACCTATTGGGTAGGTCCATCAGGTCTATGGATGACCTAGTACATGGCTACCTATTGGGTAGGTCCATCAGGTCGATGGATGACCTAGTACATGGCTACCTATTGGGTAGTTCCATCAGGTCTATGGTTGACTTAGTACATGGCTACCATGGAGGTAGGGCCATCACGTCATAATGAGTTAGATATTGGGCTATCTTCAGATAGTGCCATGCGACTCTATTACCTATAAGAGAGGTGATATTCATGTCCACTGCAGGGACAGCCCAGAGTTCGAGAATATGTATGGATTGAGTTGTATGGCTTAAAATGTAATCTTGGTTGTAAAATGATTAATTGAATGATTATATTGTTACCATAGTTGAACATTATCTGTTTCCTCCACATACCAGCTTTGGCTGACCGACGTTTTGTTTGTCGGTGTTTTAGGTACAATGAAAAGTACAAATAGTAAAGCGACACCTTGTGAATTCAAGAATTAAAGAACAAGGAGGAATTAGATAGAATAGTTCAGCTGAGGTTAGAAGTTAGTTGTTCCCAACTTTTCAAGGTATGCAAAGAAAAATTTTATTACCATTTTCAGTATAGTCTGTTAGAATTTAATAATTGTTTATGGTTATATGTCGAACCTTTGATCCAGGATTAATGGGTGTGGCTTCAACCTATTGGTCTCCCTTAATTGGGAGTTACTGAAAGGTGAGGTCGTAACATTTGGTATCAGAGCCTAGGTTCCTCAGTTAACCACTAATAATTATTAAATTTTACAAACTCAATAGAACCCAAGGGAGTTATTAGAGGAGTATCCGAAAGACGGAGGTCTCTAGAAAGGGATCACGACCGGGGGCTGGCAACATTTTCCTCCGCACCGCTAGTCGGAATACGAGGACTCCCAAACCCATGTGACCGCCTGGCCAAAGTCTAAGGGTATGAATCGAAATAAGATACCTTTAGGACTTCTCATCTTATTCATCCCTTCTCATCACAAAATTCTGATAAGGACATAAAGGATTAGGGTTTCCTTTCTTCTCCTCACCCTCTTGAGGTATGGGTAAGGTTAATAAGGTTTAAGGAATCTTCCACTAAATTAATGAAAGGCATGTAAATAAGATGTCATCGACATAAGCTTAATAGATTAAGTGCAAAGTAAATAATAGATACATGCTTAGGCTGTATGACATAAGATGTCATGTCCTCAGAAGAGACCTGAGGCTAGACCTTCTGGTCAGGAGGATAAGTTAGTCTTGGAGATAGAGATATCCATTCCAAGTAGAGACCTGGCACATCCTTGGAGGATGATGCTAAACCTAAACCTAAGTGAAGGTTAGAGAGAGATGAGTTGGACCAGGTGTTTTAAAGGACATGCCTTTGGGATGCCATATGATCCATGGGAGACCTAGCACCTTTGACAACCCAACCCTGGGAAGGGTCGTACATGTTAAGGTAAAGGATATCTCCTTGGATGATGATGTTAGTGAAGGACCATATAAACCCCATGGGCTTGTACCAGTAGGGCATAGCTGGAACCTAGGGCACGTCATAGTGCTGACGGTAGGATGAAACCCTGGATAAGGAATCATGATGGAGCATAAAGGGTTATGGATGATCTTGAGCAACCATAAGTTCGAACCTAGGATTCACCCAAGTAGAGCATGCTTTTGAGGTTGACCCTTCATGAAGAAGGGACCTCTAATGGTGAGGTTGGATGTGGGGTTAACTCTAGAGGGAGCAGGAAACCCAACAAGGAGGTAGGAAGCCTAAAACCCTGGGATATGAGGAACAATGGATAATAGTGGTTGCCTCATGATTGATCCCTGAAAGATTGATGATATCTTGGAGGGACCAAACCCTAAAGATAGAGGATGAAGCATCTGGTGCCTATGTGCCTATGGTATAGGTGTTTACCTTCTGAGGTGGGAAGAAGAGTTCCTTAGACCTAGAAAAGATTAGTAGTAGGTTCTGAGGCCTTGTACCTTATTGGTTGTCCTTAAGGAGGACCCAACCCTAAGTGTTGCTCGAGTTGAAGGATGACAAGAAGTGCATGTCATGCCTTTTGCATGCTTGGTTCGTAGTTAAGAGATAGAGCATGCAGTCTAACACCTAAAAGTGAACCTAGGGTTCCTAGGCCTAAGAGGGGAAGTGGTGTACCTAATGCTCATGGTGAGAGTTGAGTTCCTGGTCGAAGTGAGCATGGTACTTCTCATGAATAGAGGAAAAGGGAAGCCCCTTAAGTTTAAGGTATGTTTGATGAACCCCTCACAACTAGGATAATGATAAGGGAAAGAATGATCTTGATCCAATATTGAGGAAAGAGGACAAGTATGACCTAGCATGGTACAATAAGTGGGCTGCTTATGCCTTAATGGTTTTCTAGGGTTAAGTAGGCTCGTGTGGATGTAAACCCTAGACCTAAGAGCCTTTTTGACCTCAGAGATAGTTTTCCTCCCATCCCGTGAGAGGGACCCCTTTGGAAGGGTGTATATCAGTTTTGTTGGTTTAAGGTAACCTAAAGAAGTCTCATAGGATCTTGAGAAGCTAAGTGAAAAGTACATAGTACGAGATTGAATCTACAAACCCACAAATATCCATCTCTATTGCATATGAATGTGTTACCATGGAGGTAACCAATATGGGGCTTGACCAAGGTAGGCAGGTTTCCATGATACCTATGAACGGATGAGAGTCAGCCCATGAATGCAGAAAGAGAGATGATGAAGACTGGGGTAAGGTTCTAAGTGAACATGTACTATAATGGAGAATCCTAAGTCTATCCTAGGGTCAGGTAGGGATAAGACTGATGAAAGTAGGAGTTTCTTAATTCCCCAGTTGCACATGACCATAGGGTCGGGAGGTAACAGCTATCATTGTCTGAGGGTCATGGGTTAGGAGATTGATCACCTTCATGAACTCATGGGACCCAAAGGGCTGATGAGTAGGGCACTCTCTTGATGCATGAGGGAAGAGGGATGACCCCAAAAGAGTCGGTACCCTATAGACCTAGAGGAGATGACCAAGGATATAAACCTCAATAGGTACAAGACTAGTTTGATATCATGATGTTTGTGATAAAGAGACATATGTGGCAAGTTGCAACTTAGATTTAAAGGTGTACTGGCAAGGTGGGATGCACCATCTCTACTCTTGGAACAGGAAGAACTATGTATTTGGACTGCAGCCAAATGCTTATTTCCTCTTGTTATGGGGGTGAGAGATAGTACGTTATACATGTCATACACCAAGGATAAGAGATGATGTAGGTTGGAACATTGCCACGAGAAATGGGGATAGAGAAGATAACCTACCCTGGTAAAGTGAATGATACATGGATGGTTTACTAGCACCAAGAGGAATGAGGTAGACACCTTATGAGGATGTTTCTAGCATGAGCTAAGTGGAGCTTACAAGTTATACCAGGTTGAGTTTGGTCACCATGATGATGAAATCAGAGAGTGTTCTTAATGGAGATAGAAATGGAGTTTGAGGTAATATGATAAGTGAAATACATGGAAGTGTATGTCTTCAATGTTACCTAATACCTAAGGATGTGAGGTGGTAATGGATGCTCTGGTTGAGATACATCTGACTTGTTTGACTAGAAACTAGAAGAGGTTGTTTGGCTAACCCTAAGTTTGAAAAGGAGAGGTGTTTGGATAACACTCAGATGTAACAAGATGCGTTGAAAAGTTAAGGGTTGTTTGGTTAGCTAGTCTAGTCCTTGATGTAATGAAAGGACAGTGGTAGAACCCCAGATGCACTTCGTTGGAAGAGAAGGTGATGAAACCCCAATAAAATGGTTTAGGGTTTTTGAGGTATTGATCTTGAAGAATAATGACAAACATGAGATCATGATCACCATACATTGTAGTACTACCAAGATAATGAGTGACAATAGTACTTTAGATGCCTAAGATGAGGTTGCACGTGGCTTGTGGCCATGCAAGCCAGGAGGTAAAGGACAAACACCAGTACCCCAGTGCATTGTTATAAAGGATAAAAGTCCCCGAATGAGAAAGGGAGTTCATCGCAATGGGTGTTGTAAGTCTCCCCTAAATCATGGAAGGTTGAGATGCCATATGGGTTATGGTAGTTCACCTTACCTAGATGACATGAGAAAGAAGGAGTTCTGTCAAGGGACAGATATGGTTGAACTACCCATGAGAGAGAGATGGTTCAACTATGAAGCGAGTTCAAAGGTTTTTGAGTTTGACCTACAGGTTCCCTTCCAAAAGGTGGAAGTGGGTACATGAAGAACACGATGGTACAGTTTATCACCCCTAACTATGGTTAGTATGATCCAGACTAAAGGGTCTGATGAGAGCACATGTGCTCGTTCAGGGTGATAGATAGAGACAGTTCTTGTCCTATGAAAGGTGTGATGATGACCACCATAGCCAGTATCAGGTTTTAATGAAGTTTTGTAAGGGAGGTTGTGTCGGTCACCACTTCAAGGTAATGTTGGTGAAAGGACCACATGATGGTTAGAAAAGTACCGCATGATGGTTAGAAAAAGGGATCCCAGTACGTGTAGATGAAGTCACTTTGAGTGCACAAGGGCTGAAAGGAGCCTAGAGACGATGAGAGTCGTGAGCAGATGCAAAGTAGACTGACATACAAGTTACTGTGGGAGAAAATGTGACATGAAAATCCGACCCCTCTAAATTATAACTAAGAGAGCTGAGTCCCTGATACATGGGTCCATTAGAGATGGATGGGTGGAGAAGGTTAGGTTTGACCCTACCCCTCAGGATAGAGTAGTGGGAGATGTTTTCCATGTGTCCAATTTAGAGCACTATGTGAGGTACCCTGACCATGTGTTGAGCAATGAACCTAGTGAGCCCCAAGGGAGGCTAAAATGGCCTGAGTCACCTGTGTAGTTTATAGACGCCAGGATGAAAGAACTCAGAGAAAAGAATATGTGATGATAAAGGTTCTTTGGAAACGCCATGAGTACGGTAAGGCCACACAGGGGCCAATGATGGACATGGAAAAGTCTTATCCTGAGTTGTTTGTTTGCTTGTTTGAATTTTGAGGACAAAATTCCCATAAGAGGGGAAGGATGTTATAACCCCAATTTTTGGGTCCAAGTGGAGAGAAAAATAATTTCTCATATTAAAGATGTTTGAACAAATAATCATATATTTGGTTGAGAATAATTGGATTTCGTTTAAAATAGCCTTGTTGTTTGATTTGTGGGCTTTATTGGCTATTGGGCCCAATAAAAAGGAAAATAACAAAGGAAATTCAATTAGTAAATGGATAATTGAATTTTAAGAAAAGAAATATGAGGAAACCTCTAGAAGGAAAATCCAAAGAGGATTTCGTGCCTCTTGGGTTCCTTGGGTACCAAGGAGTCCAAGGATGAAAAAAGAAAGCAATAAGAGAAGAAAAGATTAATTAAGTATTTCTTTAATGAGAAAGAGATTGAAAATAATGATAAAATGTTGGAATAAGTGGGAAAAAGGTGTAATTAGGAGATCCTTTGTGGAATTTAGTATTCCAAGGATTCCTAATGATAAAAGAAATACCAATGAGGACAATAAAAGAGAAAGAAAGAGAAATTCTCAAACAGAGATATTTTAATGAGAAATAAACAAGATAATGTGAAATAATGCCTAAAGATGCACCTAGAAGGATAATAAATATCCAATAAAGAGAATTTCGAAATAATAAAGTTTCTTGGGTGCCAAGGAGCCCCAATAAAGGAAAAGGAAGAGAAAATACCATAATTATAAAATAAAGAGATAATGGGAATACATAATCCATTAATTATGTAAATTTGATAAAAGGAAGTATTTTCCTAAGGATATATATATATATATATATATATATATATATATATATATATATATTTGTGGCCAATAGATTAAAAGGCAAATAAAGAGATTGAAGGAGAGGAATTTCGATTTTCCTAATAATATGAAATATCTAAGAGAAAGAGAGAAACATTGCTTCTCTTTGAAGGAAAATGATTCCCATTAGAAGAGGGACTTCATTTCTTTAAGGAAAGCCATCATAGGGCTTCGTTTCTCTTCCCTATCAAAGGGGTAAGGTCTTGGTTTGAGTTCGGGAAAGAATCCCACGCAGCAATCCCCTTTCTCCTTCTTCCTTCACGTAAAACCCTAACCAAGATGGGAATCACGACCCTGGGTCAATGGGGAACTGTTAGGCAGTCTTATTTGTTGCGAGATACTCTCACTAAGGCCTAGCAATGTTCTGCCTTCATCCCCGTACCCCCATCTCCACGTAGCACCCGCTGGAGGTCCAAACCTTGGTCGGGAGTTGCTGACATGTTTCCCACGAAAGAGTCGCCTATTCCGCGATCTAGGCGGCGCCCCAGGTGCGCCCAAGAGCGGCGGAGGCAAGGGAGACATTTCCGGTGAAGATCCAGTCCAGAACGGAAGGCTAGCGCCGTGCGGAAGCTGCTCCATCGCAGCTAGGGCAGTGCTGCTGCCGCGGATCCAAGGAAGAAGAAGACCCGGGCGGTATTTGACCACTCTACCCCTCAGCGCGCCAAAGACGGACCTCTTAAGTGGAGGGTAAAATCGACATTCGGTTATAAACTGAAGGCGGGCCGTGTTGCATGAGCTGGATGATGTGGCGCCATCCGATTGGTCAAGTGAGTGTTTTAATGAAAAATTCGTAGATAATTAATCGTAGCTTGGATTAAAACAAGTTATATATGAATTTTGATCAGGAGAACACAAGGAATCCAATAAAAATAGTTTTATAGCCTGAATCTGATCATAGTTCAAAATATAGTGTAAATTATCATCTTTAATGAATTAAAGATTAAGAAACCTTATTTTGATATGATTAATGTGTTTAATAGGGTTTAATGGACCTTTAGAGTTGATATTAATCTCTTAAATGTAAAAAGGAACATTGAGTTCAAAAAGGAAGAACTTTGCACATGATTAGTCTAATTTAGAGTGTATATGCTTGAAATTGAAAATATACATAAAGTTATCATCTTTAATGATTTAACTAAGGAAAAACCCTTAGATTTGATGATAGATGGATAATTAAAGTTGATATTAACCTATTTTTAATAAAAGTGAAAATAGGATTTAAAAAGATGATCTTTTTATATAGCTGGTTTAATTTAGGGTTCTATGTACATAAATATGCCTTAATGGGATTAGAAACCCTAATTTATGTTAATATGAATTCTAATAGTTTTAATTGTACAAATCGAAGAATAAAATAGAGATATGATGATTTGAAGATAAATTGAGTACCAAAGATCTTTAATGTGAATTATTTGGATAATTTGTGTTTCCTTGTGTATAAAAGTGGAAATAGTGATAAATAAGGTTCATATATGAGAGTTGAACTATAATGAAATATGATTTGTCAATTTGAAAGAAACCGAAGATGATAATTAGCCTTAATGTTTTGGATATGACCTAAAAGGATAAAGATAATAGTTTTAGTGTAAAGGAAACATATTAGACTTAATTGACATTCAATTGTGCCTATGTTGCAGAAATTAAGGTTTGTGAACTAAAAGAGCATTAAAAGTGATAAATGCATAATGAAGGTTAAAACCTAAAGTTGGCCTAGAAATCATAATGTGGAATCCAAGTTGATCTTGAGGATGTTTGAATAAAACAATGACACTTGAATGTTATGCATTATTTTCAAGATATTGTTGATTGCTTGGTAATTGTGTTGAATGTTAATGCATGGACATCAAGTTACTATGGATCAGGTATGTGGTTACTTATGATTAACCGCTTAGTTTTCTGATGGTTTCTCGGACGTTTAATCACATTGAATGCAATTAAACTGTTTGGATGTTCATATTACAAATATAAAGTGACTATGACTATCACTTAATGTATATGCCTATAAACTCAGATCCTGGTTCTCTCTGTGGCATAATAGCTAACCTAGTACATGGCTGCCTATGGGTAGGTCCATCAGGTTAGAGAAAGGCCTAGTACATGGCTACCTATTGGGTAGGTCCATCAGGTCTATGGATGACCTAGTACATGGCTACCTATTGGGTAGGTCCATCAGGTCTATGGATGACCTAGTACATGGCTACCTATTGGGTAGGTTCATCAGGTCTATGGTTGACTTAGTACATGGCTACCATGGATGTAGGACCATCAAGTCATAATGAGTTAGATATTGGGATATCTTCAGATATTGCCATGCGACTATATTACCTAAAAGAGAGGTGATATTCATGTCCACTGCAGGGACAGCCCATAGTTTGAGAATATGTATGGATTGAGTTGTATGGCTTAAAATATAATCTTGATTGATAAATGATTAATTGCATGATTATATTGTTACCATAGTTGAATATTATCTATTTCCTCCACATACCAGCTTCGGCTGACGGTCGTTTTCTTTGTCGGCGTTTTAGGTACGATGAAAGTACAAATAGTAAAGCGACACCTTGTGAATTCAATAATTAAAGAACAAGGAGGAATTAGATAGAATAGTTCAGCTGAGGTTAGAAGTTAGTTGTTCCCAACTTTTCAAGGTATGCAAAGAAAATTTTTATTACCATTTTCAGTATAGTCTGTTAGAATTTAATAATTGTTTATGGCTATATGTCGAACCTTTGATCAGGGATTAATGGGTGCGGCTTCAACCTCTTGGTCTCCCTTAATTGGGAGTTATTGAAAGGTGAGGTCGTAACATTTGGTATCAGAGCCTAGGTTCCTCAGTTAACCACTAGTAATTATTAAATTTTACAAACTCCATAGAACCCAAGGGAGTTATTAGAGGAGTATCCGAAAGATGAAGGTGTCTAAAAAGGGATCACGACCGGGGGCTGGCAAGATTTTCCTCCACACCGCTAGTCGGAATACGAGGACTCTCGGACCCATGTGACCGCCTGGCCAAAGTCTTAGGGTATGAATCGAAATAAGATACCTTTAAGACTTCTCATCTTATTCATCCCTTCTCATCACAAAATTCTGATAAGGACATAAAGGATTAGGGTTTCCTTTCTTCTCCTCACCCTCTTGAGGTATGGGTAAGGTTAATAAGGTTTAAGGAATCCTCCACTAAATTAATGAAAGGCATGTAAATAAGATGTCATGGACATAAGCTTAATAGATTAAGCGCAACATAAATAATAGATACATGCTTAGGCCGTATGACATAAGATGTCATGTCCTCAGAAGAGACCTGAGGCTAGACCTTCTGGTCAGGAGGATAAGTTAGTCTTGGAGATAGAGATATCCATTCCAAGTAGAGACCTGGCACATCCTTGGAGGATGATGCTAACCCTAAACCTAAGTGAAGGTTAGAGAGAGATGAGTTGGACCAGGTGTTTTAAAGGACATGCGTTTGGGATGCCATATGATCCATGGGAGACCTAGCACCTTTGACAACCCAACCCTGGGAAGGGTCGTACATGTTAAGGTAAAGGATAGCTCCTTGGATGATGATGTTAGTAAAGGACCATAGAAACCCCATGGGCTTGTACCCGTAGGGCATATCTGGAACCTAGGGCACGTCATAGTGTTGACGGTAGGATGAAACCTTGGATAAGGAATCATGATGGAGCATAAAGGGTTATGGATAATCCTGAGCAACCATAAGTTCGAACCTAGGCTTCACCCAAGTAGAGCATGCTTTTGAGGTTGACCCTTCATGAAGAAGGGACCTCTAATGGTGAGGTTGGATGTGGGGTTAGCTCTAGAGGGAGCAGTAAACCCAACAAGGAGGTAGGAAGCCTAAAACCCTAGGATATGAGGAACAATGGATAATAGTGGTTGCCTCATGATTGATCCCTGAAAGATTGATGATATCTTGGAGGGAACAAACCCTAAAGATATAGGATGAAGCATCTGGTGCCTATGTGCCTATGGTATAGGTGTTTACCTTCTGAGGTGGGAAGAAGAGTTCCTTAGACCTAGAAAAGATTAGTAGTAGGTTCTTAGGCCTTGTACCTTGTTGGTTGTCCTTAAGGAGGACCCAACCCTAAGTGTTGCTCGAGTTGAAGGATGACAAGAAGTGCATGTCATGCCTTTTGCATGCTTGGTTCGTAGTTAAGAGATAGAGCATGCAGTCTGACACCTAAAAGTGAACCTAGGGTTCCTAGGCCTAAGAGGGGAATTGGTGTACCTAATGCTCATGGTGAGAGTTGAGTTCCTGGTCGAAGTGAGCATGGTACTTATCATGAATAGAGGTAAAGGGAAGCCCCTTAAGTTTAAGGTATGTTTGATGAACCCCTAACAACTAGGATAATGATAAGGGAAAGAATGATCTTGATCCGGTATTGAGGAAAGAGGACAAGTATGACCTAGCATGGTACAGTAAGTGGGCTGCTTATGCCTTAATGGTTTTCTAGGGTTAAGTAGGCTCGTGCGGATGTAAACCCTAGACCTAAGAGATTTTGTGACCTCAGAGATAGTTTTCCTCCCATCCTGGGAGAGGGACCCCTTTGGAAGGGTGTATATCAGTTTTGTTGGTTTAAGGTAACCTAAAGAAGTCTCATAGGATCTTGAGAAGCTAAGTGAAAAGTACATAGTATGAGATTGAATCTACAGACCCACAGATATCCATCTCTATTGCATATGAATGTGTTACCATGGAGGTAACCAGTATGGGGCTTGACCAAGGTAGGCAGGTTTCCATGATACCTATGAACGGATGAGAGTCAGCCCATGAATGCAGAAAGAGAGATGATGAAGACTGGGGTAAGGTTCTAAGTGAACATGTACTATAATGGAGAATCCTAAGTCTATCCTAGGGTCAGGTAGGGATAAGACTGATGAAAGTAGGAGTTTCCTAATTCCCCAGTTGCACATGACCATAGGGTCGGGAGGTAACAACTATCATTGTCTGAGGGTCATGGGTTAGGAGATTGATCACCTTCATGAACTCATGGGACCCAAAGGGTAGATGAGTAGGGCACTCTCTTGATGCATGAGGGAAGAGGGATGACCCCAAAAGAGTCAGTACCCTATAGACCTAGAGGAGATGACCAAGGATATAAACCTCAATAGGTTCAAGACTAGTTTGATATCATGATGTTTGTGATAAAGAGACATATGTGGCAAGTTGCAACTTAGATTTAAAGGTGTACTGGCAAGGTGGGATGCACCATCTCTACTCTTAGAACAGGAAGAACTGTGTATTTGGACTGCAGCCAAATGCTTATTTTCTCTTTTTATGGGGGTGAGAGATAGTACGTTATACTTGTCATACACCAAGGATAAGAGATGATGTAGGTTGGAACATTGCCACGAGAAATGGGGATAGAGAAGATAACCTACCCTGGTAAAGTGAATGATACATGGATGGTTTACTAGCACCAAGAGGAATGAGGTAGACACCTTATGAGGATGTTTCTAGCATGAGCTAAGTGGAGCATACAAGTTATACCAGGTTGAGTTTGGTCACCATGATGATGAAATCAGAGAGTGTTCTTAATGGAGATAGACATGGAGTTTGAGGTAATATGATAAGTTAAATACATGGAGGTGTATGTCTTCAATGTTACCTAATACCTAAGGATATGAGGTGGTAATGGATGCTCTGGTTGAGATACATCTGACTTGTTTGACTAGAAGCTAGAAGAGGTTGTTTGGCTAACCCTAAGTTTTAAAAGGAGAGGTGTTTGGATAACACTCAGATGTAGCAAGATGCGTTGAAAAGTTAAGGGTTGTTTGGTTAGCTAGTCTAGTCCTTGATGTAATGAAAGGACGGTGGTAGAACCCCAGATGCACTTCTTTGGAAGAGAAGGTGAAGAAACCCCAATAAAATGGTTTAGGGTTTTTGAGGTATTGATCTTGAAGAATAATGACATACATGAGATCATGATCACCATACACTGTAGTACTACCAAGATAATGAGTGACAATAGTACTTTAGAATAAATGGATTTCGTTTACAATAGCCATGATAGTTTTTTTGAGGGATTTATTGCTATTGGGCCCAATAATAAGGAAATAAAGATAGGAAATCCTCTTAATAAATTAGTAAATGAATACTTGAGTTTTTGAGAAAAGAATCAGGTAGAAACCTCTAGAAGGGAAAAGAATGTAATCCAAAGATGGATTTCGTGCCTCTTGGGTTCCTTGGGTCCCAAGGAGTTCATAGTTGCCTAGAAAAGGCAACAAGAAAAGAAAAGATTAATTAAGTATTTCTTTATTAAGAAAGAAATTGAAAAATAATGGTAAAATGTGGAAAACAAGTGAAAAGAGGTATAATTGAGTTATCCTTGGTGGAATTTCGTATCTCAAGGATTCCTAATCTTAAAAGGAATACCAATGAGGAAAATAAAAGAGAAATAAAGAGAAATCCTCAAAAAGAGATATTTTAATAAGAATAAAACAAGATAATGAAGAATTATGCATTTAGATGCATCTAGAAGGATAATGAGTATCTATTATAAAGGATTTTGGAATAGTAGAGTTTCTTGGGATCCAAGGAGTCCCAATGAAGAAAAGGAAAGAGAAAAAGGCAAATAAAACAAAATAAGATGATAATGTGATACATCATTAATGACTTTTTGATAATATCAAAAAGGGATGTTATTTGCTTTAAAAGAAAATATGATTTCATGGACAATGGATTAAAAGTCATGCATGAAAAGAATAGGAGAGATGAAATTTTCGGATTTCCTTTAGGAAAATAGATTCCTTGATAGCCAAGGAATACTAATAAACAATGAATAAATTAAAGGGAGAAGTTACATGTAAGCAAGGAAGGTAGAATAAAGGCGACTTGTTTTCCTCATGGTTGAGCACGATGGGGTGTTGTTATCCTCTCCTATTTAAGGTTTGGATCCTTGGACTCGAGCCCAAAGAGATTTTGGGCATCCCCCTCTCTTCTCCATCTTGTACTCACACTAAACCCAAGTATATGAGAAGCAGTGCGACCCTTGGAGCGAGGAGGAGCCAGGGACGGGGATAGGAAGGATGCACGACACTCCCACGTCAGCTGGAAGGAGGTTCGACTCCATCTACATCTTCTAGCCCTTGCGTAAGGTCTGCAGAAGAGCAGCAAGACCGGCCACCGTCCATGTCTCGGTAGATAAGAATGGGCCATCATTTCTACGAATAAAGGGCTCCCCTTGGGCGTAGGATCCCGTCGGAGCCAATGGCACCATCCATGGCAGCCATCATGGTCCAGAAAGGGGGCGACATGGCCGCACTTAGTGCTTGTTGCAGCGGCAGTGTTTGGGTAGGCAAGGAGGAAGATGACCAGGGCGTGTTGGACCATTCTGCCCTTCGCGGGTTGAAAGACATGCTAAACTTATCGAGGGTAAATTGGACATTTCAAAATGTTTCCCAAAACTACGCTGCATGAGAGTTGACGATGTGGCGCTCCCTGATTGGCCAAAAAGGTAATTCCTTTATTAATTCATAATTAAATATTGGTAACTCCGATTAGGACAAGTAATATATGAAAATTGATCCTAAGAATAATAGGAACACAAAGAAATTATTATTGAAGCCTAATTACGCTTTCTATTCAAAAAGTATATCAAGTTGCTATCTTTAATAGTTTAATCAATGAAAAACCCTAACCTTTGATGATTAATGAATTAGAAAGGGGTTATGTGAATGTTTAAAACATATATTAACCTTTTGTTAATAAAAAGGGCATATTAGATCTAAATAGATGATCTTCATGCATAATTTGATTTATTTAGGGTTCCATATGATTTAATGAACCTTGAATCCTAACTGTGGTAATTATGATCTTTAATGATTTTAATTGGTCAAATTCATGTACAAAGCTGAGATATGATGGTTCTAATCTATTTAGAGTACAAAAGTCCTTAATTTTGGATAAATACCCTAAAAGTAGTAATCAGGGTTTTCTCATGAATAAAAGGTAGAATTGATGTTAATTAGACCCTAATGAACTTTGAATTGATGATAGAGACATATAATGATCTTATCATGGTTTAAAAGGATAAATATAGTATCTTGAATGTAAAAAAAGCTTAATGAAATTAATTGATGGTTAATGGTGCCTTTAATCTGAAAATAGGGTTATATTTTTTTAAGATATCCTTAATATTGAAGAATATATGAGATAATTAGGGTTTCATATGGTAAAAGATGAAGGGAAACCCTAATTGCAAATAAAACCCTAAAATGGATACGGAAACCCTAGGAAGCAATTTCAAGTTGAATAGAAAGAATCTTGATAAAGTGTGTAGTAAATAGAGTACATGTGTTTTTCAGGATTCTTGATTATGTGGTTGAATTACTTGCTTGGATTGCTTTCTTGGTTGGAATTGATATTAGCTTGAGAAATCTATTGAGCAGGTATGTGGTTACGCTTATGAATAATAACTTTAGTTTTACAGCAATTTCCAAACGTGTTTACCGGTTGCTTGAAAATAACTGTTGGATGCCTTTTATTTCATGCAACTATAAAGTGACTATGATTATCACCATGAATATATATATATATATATATATATATATATATATATATATATATATATATATATATAACTGGCTTAGATCTGAATCCACCTTTGTAGCTTGTAAAGGCTAAAAAGGGGTAACCTAGAGTAAGGTCTAGGTTATCGTGGGTTAGAAATTGGGCTACCAAGTGTAGTGCCATGAGACCCTTTAGCATGCCATGAGTTAAGGAGTGGGCTACTTACGGGTAGTGCCATGTGACTCAACCCTAGAAACTGGTGCACCTATAGGTGGGACCATGAGGGGTTAAATGGGGATCTACTATAAGGAAAGGAGTATCCTGGTCCACTGCAGGGATAGCGCAGAGGATAGGGAATGCATGTATCACACAATTATATTTAAAATGTAAAATTGTTTGTTAAAGGGTAATTGGCTACAATACATTGTTATGAATAGTTGCACGATTATTGTTTCCCCCACATACCAGCTTTATGCTAACTGACGTTTTGTTTGTCGACATTTTTGGTACAAAGCCAAAAGGACAAATAGTAAATCATCATGTTGTGAAATACATGAATTAAAATACAAGGAGGATTAGTTAGAGTAGAATTCATATGTGGATAGAAGTTTAGAGATCCAAGTTTTCAAAAGGTATGCAAAAGTTTATTTTCTGACACATTTCCAGTTTAGTCTGTTACAATTTAATAATTGTTCTTGGTTAATTGCCGAACCTTTGATCTGGAAATTATGTGTGCGGCTTCGACCTCTTGGTCTCCCTTAATTGGGGGTTACCGGAAGGTGGGGTCGTAACATCATCGGTGTAATCTATTGGCTTGCTGGTATCACCTAGTCATAAGGAAACTCACCATAAAAGGTTGGGATAAGCGGAGGTGTCGGTGGAAAGAAGTGGAGGTTTCAGACTAATTGAAGGAGGAGGAAGAACGCACAAGGTCAGGCGGTGCTAGTCCCAACCATATATAGGCTAAAGGAGAGCCAAGACCCTCTCAGCGCACAATGGCGGAGAGGAGGAGGAGAGCCCAAAGGGGAGTTTCATGCACAGTGAATGGGAGAAGATGAGTAGACCCTTGTTGGATGTGCCTTGAAGAGATGAGCTCGTAGGTCAAAGAATCACTCGAATCCATGCTCTATGGAGGGAGAACGACGTCGAGGACCAAGGAACCAGCATAGCCGATCGGGTTGGAGGTTAAAGATGATGTGAGCACCATCAGACCAGGATCTGATGGTGATCGGGCATGTGTGACACATAAGTCGAAGAGACTTTGGCGATTAAATGCCATTTAAATGAAAATGATTTAAATACCAAAGTTACATTATATTAAACCTTATAAAATAATTTTTAAGGGTCAAACAAAGTCAAAAAGTCACAAAAATTTAACCATAGGTTAGTTACGAATCCAATATCAATGCTATGCTTTTAGTTTCTCATTTTACACACACTTCGGCCCTTGATTAATATATTGTTCATTAAAGCATACTTTAATGTATAAAATGAATGATTAATTGTGAAAAGAGTCTTTTAACAACAGAAGTGAGTGAAATTGGAGATATTAGATACATATCAATATTGGGAGTCATATATCACCATATAAACCTCTTATTAATGTATTATTGCCATTTTTGGAGGAGAGAGAAAGAAAAGAGTAAATTTTTACTCATATCTTAATTCAAATACACATTATTACTCATATCTTTATCCAAAAAGATATAAATATCTAAATTAGCATTATCCACTAATTATCTATCATTAATGGTAACATTACATAATAAGTTCTCCATAATCACATTAAGTGGGTTATTTGTGTAAGACCCCCTACATAATCATAAATGTGGGTAGATTGTGAATTACATCCTCAAGAAAGGCTCAATTTCAATTTTGAGGCTAAAGAAGACTTTAAAGGATGGGAAATTTATGAAAAAGGTTCAAAATAACTAGAAAGAAAATAAAAACTCAAAAGTGGGTAAATTGCAGAAAGGACCCTGAGATTCAATCTGTTATAGGTTCCAAGAAACCTTAGAGTACTCAAGTCGAAGGAAGTCCTATGTATAGACTCTACTACATACTAAGAATAACAAAGAGTGCACTCCATAATTGGAACTGGGAAAGTCTGGGGGACCTAACTGATCTGGCAAAGAATAAAGAAAAGGATGCACTTATGGCACAAATGGCAGCAGACAACAACCCAAATGATGATCTCCTATGGGATATTGCTAAATACAAGATGGAAGAAGCTATACAAGCCAGGTCAGTAGAAGAATATATCTATAGACAAAAGTCTCACATTCAATAGTTGAAGCAGGGAGACAACAACAACAAAAAATTCTACACTTCCATGAAAACAAGAAAAATAAGAAATAAGATTAAAATCATCTCCAATGGAGTTGACCAAGTTTTCAGAATTGAAAATGTTAAGCTCAATTTTGTAAATATGTAAAATATGAGGTAACTAATAATTATCTTTGTAGATGTTTTTGGTGTGTTCCATTAATTTCTAAAAATTATAAAACATCATATATTAGTTACCCTATTCAAATTTATACGCGTATAACTACATATGATACACCCTATGTGAGATCTATCTTAATATTAAGATGTGTATCACCATCTAATTCCCACCGAAAGAGAATTAATACCACAACACCAATTTTTAGAACTAATGTCCACGATTTGGCACAAGACAGATGACCTAGGTCAAGGGGGGATAACGCCTGATATCACTTGGCATGAGATAAATAGACCATAGGTTATTTACATAATACAACTTTGATTGAAGCTTAAATTTTTATTTTATTAAATGTGAGGGTAAATAAAGTCACATTTTACCAAATTTTGAGATATGGTAGACTTAATAGTGTATTACATTAGACAAATGCTAATTCAGTATGTTAGGTAGATTAAGACAACCAAATTATATGGGGCATTTATGTCATTTTAGGGATGTAGGTGAGTATAACAGTTGATTTTCTCTAATATACTAACTAAAGCTATAATGTAGATGTGTTAACCATAAGTATTTCTACAAATGCATAGTGTTAACAAATTTAATTGTCACAATTTAATAAAATTGTATACATAAGCTTATTTCTTTTGATTGATGTACAAATGTTATGGAACTAAAAATAGGGATAAACCATATTAGGTGTAATAAGGTATAAATAGAATAGTACATTGAGGTTTTAAACATAGTAAAACACTTACCTACTCCATGCAAAAAATAATCATTGTGGATGAAACTTGCAAATCAGTTGTATATCCAAATTTAATTAATTGTTAGTGTATGATTATAATTATGTAAGTTATAGTTTCTTAGAAATGTATTTATGTAAAATATGAGGTAACTAATAATTATATTTGTAGATGTTAGAGGTGTGTTCCATTTATTGTTAAATATTCTCAAACATCATATATTAGTTACCCTATTCAAATTTATATGCGTATAACTACATATGATACACCCTATGTGGGATCTATCTTAATATTAAGATGTGTATCACCATATAATTCCCACTAAAAGAGAATTAATACCACAATACAAATTTCTCAACCTAATGTCCACTGTTTGGCACAAGACACATGACCTAGGTCAGAGGGATAACGACCGATGTCACTTGGCATGACATAAATAGACCATAGGTGATTTACATAATACAACTTTAATTAAAGCTTAAATTTTTATTTTAATATAGTGAGGGTAAACAAAGGCATGTTTTAACAAATTTTGAGATATTCTAGTCTTAATAGTGTATTACATTAGATAAATGCTAATTTGGTATGTTAGGTAGATTAAGACAACCAAATTATATAGGGTTATTTACATCATTTTAGGACTGTAGGTGAGTATAGCAGTTGATCCTCTCTAATATACTAACTAAAGTTATAATAGATATGTGTTAACCATTAGTATTTCTACAAATGCATAGAGTTAAGAAATTAAATATCACAATTTAAGAAAATTGTATACATAAGCTTATTTATTTTCATATATCTACAAATGTTATGGAACTAAATATAGGGATATACCATATTATGTGTAATAAGATATAAATAAAATAGTAGATTGAGGTTTTAAACTTACTAAAACACTTACTTACTCCTTGCAAAAAATAATCATTGTGGATGAAACTTGTAAATGAGTTGTTTATCCAAATTTAAATAATTGTTAGTGTATGATTATAATTATGTAAGCTATATTTTTTTTAAAATGTAATTATGTAAAATATGAGGTAACTAATAATTATCTGTGTAGATGTTTCAGGTGTGTTCCATTAATTTCTAAATGTTCTAAAACATCATATATTAGTTACCCTATTCAAATTTATATGCGTATAACTACATATGATACACCCTATGTGGAATCTATCTTAATATTAAGATGTGTATCACCATCTAATTCCCACCAAAAGAGAATTAATACCAGTTGTAGAGTGGCATGAATAAGAAGGAAAGAATAATGAAATATTATCGGTTTTAGTATGTCACACTTTGAAATTGCTTCTCCACAAGGGTGATTTGGTCTTTAGACTGTTTGATTTGTCAATAACATCATTAATTTCAGGCCTCCACCACTCTGTGCATCATGACATAGAAGAGGGTGACCATCACCCTTTGGTAAATGGATCTAGTGACTTTGAAGCTGAAAACCATGACTTGATATCAGATTACTCCCTATATGATGATGAAGTATGTCATTTTCTTGTCCTCCCTGGCCATCTTGTCTCAGTGTATTTGGGATATCCATCTCTAAATATCAGGAGGGTGTGACCTACCATATTGTCAACTACTTAACAAATCTCTGAAATTAGAAAAATAAAGAGCTTTATTTTTTTTCTTTGTATGTGCTTTATTCATGTTAGGTAGCCCACACACATATGTACTTTTTCATGTGTCTTTATTACTAGCACTATATTGGTGAGCCATACATGATATTGACCCTCTATGAAAAAAACCAATGTACTACTTGTGTACCACTTCTGATCATTAGGCTCCATTGTGGTAGTAGTTGTCCATCTTTCTACTTGAATGGGTGAATGACATGGATGATTGCCCATCCAATACATGGGATGTTAGAATAACAATAGAAGGACATGTTTATATACATATGTAGGAGTTTATTGAGCTTGAATTTGATATTTTGAGGTGGAAGCACTCCAATATTAGATTTTTATGAATTAGGCCATGAGTTGAGATTCATTATTTTATCTGATCTTTAATGTGAAAAGGCTGGTGATAATCGATCACACAATATGGGATATGAACATCTTCAAATTCTACATCATCATATTATGTTGGTATGTATGCCCAGAGAGCCAATCATGTAACGATTGTAATGGCATAATTGTAAATGATTTGACTATTAATAAAGACAAATTTCCAATTTATTTAGGTTATTCTATTTTGAGATGATGATATAACATAATAAATGTATATAGAATGATACTACTCGATGATGTATGTATTATGGTTAAGGACCTAAACATTGATATCATACAGATATTAAGAGTATATAAATTCTTGTTATGTCCCCAATCAGTTGTTATTGTGGAAGGTAAATAGACGACAATAACACATAAGATCAAAGTGTGAGTTGGTTGATGGCAGAATCTTATTCTTCATGATATGGCGATATCAAACCAAGCATACATATACATGTTAGAGAACAATGTATCAGATAGACCCACCATACGAGTGATAATTGGAAGAACTAACTAGGTAAGTTAGAATCATGTCTTATAGTGATGCTGGTGTTTGTAGTTCTTAGACCAGAAATCACTGCACTCATCAAATGTTGTTCAATATGCTTTGACCTCATTGAATGCAATCCTGAAACATGGGTTGTTATAAAGGTGATGGGTAATTCTGACTGTAACACCTGAGCCCACTGCCCAAGGCTCTAGTAGAGTTTCAGGAATGACGACTGTCTCCACAGACCACCACTAGCCTTAACTGTGCACATTTTCCTCACTCACGCGCATGTCAGGATCAACTTCCCGATAGGTCACCCATCCCAGTACTACTCCAGGCTGAGCACGCTTAACTATGGAGTTCTTAGTGATGGGCTCCCGAAAAAGGAGGTGCACCATGGTGATATGGGTAGTCCAATCATTCCTTTAAAGTGTGTTTTATTTGAGGCCTTAATTGCTGGTATGTTACAATCTCTCCCACTTAGACTCTTGACGTCTTCGTCAAGGATCAACTATAAGGCCTCATAATCTCTTCCCCATTTCAGTGCAGACCCACAATGGCCCATGGACGCCCAGATCCCAATCATAGAATGCCTGCGCAAGGGTGGCTACGTCAACCATGGACAACCCTATCCTACATGTTTGGACTGCACGACTCAAGATTGGCATGCCATGCCCATGCCCACCTATTGGAGGGGAATTGGATCTGATACCATTTATAACACACGGGCCCACTGCCCAAGGCTCTAGTAGAGTTTTGAGAATGACGATTGTCCCCACATACCACCACTATCCTTAACTGTGCGCTTTGTCCTCACTCACGCACATGCCAGGATCAACTTCCCGACAGGTCACCCATCCCAGTACTACTCCAAGCTGAGCACGCTTAACTATAGAGTTCTTAGTGATGGGCTCCCGGAAAATGAGGTGCACCTTGGTGATATGGGTAGTCCAATCATTCCTTTTAAGAGTGTTTTATCTAAGGCCTCAAATCCTGGGATGTTATAGTGACACATGGGGATTGACTGTGAGTGATAGAGATAAGATTTGTCCCTCCTATGGGAGTATGATATCCAAGGCCTCAAGATTAGAAATACTGAGAAAAGCATGGCCGCACACATGTGAAGTCAATATGTGATATTAAGCATATATATATCTCAGAAAGTTTTCTCTGGTTCAAGAAGCAAGATTGAATAATGATGAGGATGACTGCTCCATGCATCTAGTTCAGTTTGGATAATAGTGACAAAGGAACTATACAAACACTATAACACCATGCACAAATTGTAGGTTGAATTTGTTCTCCAACTTTCCATTTATTTGGGTAGCAATGATGTGTGACTAGACATCAATCATTGCTTGTGATGCCATACGTTGTTATAGACATTCACTGCCAATGTAATATGGGACCTATAGGGTCACACACATAGGATCTCATCTAGGAGAGGATTTTGATCTTGAATGATGAGTGAATTGATTATTAAAGTGTTTAGGTATTTCAATTCAAGTAACATGTTAGCTGACAAGACTGCCAAACCATTAGTTCAAGTGTTGAGACAATCGTTTGGAGTGTCAGGCTGATTGTACTGTGCATTGGTTGGAATTCAACCTGACCAGGGCTGCGAGACGCCCGCCTCACTTATGTGAGATGAACTTTTTAGGTGGTGTGAGACTCCCATCTCACATGCACCAAACAAATCTATCGGGGATGCAATTCAATTGCATCAAGGATTGGTGCTGGTGTCATAATGTGCACTAATTGGAATTGAATTGTCAACATTTGTACAAAATTGGAAAATAGTGAAATGACCATCTCGTAGTACAAGACAACCATCTTTCATGTCAAACGAATATTTTGTCTATCAAAGCTGCAAAGTTTCTAGAATTGTTGTGAAAATTTAAGATCTTTTAGTCCCTTCCATTCCTGCACAGACTGGGAACCCTAGCCCAAAGCCTGACTATAAATAGAGGAGTACAAGGGGTTTCCTAGAGAACAACAAAGACAATTGTGAACTAATTGCTCTGACAAATGTTGTTCTCTCTAGTTGTGGTAACCATGAGGTCCCAGGTAAGTCCTACCGGACTAGGGAGGGATAGCCAGGGGAGAGAAATAACTGAGATCGTTGTTGTGGGAGAGCAGGTTGATGACTAGTACATCAATGGGAGGAACAACTCCTTCTTGTCTATTCTAGCAGGATGACAACAAATCTAATTGGTCCATGTGGGCTTATCTAGAGGTGAGGTGGCCTTTGCCCATCGCTAAGGAGGATAACATCATCTAGCAGTCTATGACAAGAGGAGATGCTACAAATGACAACATTTGAGTCTGCTGTCTGTGGAGGATTAATCAGACGAGTTCCAGTGCAACTAGGAGCTGCACAAACACCATCCATGATAGAGTGCACATCTACATCATTGTGGATTGTCGTTGGATTTTCTCAAGACCATGTATATCTTCGTGAAACCATCCTTTCCATTGCATAGTTATGACGCGATCCACTGGTTAATGGGAAATATGTCATTAATTTTTTTTATTTCTACTGCCTATCTGATGCCATATTTGGGTACAGTGGTATCAGAGGAACATTATTAATTATGTTTTTGAATAATCGATAGGATCGAATTTTTGTTTTTATAGAGTTTATTTATCACATGCGATATGAATATTTAAACTGATTGATTTTCACATACGACTCATCACCACATAAGAACCCTATATATATAGAGAGAGAGAGTCAGGCTAGAATATACTCGAGTGTATCCGGAGCAGAATACACTCAAGTAGTTTTTCATGATGTAATTTTTTTTTGAAAATCTAATCCATTGATCTTCTTAAACATATCGTGAACAACCAATACGCAAAATTTGAGCACATTTGGATATGTATATCTCATGTTATGAAGACCGCAAAAATTATACATTTCAAATTAGTTTCACACGTCAATTTTGTTTCCCTTGGATGAGTGACTTACACTCATCCAAATGGGCTCAAAATTTGTATGTAGCCTAGTTATAGTATGACGGTGAAGATAAATGGTTTACATTTTGCAAAAAATAGTCTTGATATGCAAACACACTTGAGTGTATTCATGTGAGCTGTACACTCAAGTGCATTCTAGCCTGACTCTCTCTCTCTCTCTCTCTCTCTCTCTATATATATATATATATATATATATATATATATATATATATATATATATATATATGATATTTGGTGTTCAACAACATACCTAGAGATGTGGGTTCTCGTCATGCTACCTCTCACCAACCTACCATTATGTATGCTCCATACCATACATACTAGTAATAAATGAGAAAATGCACAATACGTCTTTTGTCCTCTTAACATTTCTACTACAACTCTCAGTTCATGGACTAAACATTCATAAGGAGAGGAGATGTGCCATTTGTTATGACTCTAAAGAGGTAAGATCACCTCCTTACTAAAATTTAATGAAAAATACACAAAATCCATCATCATTAGGGTGTTTACATTTTAAAGGATGTATCCATATTATTTCCATTTAAATAAGCATGATCTAGATATAGGAATGTTAATAGGAGCACCGGAAAGAAAAGACAACTAGTACATGGCTTTATTTCAAGTACACTACATGAGATCATGAAAACTTGAAAAGGAAGCTATAGGATCTAACACCAGAAACTTAGACATCTCAACAAAGATTACTTTGGATCTACTCCTAGGCTGGTCCTCCTTCATCTTGTTCCACTCATTGTCTTAGGCCTGGGTGGTTGGGACACCCAGCAATAGGAGAAAACAAAGTATGTATGAAATAAGGAACAAGAAAAAAGAATAGTATAATACGGAAAATAAAGGGTATATATTAACCAAGAATATGGAGAGTCAAAAGTATGAGGCTTATAACAAAAAAAATTCTTGCCATAACAAGTAAATAATAAGAAATTTACGTGCATTAGTTTAATTATACTACATTAACTAAGTAGGTCTGAGGAACCTAGCAAACATCTAACGATAGGTGAGTAGAGAGTAACACATTCCTGGTCAACTACCATATATTTGTAATACATGGGGTGAGTAACACATTCCCCTAGGAAAAATAACACATGCCCAACTATGGGTGGTTGTAAAAAAGTACCACTACACTAGCTAAATAGTCAAGAAGTTATCATGCTGAAAAGAAGTTATATGGTAAGTTTCAACATCAAATAATAGAAACATGACAAATGGTGTCCAAGACCCAAGAAAAGATACATTTAGCAAGAATTGAGGCAATTGTATCAAAAGAAGTGATAATAGGAAATTTAGGGTTTGATCCATGCATCGTTAGGAAAATTAGATATGGATCACAAAAATGCCCAACTTAAGGGGTAAGATACACATACCTCAATTTAGAGTACTAGTACTCACTTTTCACAAACTAAGTTGTTCCAAGATCACTTTTTCCTATGTTCAATCATACACATGTATTAGAGTTTATAATTCACATATGTATAAAGAAAACCCCATTTTTTTCCATTTTGGAAAATCTTGGATTTTAATCATGAAACATATATATACATATATATACATATATATAGATATATATATACATATATATAGATATATATATATATACATATATATATAGACACACACACACACACACACACACACACATATATATATACATACATATATATATGTATGTATATAGACTCAGGATAGAATACACTCGAGTGTATTCGAAGAAGAATACACTCAAGTAGTTTTTCATGATGTAATATATTTCTTAAAAATATAATCTGTTAATCTTCTTAAAAAACTTGTGAATAGCTCATATACAAAATTTGAGCCCATTTGGAAATTTATAGGTCATGTTATGTAGACCACAAAAATTATGCATTTCAAATTAGTTTCGTGCATCAATTTTATTGCTCTCGGATGAGTGATTTACACTCATACAAATGGGCTCAAAACTTGTATGTAGCCTAATTATAGTATGACAATGAAGATTAATGGTTTACATTTTATAAAAAAACAGTCTTGATATGCAAACACAACGTGAGTGTAGCGTGCGATCTGTACACTCGAGTGCATTTCAGCCTGACAATATATATATATATATATATATATATATATATATATATATATATATATATATATATATATATATATATATATATATATATATGCAATTTACACACATCACCCTAAAAACAAGTTTTGATGGTGGATGTGTAGCATAATTATGGCCAATAGCCCTTATGATCTTTGCATGGTTGTGTGGTTGGTTTATCTTTTTTGTCTCTATTTGTGAACCGAGCCTCTCTCTAATCTTCCCAATTTATAAGTTTTATTCTCTTCTATCTGTGCTCCCCTCGAATGTAACTTGGGGTTTCTCAAAATTATGTAAAAGTAGGATAGTTTACTTTCTTATTTTGACAAAGAGGAAAGACACCAACTGACCACATGGAGGAGCCGAGCTGACTAGCTGGAGGGTCCGAGATGACTAGATGGTGGGGTCTAGACGATCGTCTTATAGGGTTGAGACAACTGGTTGGCGAGTCAACCAAGAGCCCGAAGGACCCGACAAGATGCCCATTTGGAGGAGTCAAACGACCAACCAGTCACTTGGAGGAGCCAGACAATCAGTTGGAGGTGACCAACAGACCAGCCAAGAGGTGAGCCGACCAGTTCAAGGGTTGAATCAGTCAACTCAGATTAGCAACACAAATCTTCATAAATAATAGGTTTTTGCATGTGATGTGGACCTAGTTTTTTGTAATTCTTTCTAGCTCCAAGGAATTACATTAGGCTGGCCATAACCATCACTTTTGTTTATTGCATGTTTTCGTTGTGGGTTATAGAATGAACAAGGTACAAAGGTAGTTGACTTGCTTACGTGTTAGAGTTAGGTATGAAATTGCTTGCTCATATAGGAACATTCGTACTATATATGTGGTGATTCATTATTGTATATGTATTATAAAAACTCCCTCATTTAAAATATTAAGTTTGAGATGCTTTCCATATGTAACACACATTGAAAGCTTGATCAACTAAGTGTGGGCACACCCTAGCAAGGTGTGTCGTTTATCTCATGGAAGTGTGATGGTAGATATATTGGTCTGTCCTAGCAGGGTGCATAGTCTATTGTGCTGACTTATAGATCAGTCTTAACTAGGTGATCTTAATTGGATGAAGAACCTAAAAGCATGCAGATGATTATGGCAAGGAGTTGTGTATTTCATCTATCCAAGAGTTGCATGTGATGCAATTGGGAAAAGTTGCCTACCTGATAGAATCAAGTTGTAGGTGACATCCCTAGTTGGCTCATGATTTTGATGAAATTAGGATCTTGGCCCACTACAATATTGTACGCTGCAATATTTCGAATTGGTATTGATGGCTATCAATTTGAATAAAATAGTGGGAGCGATAGTTATGTAAAGACCTAATTAATATCAAATTTTCAGATCAAATCAAATCAAAAATGGTTTTTGGCAAATGAAAAATTTCTCTTTTAGAATCAAATGGAAAGTATTCAATCATCCCAATTGGATAGATTAAATGATATTTATTTCATAATTGGTGTAGGACCTTGAGAAGTGTTCTGCATGTTCTTGAAACACTAGTGCCATTATCCACTCCAAATTCACCTAAGAGTGACATGGATTCTTCTTTGAAGCATGACGATGATGTTGTGAACATCAAGAACCTTGTGTTGGGTTGTATGAACTATGAGTTGCATAAACAACATGATAAGCATGAAAGATATAATGTCTCTAAGGCGCTATTTGAGTGTAAATTGACAGAGGGAGATTTAGTAGGACCTCATATTCCCAATATGATTGGGCATATGCAGCAGTTTGAATGATTGTGATTTACTTGAGGTCAAGAGTTGGCCACATATATGATTTTTCAATCGTTGCCTAAATCATATAGCCAGTTTATCGAGTGTTATCACTTGAATAACATGGCTAGACCGATGTCAGAGTTGCTTGAAATCTTGATTAGTGTCAAAACACAAATAAATATGGAAAAATCCATGATGATGATCATCAGAGTTGAATCCAAGGACAAAAGCAAGGCCAAGAAGTGTTAAGTGGCTAAGCTAAAATCCAAGTCTTCTACACTCAAAATTTGGAGAAGGATAAGGGATCCTAGGAAGAAAGGGATTGAGATCTCTAGTTCCAGTATATATGTCATCAATATTAACTTTAATACTTCGTCATCATGGGTACTAGATACCATATGTGGATCACATATTTGCTCAAATGTGAAGCAACTAAAAAGAAGTAGAACTTTAGAGAAAGGTGAGGAATAAATTTGAGTTGTAAATTGCACAAGAGTTGCAGCCAGTGCAGTGGGAACCTATGAGTTAACTCTACCAAATGGGCTAGTAATAGAGTTATAGAAGTTCTATTATGTACCACAATTGATAGAATCATCATATTTGTATCTTATTTGGACAAGAATGGATTCAGATTTCTTATAAAGAATGGAAGATGTTCTAATATAAAAAATGGGATATTTTAGGACAGTGCCCCAATGTCTTATGATCTATACTTGATAGATCTAGAGACAAGCATATATAACATAAATACCAAAAGACAAAAATTCAATGACTAAAACCAACCATACCTTTGGCATTGCCGTCTAGATCACATAAATGAGAAACACATATCCAAACTCCATAAAGATGGTTATCTGGACTCTTTTGATTTTGAATCCATAGAGACATGTGAATCTTGTTTGTTGGGAAGATGACCAAGACTCCATTCACTGGTAATAGTGAGAGAGATAGTGATCTATTAGGACTCATACATACTGATATATGTGGATCTTTTTGAATAAATGTTAGAGGAGGGTATCAACACTTCATAACCTTCACTAATGACTTCAGTAGGTACAACTATGTTTACTTGATGAAACATATGTAAGAAACTCATGAAAAGTTTAGAGAGTTTATGAATGAAGTATTGTTGTGTGATTTCGACATCATCTTTTCACATTCTATCACACACACATTTGGTTCATTCTAATATTATTTAGCCTCTTTTCATGTTACTTTTTCCATCTTTTTATTACTTTACTTATCACATAACTTTCATTGCAGATATGCTCCAAATAAGACTGAATTGCAAAGTTTAATTCTGCTGAAACAGTAGAACACACATCGTGCAGGTTGAATGCACGACATGCAAGATTTAAGAAGAATTTCCATTTTACCCAGACAGCAAAATCCACAGTGTGCTCGAGCCTTGAGCATAGTTTGCAAGTATCTAGAAAAGTGTAGAAAAGCAAATGCACATCGTGCACTTGAATGCATGGTGTGCACCTGGAGCGTCAAGCTAACCAAAAATCTTCTGGAAAGTCACACGACGTGCATTACTTCAACGCATGTCGTGCACAGTGCATTCTGGAGCAGATTTAAAGTTTCTGGAAAGTCACACGGTGTGCATTACTCCAGCGCACGCCATGTGCAATGCTTTCTAGAGCAACTGCCGGAGGCATTGCACAGCGTGCGTCGCAGACGCACACCGTGTAGCTGTCAGTTTCAGAAATTTGAAAGCTGCAACCTTTTGTTTAAAATGAAGGGGGGGACTTAATGGGAAGTTATTACTTGTCATAATTCAAAGTTCTCTCGTCCTAGAGTAAGGGTAGAGAAAAGGACACTGATTTTGATGAGGAAGGAGGTGGTTTTTTGCCAAACGAGCCCATTTCTTCTTCTCTTCTTCTCCATTATCCTCTACCAGGTGCAACCAAGTTTCCCCAACTTTGTGCAACTTCATGTGAGAGGAACCAGTTTGTTTTGGAGTAGCTAAAGGAGGAGAATTTTGTCCCCAAGCCAGAATTCCTCCTTCTTGTGGTTACATTTTTGGATCTCTTTGTTTTTCATGTTAAAACCTAAATTTTCTATAGAAAATCTACAAAGCATGATTATGGATGAGTAATTCCCTTTTCTTGGGCATGGGAGAGTAGCTCCCATGCCATAACATGTAAGGAACAAGTTAATTTTGTACTAAATACTATGTTTCTTGTTTTTCTACCATGAAAGTACATGTTTTATCATCTCTTGCATGTATTGTTGGCAACTTTATATGCATGTGTTCTGCTTTCTTGCTTGATCTGAGAAGATATGCATGTATTGCTGGCATCTTTATATGCATGTGTTCTGCTTTCTTGCTTGATCTGAGAAGATAAGTGGAGATAAATGAGTTGAAGAATAGGTTGTGATCAAAAACAAAATTTATGCATGAGAATGTGACTTTGAGTTGAGATCGTTGCACTTGCACTGGGAGGTGAAGTGCAACACAATCTTTCCTTTAAAACAAGTTCTTATGTATGTATAGATTTTCATGTTCCTATGATGTGCTATGATATGTGAGTGAAATGCTTATGTCCACGATCCATTAATTTCTGAATCTAAACCCTTTTAGTAATTTTTTCATTGCTTGTTTAAATTTGAATTTCTACAATTACATAAACTTTAGCATCCTTTTTTTAACCAATTTTGATTGTTGAACTTTAGTGTTGTTGCGCTCAGTTAATTACTTAAGCTCCTTGTGTTTGACCTCGACTACAATACCTCCGTATACTTGCAGAGATTGGTTAAGTTGGGTAAACTTTCCTTTTTAGGATTGAAACTCATTAGCCTATATGGTCAACAAGTTTTTGGCACCTTTGTCGGGGAGCTACGGTAATCTAATTGGAGTAATAAGTACTAATTAGTATTCTAGACTAGATTACCATTTCCATTTTTAAAATTTCCTTGTACCTTTTAGTTGTGTTCTTAATTCCTCTTACTATTTTTTAGGTTGTATGCGTCACTCACAAAGGGGTTTTCAAACATCTGCATTGTTAGACACTGAAATCAAGCATACTCTTTAAATCTTAAGAAGATCAAGGAGAGTAGAGTCACTACTGCTAGGAGGTACTCCACCATCATCACCAATGCCATCTTCTTCACCCTTTGAAGAAGCTACACCAAGTGATCCAACCATGGAGGATGACCATCCTTTGAAGGATTTTGCAATGTCGGTCACCACAAACATATGTGGGGCCATTGACCTGCCTGTAGTAGAAGTGAACAATTTCTCTATTGCCCCTTCTATGATGCAGATGATACACCAGAATCGTTTTGGAGGTACAACTAATGAAGATCCAAGTCTTCATGTTGCCGAGTTCTTGGAATATCTAAATACTTTCCAAATCAACGGGGTATCTGTCGAAGGAGTAAGACTTATGCTATTCCCTTTCACCCTAAGATAAAGAGCCAAGGCATGGCTTTTGTCTCTTCCAAAGAAGTCAATCAAAAGTTGGGACCAACTCTTATATGTTTTTCTTGCAAATTATTTCCCGCCTAGCATGATAGCCCAATTAAGAAATTAGCTCACCAATTTCTCTCAAAATGAAGAAGAAACTCTATATGACACATGGGAACGGTTTAAGGATCTTCAACGCCTTTGCTTGCACCATGGTTTGACCAACTGGATGCTACTTCAAACTTTCTACAATGGACTATTCTACAACACCCGGTTGACATTTGATGTTGCAGCCAATGGAGCATTGATGACTAAGTCTTATAGGGAGGCTTTTAACATCATTGAAGAAATATCACTTAATTACTACCAATGGGGAGCAGATAGGGGAGGAAAATCAGCCTCTACATCTAGTTTTTCAACTGGGAAGCAAGAAGGGAAACATAATGTTGATGTCATTGATCTTATTGCTGCCAAACTAGATGTTCTTACACAGAAGTTTGAGAAGATGACTACTATGCAAATTCAATCAGCTGAACTTATATGTCAAGCTTGTGGAAATACATGGCATACTTCTTCTTCATGCTTTGCTCCTAATACAAATGAAGGGAGTTTTCAACAAGTCAATGTCGTTGGAATGTAAGGGAACAAGCAATACAATCCCTATTCCAACACATACAATATAGGATGGAGAGAACATCCTAATTTCTCCTACTGGAACACAAGCAATGCTCAGAACTTCCAACAAGGATAGCAGTAGCTGCATCAACAAAAAATTTCAACCAATAAGGGAATCCACCGAGTTTTAATAATAGGGGTTACCAACAACCACAACAACCCCAAAGTTCTTCTCTAGAAGCCATGATGGAAAAATTTATGTCTACACAAATGCAGCAGATTGAAGTACTCTGGGGAAATGACAAGTTGTTGAAAGATGCTATTGCTCAACTTTTCGCAAAGGTGGATGGTATTTCCACTCACACCAAAATGTTGGAGAACCAAATAGCACAGCAAGATCTAGCACAACAAAGGAATCTGCAATGTGATTCTCTTCCAAGTCAACCGGAAGTGAACCCAAGGCAACAAGCTAATGCAATCACTCTAAGAAGTGGAGCTGAAATTGAGAGACCTTCTCCACCCAAAGAGAAGAACATGGAGGTAGCCAATGTAGAGGAGTCCAACACTCCTAATTATAGCAAGGAGAAAGGTATGGCTGAAACACCACCTTCTTTCAATGCCATTGCACCTTTTCCCCAAAGGCTTTCCAACAAGAAGGAAGATCTCAAGTTTAGGAAATTTATGGACATTCTCAATAAACTACATTTCAATCTTCCTTTTGCTAAAGTTATTTCCGAGATGCCTTCTTATGCTAAGTTCCTAAAGGATATCTTAACTGAAATAAGAAAGGTTGATCAAGTTGAAGCATTAATGCTTTCGGAGAGAGTGAGTTCTATTATTCAAAACCACCTTAGACAAAAGCTTGATGATTTGGGAGTTTTTACACTGCCACGTAAGATCAACAATACTACATTTGACAAAGGTCTAGTAGACCTTGGTGCTAGTATTAGTCTCATTCCATCTACCTTATGGCAAGAACTGGATCTTGGAGATTTGAAGCCAACAAAGATGGCTATTGAGTTAGCCGATCATTCTATAAAATACCCAAAAGGTATAGTGGAGGATGTACTAGTGCAGATTGGAAAGTTCTATATACCATGTGATTTTGTTGTTCTTGATATGGTGGAGATCCATTCCAATCTCATTCTTTTTAGAAGGCCATTCTTGAGGATTGCTGGATGTCTTGTTGATATTCGAGAAGATAAGCTCACTCTATGTGTTAGTGAGGAAGCAATGTAATTCTCTATTTATGATGCCATGAAAGCACCCACACGTGTTGAAGAAATTTGTTTGTTAGATACCATTGATCCAACTGAGGAGGATAATGAGGATATTTCTGATTTGATGATTAATCTTTGTGATGATGATGTGGCGAAAATCAACAAATCTAAAATTTCTGGAGCACTCCATATTTCTAAAGCACAAGCTATTAATGAAGATGCTCCACTTGTTGATGACAAAGTTGATGAAGACATAGCTGGGAAAAAGGTAGAACTAAAAGCCCTTCCACCCAGGCTGAGGTATGCATTTCTCGACCCAAATTCTACATCCCCTGTTATAATAAATGATGAATTAACCAATGACCAAGAAAATAAATTACTTGCCGAACTGCATTTGTATAAAGACGTCATTGGTAATTCCATAGATGATTTAAAAGGCATTCATCCATCAATTTGTATGCAAAGAATAAATATGGAAGATGATGACCAACCAACAGTTGAACCTCCTAGGTGCCTAAATCAAAATATTCTTGAAGTGGTAAAGAAAGAAAATTTCAAATTAATTGATGTTGGAATCATTTATCCAATTAGAGACAGCCCCTGGGTTAGTGCCATTCATGTGGATCCTAAGAAGCGGGGTATAACTGCAATTAAGGGAGACAATGATGAGTTAATACAAACATGCATGGTCACCAGCTGGTGTATGTGTATTGACTACTGGTGCTTGAATAAGGCAACCCACAAGGATCATTTTCCATTGCCTTTCATTGATTTGATGCTTGAACGCCTCACTAAACATTCTTACTTTTGTTACTTGGACAAGTATTCCAGATTTTTTTAGATTTCTATTTATCCACCTGACCAAGAGAAAAACACATTCACTTGTAATTATGGAACATATGCCTATCTCCGTATGTCGTTCGGTCTTTGCAATTCTCTCGTGACATTCCAGCGGTGTATGATGGCCATATTCTCTGATTTTATTGAAAATATAATGGAGATTTTCATGGATGATTTTAGTGTGTATAGTGATTCCTTTGATCAATGTTTATTGAACCTGTCTTTAGTCTTAGCCCGCTGTAAAAAGGTTAACCTAGTGCTAAACTGGGAGAAGTGCCATTTCATGGTACAATCCGGTTTAGTTCTAGGACATGTCATTTCTAACAAGGGTATTGAAGTGGAAAGGGAAAAGGTTGAAGCCATTGAGAAGATGTCTACTCCATCTTCAGTTAAAGACATCCACAACTTTCTTGTCCATGTAGGTTTTTATAGAAGATTCATTAAAGACTTTTCTAAGATTGCAAACCCGATGTGTTCCCTACTTGCAAAAGTTGCTAAGTTTGTATTTGATGATGATTGCCACACAACTTTTTCTAAGCTAAGGAGGCCCTCATTTCAGCCCCAATTATTCAACCTCCGGATTGGGATTCTCCTTTTGGGTTAATGTGTGATGCACGTGATTATGTATTGGGAGCTGTTCTAGGACAGTAGAAGGACAAGAAACTCCATGCCATTTATTATGCAAGTAAAACCCTTGATGACACAAAGATCAACTATACAACCACCGAGAAGGAGATGCTTGCCATTATATATGTTTTTGACAAGTTTCGACAATATTTGGTAGGATCCAAGGTGATTGTATATATTGATCATGCTGCCATAAAGTATTTGCTCAATAAGAAAGATGTCAAACCACATCTTATTCGTTGGATTTTGCTTCTACAAGAATTTGATTTTGAGATCCGTGATAAGAAAGGTACAAAAAATAATGTCGTTGATCATCTTTCTAGATTAGCTACGGAGGCTGGAAATCCATTACCCATTGAAGATCACTTACCCATTGAAAATCTTTATGCATTATCATCTACTCAAGCACCATGGTTTGTAGACATTGCCAAATTTCTTTCTACCAGACAACTCCCACCTGATTTGACGTATCAACAAAAGAAGAAATTCTTTCATGATGTGAAATTCTATTATTGGGATGATTCATTGTTATTCAATCATGGAAGTGATGGGATAATCTGCTAGTGTGTTGTTGAAGAAGAAATCCCAAACATTATTGTTGAATGTCATGCCTCTCCTTATGGAGGCCATTTTAGGAGAGAGAAAATTGCTGCTAAGATACTACAAGCTAGTTTCTATTGGCCCAAATTATTCAAGGACGTCAATATATTTGTAAAATCTTGTGATAGATGTCAAAGCATAGGAGGTATATCCCACCTGATGACATGCCCCTCAACTCTAACTTACAAGTTGAGGTTTTTAATGTATGGGTAGTGTATTACATGGGACCATTCCCATCCTCTTGCGGGTACCAATACATTCTTGTTGTTTGTGAATATGGGTCCAAATGGGTTGAGGCCATCCCAACCCAAGAGTCGGATGCCAAATCTATAGTAACACTATTTCAAAAGATCATCTTTTCTCAATTTGGAGTTCCTCGAGCTGTAATTTTAGATGGAGGCACAAATTTTGCTAAAAAACAATTCAACAACCTTCTCTCTAAATATGGTGTTACTCATAAGATCTCTATGACATATCATCATCAAACTTCCAGGAAGGTAGAGGTCTCAAACCGGTAGCTGAAAAACAATCTAGAAAAGACTATTTCTAGTTCAAGAAAATATTGGGATTTAAAGATTGATGATGCATTATGGGCGTACCACACAACCTACAAGACTATCATAGGGACTACTCCATTCAAGTTGATTTATTGCAAATCTTATCACCTTCCGCTAGAGTTGGACCACCATGATTTGTGGGCCATTAAATTCTTGAACTTTGATATGAAGAAGGTAGGAGAGAAGCGCCTTTTGTAGCTGCAGGAACTTGAGGAACTCCACCTTGATGCTTATGAGAATGCATAGTTATAAAAAGTGAAGACAAAATCTTGGCATGACAAAAGAATTCGAAGGAAGGATTCCAAGAAGGAGATAAAGTCTTGCTATTCAACTCTAGATTAAAGCTATTTCCAGGAAAGCTGAAATCAAAGTGGTCCAGCCCATTTTTTGTGCTAAAGATTTTCCCATATGGAGCTGTGGAACTCCAAGGCAAAGACGACAACTTCAAAGTGAATGGATAGTGTTTCAAGCTTTATTCTTGTGGAGATGAAGTGGAAAAGGGAGCCTCTTGCTCCATCCAAGATGCTTGAAGAAATTGAAGAGTCTTACTCCTAACTCTAAATGAAGGACCTTATCGGAGTTGACCCCACATTAGGATAGATTTCTTGTAAAGTTCTTCAAGTAAAAAACATTCTCTAATTTCATCAATAAGCTTGTCATGGATGACTGTAATAATTTAGACTTGATTTCTGCCACATCTATCTTTATTTCGTGCTGACTGACTGCTATTTTCTACAGAAATTCCAGAATGCATGGTGTGTCTTCATTTGACACGGCGTGCACCTCATCAGAAAATATGTTGTAATCAGGATACATCTCCAGGTACACGGCGTGTTTGTCACCAACACGCCATGTTCCGTTCACAAATATGTTTTTGAAAACTAACAGTGTGTGCATTTACTCGATGCACGTCATGCACCTGGAAGATCTGCAGAACACAAACATCTACTATAAAGTCACACGACGTGCATGCACTGATGCACGTCGTGCACCTGGGAGATGCAAATTTGCAACAAGTTACTGGAATCATGCATGACATGCATTTAACAGATGCACGTCGTGCATTTATCTTTCGACTGAACAACAAAAGTTTTTGGAAACTCGCACGTCGTGCGTTATTTCATGCATGTCGTGCATCTGGGCGGAAAGGTGCACGCAGTACATGTCATGCGTTATTTTGTAGCAATACACATCATGCATACCATATACACATCGTGCATCTGAGCGTAAAAGGTAGTTTGAAAAGAGGAACATGTCGTGCATGTCATATGCACACTGTGTCTTTTTTCATAAAGTTTGGCCAAAAAGGGGAGCGAACGACCTAATTTCTCACTTGACAAATCAGTCATGCGAGAGCAAGCCCTAGTCACCGTGTATGTCAGTCATGTAGCAACCACCATCTTCAAGCCGTCGTGCACGCCGGCCTCAAGCCATGTGCATTTACCAACAACCTCCCTCCTACTTTAGCTATAGTCGCCTTCGTCATCACCTCCAAGCTCACACAACACTGATGCATTGCACGGCTGTCAGCCGTGCATGCTACACCTTGCACGACCTCGCACCACCAGCCATCGATATCCCCCTCCATGCCACCTTCTCTGCTGCTCGCAGTGGTAGCACCTTCCGGTAGAGGAAGCTCAACCAAGCAGCGCCACCGAGTAACACCGACGACACCACCCAAGCGAACGACAATGAGAACACCCTAACCAGCCACCAATGAGCCACCGTTCACCATCAACGCCACCCTAGTTCTATCACCGAGCTCCCATTTCCCCCATTTTCTACTCCACTCGCAACACGGATTCAGGCTGTAGAAAATCTATAGGTGCACAACGTTCCCTTGTTCTTCATGTCGTGCATTCAAGTTTTAGAGCAAGAAGAAACACCTTCCAAGTGCACGCCTTGACCATAATCTGCACACCGCGCACTACTACAGACACAATGGCACCAATCATGAGGGTCTCAGGCAGACGCCATGGTGGAGCTTCATCTTCCACGACACCTTCTGAAGCAGCTACATTTGTCCCCTCCACTCAATTTAGAGTCACCCATGAGGAATATACGGACTACCAATTTCTCATCACTAGGCGGGTCCTACCTTCCCGCTATGTTTGTGAAGAAACACTTGACATGTTGGGTTTCAAGACTGAGGGAATGGGGTATATTCATTTTTTAGGCCTCCATCTACTCTGTACTAGAGTAACAAAGACCTACCCCGGCCTCATTTATGAATTTTTGATCACCTTTAAGGTGGAAGACTACACCCAAAACTACCGTGAGACGTATCCGAGGATCAGTTTTTGCCTTCTAAACAAACATTTCTCTATGGATCTTCAACGATTTTGTGTTTTTTTGGGGTGCAACTATGGAGGATATACTAATTATCTGCCCTCTTTCCATAGTGACACTTTTTGGTTTGAAATTACCAGTGAACTGGTGCACAAGGCTAGGAATGCCCGAGCTTCTTCACTCCATAATCCAATTTTTAGATTTTTGCATTGCCTTCTAAGCACAGGTCCCTTTGCCAAAAATGAAACTCAAGGGGTCATGGGGAAAAGTGACCTTTTCTTCTTTGGGTGCATGGTCAAAAATGAGCAAATCAGTTCTGGTTACTACATTCTAAACAAACTTCTAGAAGCCAAGAAGAAGAAGAAGCAAAGAGAGGCGGGGGATATCATGTGTGGTGGGTTGATTACTATACTTGTAATGTAGCCAGGGTTTGATGTGGCTACCTTAGAACCTACACCAGGGAAAAACCTTGTAGACATCAATTATCTTATTTCTTGTGGCCTAATATCAAGGCATGGTGATAGGACCAGAAAGTTCAAGGTTTTTATCAAAAAGAAATAGTTCATTATCATCCCCGATGCAGCCCAAAATAACCTCAGCAACAAAGCTAGTTGGAAGGTGGAGTTACAACCCGAGGACAAAATGGAGACACCCACCAATGGCGCTAGCAACTCTATAACCACATCTACACTAGCAGCTACAACACCACCTCCACCCTCCACTAGTACTCAGATAGAGTATGCTTGGGCGATGCCTGATGTAAGGCACCTTTATAGTTATGTTCAATAGAGGTTTGACCACATTGACAGTCGTTTGGACCAGATGGGCACGCAGTACGTTGTGATGTATGACAATGTCTCCCGTTTGGATGCTTGTCATATCTCTCAGGGCCATTACTCTGTCCCGCCGCCGTATCAATCACCGCTACAACAGCAACCCCAGTTTCCACCGCCAGAGTTCACACATTAGCCACCAGAGTTTCCACAACAGCAGCCCCAGTTTCCGCAACAAAATGATTCCACATACTAGCCCATGGACATTCCAGATCTCATCATCTAGTTTTTCCCAGATGAGGGCGGTGGCCCTCCTTTTTGATATTTGATCCATGAAAGGTACTCGGTTGTGAAATCCTTAGGTTTGATTGATGTTGTGAGGACACTGCTGACTTCAAGCTTAGGGGGGCACAACCGGACGATATTTGTAGTTTTCATTTAGTTTTTCTTTAATTGAGTAAGTTTTGTCAGTTGTTTTTCAATTTTATTCCATTTTTAGTTCCCTGATGGTAAAGTTGATATGATTTGAGGCTATCTTATTAGAATGAAACCCCCTTGTATGGTTGAATTATTTTGTCCTTGATGTTTCTTAGCTACATGAAAAGAAAAATCAAGAGCATGCATGAATGAAATGGAAATTGAAAATCCCCATGTACATGATTTTTCCTTGCATTTGTTGTTGAAATCTCCAAATCTTTTTACATCTTTCCTTAGTCAATACATGTAACAGTTCCATTTTTAAGCAAATGAATCAACTTTATAACATTTAATAGAATACATGATACTCTTGCCAAACCTTTAGTGCATTTACAATAAATTTTTCAGTGAACAAATTACAAACCAAGGACTAAAATCTTGTTACCTTAACATTCGTGTTGACTCTTTGGTGTTGAATAATGAATTGTGCTATCCTTTGTCCACCCTTACCCAATAAAAGATGGCAAATGACCCACATATCATGTTAGCCAAGTGTGAGTCTGATCTGGCAACAATGGTTAGGTGATATGAATATAAAAAGAGGGTAAAAACAACACCCCAACTGGAATTCCACATGAGCATAAGCCTAAATTAGCAGTTGAATGCCAGAAACCCAAAACTTTCCATCATCATATCCTTGAGAAAAAGAGTACAAATAAGTTTATTAATGTTAGCACTGATTTCATCATCTTACATCCATACTAGCTGAAATTTTGTAATGTACATGCACTGATTGTTTGGCTTGATTATCCAAATTCTATTTAGTATTGTCTAGTTGATCATTTTGCTTGATTTAGAACCAACCTTGCTGAACTTTATTTCTCTATCTTGGATGTTGAAAATTTGAGACGATAACCATGAACACAAGCACAACGTACTTGATTGGTTGAGCTAATTGCATATCTCATTTTCACTTAATCCATGCATGAGCTTGTTTACTCTTTCACTTTGATTGTATCCATGTTCTTTTTGCTTGAGGACAAGCAATAGTTTAAGGTTAGGCGGATTTGTTGTGTGATTTGTACATCATCTTTTCACATGCTAGCACACACACATTTGGTTCAATCTAATATTATTTAGCCTCTTTTTATATAACTTTTTCCTTCTTTTTGTTACTTTGCTTATTGCATAACTTGCATTGTAGATATGCTCCAAATAAGACTGAATTGCAGAGTTTAATTCTGCTAAAAGAGAAGAACGCACGACATGCAGGATGAACGCACGACATGCAAGATTTCAGAAGAATTTCCGTTTCACCCAAATAACAAAATGGACGACGTGTTCGAGCCTTGCACATGGCATGTGAGTTTCCAAAAAAGTGCAGAAAAGAAAATGCACGGCGTGCACCTGGAGCATCAAGCTAACCCAAAATCCTCTGGAAAGTCACACAACATGCATTACTTCAGCGCACGCCGTGCGCAGTGCATTCTGGAGCAGATTGAAAATTTTTGGAAAGTCACACGATGTGCAGTACTTCAGTGCATGCTGTGCATAGTGCTTTCTGGAGCAACTGCTGGAGGCCTTGCACGATGTGCATTTGCGACGCACGCCGTGTCGCAGTTAGTTTCAGAAATTTGAAAGTTGTGACCTTTTGTTTAAAATGAAGGGGGGGGACATAATGGGCAGTTATCACTTGTCATAATTCGAAGTTCTCTCATCCCAGAGAAAGTCTAGAGCAGAGGAGGGTGATTTTTAGGAGGAAGGAGGTGGTTTCTTGCCAAAGGAGCCCATTTCTTCTTCTCTTCTTCTCCATTGTCCTCTCCAAGGTGAAGCCACGCTGCCCCAACTTCGTGCATCTTCTTGGGAGAGGAGCTAGTTCATTTTAGAGCAGCTAAAGGAGGATAATTTCATCCCCAAGCCAGAATTCCTTCTTCTTGTGGTTACATTTTCGGATCTCTTTGTTTTTCCTCCTCTAGATCATGTTAAAACCTGATTTTTTTGTAGCAAATCTACAAATCATGATTATGGACGAGTAATTCCTTTTTCTTAGGCATGGGCAAGTAGCTCCCATGTCATAACAGGTATGGAACAAGTTAATTTGGTACTAAATACTATGTTTCATGTTTTTCTACCAAGAAAGTACCGGTTTTATCATCTCTTACATGTATTGTTGGCCACTTTATATGCATGTGTTCTGCTTTCTTGCTTAATATGAGAAGATAAGTAGGAATGTATAGAGGTTCTCTTCTTGGAAACTCTTTTTCTACCATGAGAGTGGAGATAAATGAGTTGAGAAATAGGCAAAAACGAAATTTATGCATGAGAATGTGACTTTGAGTTGAGATTGTTGCACTTGCACTGGGAGGTGAAGTGAAACACAATCTTTTCTTTAAAACAAGTGTTGATGTATGTTTAGATTTTCTTGTTCCTATGATGTGCTATGATATGTGAGTGAAATGCTAATGTCCAAGATCCATTAATTTATGAATCTAATCCCTTTTAGTAATATTTTCATTTCTTGTTTAAATCTGAATTTCTACAATTAGATAAACTTTACCATCCTTTTTTTAACCGATCTAGATTGTTGAACTTTTAGTGTTGTTCTGCTCAGTTAATTACTTAAGCTCCTTTTGTTCGACCTCGACTACACTACCTCCGTATACTTGTGGAGATTGGTTAAGATGGGTAAACTTTCCTTGTTAGGATTGAAACTCGTTAGCCTATATATCCAACAAGTATAGAACCAAATTTGCAAAAGTATTAAGGCACTTAGATCCGATTGAGGTGGCGAATACTTAAGGCAAGAGTTTGAGGACCTTCTGAGAGCCTGTGGTATTATATCACAATAAACTCCACCTGGAACACCATAGCATAATGGTGTGCCAAAAATAAGGAATCACACATTATTGGATATGATGTGATCAATGGTGAGTTTTTCTGATCTTCCAACTTCATTTTGGGGGTATTCTCTTAAAACCTCTATGTTTACACTAAATCGAGTACCATCTAAGATGGTTCAAAAGACACTATATGAGATATGGCATGGGAAATGTCTCGTTGTGTCTTCTATGATGATTTGGGGATGTGAATCATAAATAAGGAAAATGTTTCCTGAAAAGCTTGGCCCTAAGTTTGATAAATGTTATTTTGTTGGATATCCCAAAGAGGTAAGGGGATACTACTTATACAACCATTCTGACAACAAAATTGTTATTGCTATAAATGTTGTATTCTTAGAAAAGGAATTTATTTCTAAAGGAATTAGTGGGTGGAAAGTGGAACTCAAAGAGGTTAGAGACCAACAAGAAAACATTGATCCTGAGGAGGTACATGAGGAACAAAGAGACTCACAAGTTGTTTTGGAATCTCAAATTCCTCATGTAACACAAGAACCTCTTAGATCAAATAGGATACGCCTTGAACCTGAGAGATATGGATATCTTGTGACTACTGAAGGTAGTGAATTGGTCATAGATGATGAGCTAATTACCTATCAAGATGCAATTGAGGGAATCAAGTCTGGGAAATGTCTTAAGGCCATGAGATCTGAGATGTAATCCATGTATACCAACAAGGTATGGACCATGGTGGATCCACATGAAGGGGTGCAACCCATAGGGTGCAAGTGGGACTTCAAGAAGAAGACTAAAATGGATGGTAAAGAACAAACCTATATGGGCAGATTGGTTGAAAAGGGTTTTATACAAGTTCAAGGTGTTGACTATGACAAAATCTTTTCTCCACTGGCCACGATTAAGTCCATCAAGATCATGCTTGCTATTACAACTTATTATGACTATGAGATTTGGCAAATGGATGTTAAACCACATTCCTTAATGGGAATCTTGTTGAGGATGTGTATATGAAACAACTTGAGGGTTTTATAAATCCAAAGTTTACAAAAAAAGTTTCAAAGCTACAAAGGTCAATCTATGGATTGAAGCAAGCATCTCAGAGATGGAATCTTTGTTTTGATGAGACAGTCAAAGAGTTTGACTTTTTTCAAAATGAAGACGAACCTTGTGTGTATAAGAAGGTTAGTGGGAGCATGGTAGTATTCCTCATATTGTATGTAGATGACATATTATTGATGGATAATCACATCCCTACTTTACAAAAGGTAAATACATGGCTTGGAAATACATTCTCTATGAAAGACTTGGGAGAAGAATCCTACATCTTGGGGATAAAGATCTATAGAGATAGATCAAGAAGGCTTATTAGACTAAATCAGAGCACAAACATTGATAGAGTGCTAAAGCGGTTGAACATGGAGAACTCAAAGAAAGGAAACATGCCTGCGTTGCATGGAGTGATGATCTTAAGAGTCAATGTCCCAGTTCTTGTGAAGAAAGGGAGCACACGAGTATGATTCCATATACGTTGGCAATTTGATCTATCATGTATGTGATGTTGTGTACCCAATCATATGTATCGTATTCTTTGAGCATGATGAGAAGATATCAGTCAATCCAGGTGATTCTCACTGACAGCCATGAAGAATATCCTCAAGTACTTGAGAAGGACTAAAGTTCAGTGCTTGGTCAACCACAGAGAGGAAGAGTTGGTTGTAAGAGGTTATACTGATGCAAGCATCCAGACTGAAAAAGATGATTAAAAATCAAAATTCGGATTTGTGTTTTACCTAAACAACAGAGGGATAAGCTGGAAGAGTTATAAGCAAGAGATATATGTCAATTCTACAATAGAGTCCAAGTATATTTCTGCATGGAATGGAGCAAAGGAGGTTGTATGGATCAAGAAGTTGATTACAGAACTTGGGGTCGTTCCAAGCATCAACTACATGATCAAACTATATTGTGACAACAATGGAGCTATTGCACAAGCTAGGGAATCATGATCACATCAGAGCTCAAAGCTTATAAAAAATGTGGTATAATCTGAACAAGCGATCGTACAATGAGGAGATGTAAAGATTTTCAACGTACCAACTGAGAACAACGTTGCTGATCCGTTGACAAAGGCACTTTCACAACAGAAGCATTATGATCATGTTAGGTTACTTGGAATAATATTTGTGGTGATTGTCTCTAAGTGAAAGTGGGAGTCTATTGGTATGTATGCCCAGAGAGCCAATCATGTGATGATTGTAATGTCATAATTGTAAATGATTTGACTATTAATAAAGGAAAGCTTTCAACTTATTCTGTTTATTCAGTTTTGAGATAATGAAATAACATAATAAATGTTTAGAGAATGACATTACTCGATGATGTTTGTCATACAGTTGATAACCTGAACAATGAGATCATACATATCTTAAGAGTATATACATTCTTGTTTTATCCCCAATTAGTAGTTATTGTTGAAGGTAAATAGACACTAATTATACATAAGACCAGAGTGTGAGTTGGTTGATGATAGAATCTCATTGGTCATGATATGGTGATATCAAACAAAGCATACAAATACATGTTAGAGAATAATGTATCAGATAGACTCACCATAAGAGTGATACATGGAAAACTTAACTAGGTAAATCAAAATCATATCTTATAGTGATGGTGGTGTTTTCTTAGACCTAAAATCACTACACTCATTCCATGTCAATTGGTATAATTTGACATCATCAAACACAATCCTAAGACATGAGTTGTTATAAAGGTGATGATTAGGTGACTAAGACTCTTAGGGATTGATTGTGAGTGATAGACATGGGATTTGTCCCTCTCATGGGAGTATGATATACAAGGCCTCTTGATTAGAGAGACTAAGAAAGGCATGGACCTGCACATGTGAAGTCAATATGTGATATTGATCTTACATACATCTCAGATAGTCTGCTCTGGTTCAAGAAACAAGATTGAATAACGATGGGGATGATTACTCCATGCTTCTCGTTCAATCTGGATATCAGTGAAAAAGTAACTATACAAACACTATAACACCATATATAGATTGCAGGTTGAGGTTGTTCTCCAAAATTCATTTACTTCTGTAGCAATAATGTGTAGCTAGACACCGCTCATTGCTTGTGATGTCATAAGTTGTTAGGGACATTCACTGCCAACATATTATGAGATATATAGGGTCACATAAATAGGATTCATCTAGAAGAGGAGTTTGATCTTGAATGATGTTTGAATTGATTACTAAAGAGTTTAGGTAATTCAATTCATGTAACATGTTAGCTGATTGGACTACCAAATGATTAGTTCATGTGTTGAGACAGCCGTTGAGAGTCTCATGCTGATTGTATTGTATACTGGTTGGAATTCAACTTGACTAGGGCTATCAAGCACCCATCTCTCTTATGTGAAATGACCATCTCAGGTGGTGTGAGATGCCCGTCCCACATGTACCAAACGGCCGTCTCGAGGATGCAATTCAACTGCATCAAGGATTGATATTGACGTCATAACATGCACTAATTGGAATTGAATTTTTGACATATGTACAAAATTAGAAAACTACAAAAAGATCGTCCTGTAGTGCGAGGTGGTCGTCTCCTGTGCCCGACGATTGTTTGCGTTTGATAGATAGCCGTTTCGGCTATCACAGGCTGTGATGTTTCTAAAACTATTGTGAAAATTTGAGATCTTATGTTCCCTTCTACTCCCGCACAAACTGGGAACCTTGACCCAACCCCGACAATAAATATAGGGTTACTAGGAGCTTTCCATAGTACAAAATAGAAAATTGAGAATCATTTGATCTAACAAACGTTGTCTGCTCTGGTTGTGGTAATCACGAGAGCCCAGGCAAGTCCTACCAGACTAGGGAGGATAGCCAAGGGAGAGGAATAATTGAGATCATTGTTGTGGGAGAGCAAGTTGGTCACTAGTACACTAATGGGAGGGAAAACGCCTTCCTTGGTCTGTTCTAGTAGGATGGCATGACTTTTAGTTGGTCTGTGTAGACATCTCTAGAGGTGAGGTGGCCTTTTCCTATCATGGAGTAGGATGACATCAGCCAACAGTCTATGACGGGAGGAGCTACTGTAGAAGACGACGTTCGAATCTGCTATCTATGGAGGAGCAATCAGACAAGTCCCAATGTAACCAAAAGCTACACAAACATTGTCCCAGATAGAGTGTGCCTCTATATCGATGAGGATTATCATTGGACTTGCTCCAGGATCAGGTATGTCTTTGTGAAACCGTCATTTCTATTTCATAGTTGTTGACACGATCCACTATTTAATGGAAAAATTGCTAGTAAGTTTTTTATTTCTGCTGGCTGTCTGATGTCGTATTTTCCTACATTATTTATGTCACTGTTAAGAAGTAATTGTTAATCTCCTTTATGGAGACAACTACTATAATTCTATTTTTCATATTTTGGTTTGTTTTAACTATATTTAATATTTGAATTTTGGGTGGAATATGGAGGCATCATGGAGAGTGGAGTAACAACTACTCTAGAATCTTGATGCATATGTATTTCTCTTCTAACATGTTTGTTAGCATTAGAAGGTGCTTCATCTTCAGGATATCACACTCCTCCTTATACTAGTTGCGTAGTTTGTGTGCAGTTTATAGGGGATGGATTCTTCATTAAGGATTTTACACATTATATATTTTAAGGATGCTATTAGGCCCCAAACTTCATAGAATTTGTAAGTGTCTTCACATTTTTCATGTTGGGTGTCATAATCATCTTCATAATACTCATTGCTCCACTCAACGTTGTAGTATGTAACTATGTGATTATGAGGTAGTCACTAGGCATACCGACTTGTTTGGGACAAAGGACCTTGACAAGACTTTAGGAGTCATATATGTGGCTTCCTTTATATGATTGGTTGGATATTTTATTGGGGAGAACATTTGTAGGTTATTTCCCTCAGACTATACAATATTTTGGGTGGTCTAGATGCATATTGAATTTATATTAGAAGGGTGATTTACGTTGATCAAAATAGTTTTAACAAAGGACCACCACAAGACTTTAGGCGGAATCATATTTGTGGATTCCTCTCTATTATTGGTTGGATATTCAGCTAGGGTGACCATTAGAAGGCCATTCATCTTCATAATGCACAATATTTTGGGTGGTCTAGACACATCTTGAATTTATATTAGAACGATGATTTTCCTTATTCAAAATAGTTTTAATATATACACATATATATATGTATATATGTGTGCGTGTATATATATATATGAAATAATGGTCTAGTAAGGGTTGGATGAATTTACCTACCTAGAAAAGTTTTTATCTAACATATGCAACTACAAAATACTTTTCAATTATGTATATTCAATTTTAGGAATCAAATATGCAAATAACGTTAGTAGTTAGATGGACATGTAGTAAATGCTAAATGTAAACATAATGAATAGATATTTTTTTTCGTCATACATCATTAAATATTATGATCTCACAAACACTTAATTCTCATTGGATTGCAACCCTACATATATAGAAACCTCTAATAGAAATGGAAAATTTAAACAACTGGTACTTGATTTCTCTATTTCATATATTGAAGTAATTTTTACTGTCTGTTTAATTTGGTAGTATACAAATATAAAGAAAATTGATACATGGTTTAATCATACCAACCATTCCATTTTTACACTTATAGCATGTTGTTTTACCTTATTTTTGAAATTATGTTATTTGTATGGATATGATGGATAAGCAATATTGTTCTAACATTTTCTACATGGATTTTGTTGAGAAAGTGGCATATCATGTGTGCTTTGTTGAGGGCATACAAAGACAAGTTCTAGAGATGAAAATGTGTGGGATGGGTGGATTTAGAAGAAATCATATATAGATAAGTTCTTTTCTTTCTAGATTCATTTTGACAAACCAGTAGTTAATTATTTCTCTATACAAGCCCGTGCATATCTATGCGATTGAAAACCCTCACCAATTTATCATTTCACCTATATAAGTAGGTCTCGTCGAATGTACTGGAAAACATTTGAGAAGCACTTGCAACATTTGAATGTAGTTTAGGGATTCTTGTATGAATGGATTTGACAAATTATCTAAAATAGAGGGCCATAAGGAGTATTGGTAAACTCGAGATATTACTTTCAAATTTACGTATAAAATGGTTTGGTAGAGATAAATTCAATGCAAATACTCAATACATATTGATGAAGAATGAACAAGATATCTCGGCTCTCGTAATTTTGTAAACAAGTCACGATATTCGGTCCAAACTTGAACGTGATCATGTCATATGATTAAGATAAAAACGAAGTTATACTACCTAGATTCTATTTTTTATAACATGCAATAATCAAGAAAATGAAAATGAAAGACATTTAAGTAGTAATAAAACATGAAAAATATGTCCTAATATTTATTTAATATTAAATTTTGTTTGAACTTTGTTTTGGAATTTTTTTTTTGAACTTAATTATGAAATAACTTAGCAGAATATTTAAATCTGCCTTCCATATTCGAAATTGTTTTAATAGTGTCAGATTTGGGTATCTACCGGGAAAGTCCACATTATCATCGTCACCTAAAGTCAGTAATTTGGGAAATTGCCTAATCATATAAGGGTAAATCACGGTTTCTCTCTGCATTGAATGCTTGCATGTTAAGATAAAATAGAAATGATCGATAAGATTATTTTGTGTATGGCTGCATTAAGACTGTTGAGTGCTGCTGAGGTGTCATCAGTTCACGTGGGTGAAGCAAGCTTCGCGGATCATATAACAGTCCAGGCAAACTGCAGCTGGCAAATTTTTGATGGTGTTACGTTCTACCGAGCTAGCTTCCACTATAAATACCCATCGAGTCTATGGGTTTGATCACCACCGAAGTATCAATACTTCAAGAATTAAGGAGCCACATCACATATACCTAGTTCCCTTGTGTTGCTAAGAAGTGCAGCTACTCTATCAAACATGAAGCTCAACGGCATCCTCGGTTTCGACAACGGCATCGTTCTGGCCCCTATGGGCCCCGATGTCTCCGGCCCGGAGCTTGTAGCCGCCGTTGCCAACAGCGGAGGAATAGGACTTCTCTCTACTCCAATCGTGCGTATAGCAACACAGCTACTTGATCCAAACGATCGAGCTGTCATGTTATAAGTATGTTTTGATTTTCATGTAACCATGCATGTTTACAAGTATGTTTTGATTTTGATGCAGAGCGGGTATGACGTCGCGGTCAAGCAGATCCGTGAGACCAAGAAACTCACCAACAAGCCTTTTGGAGCAGGCATCCTGCTGGAGTTCGACTACTCCCAGGGAATCAAGGCCATCTTCGACGAGAAGCTCGCTGTATTGCAGGTTTTCTGGGGAGATTTCCCTAAGGAGATGGTTGATGAGGCGCACAACCATGGGGTGAAGGTTCTGCACCAGCTAGGAACCATACAGAGGGCGGAGAAGGCAATCGCCGCAGGGGTGGATGGGATTATTGCGCAAGGGTTTGACGCTGGAGGTCACATCGAGGGAACTGTGAGTCCACAAGCTGAAAAAGATAGGATGCAACTCATTTCCATTTTAGTTTCACTAATATTATTTGTCAGCTTCTAGCAATATAATTTTCGTTCAGACGAACTGATGAGCTTAATTGCAGACACCCCTAATCTCGTTCCTGCCTGCGGTAGTTGATCTGGTTGAGAAGAGCAAGAAGGACATCATTGTCATCGCTGCCGGTGGCATCAGCGACGCCCGTGGTTACGCAGCTGCGCTTGCCATGGGAGCCAAGGGCATCTGCATGGGAACCAGGTTCATTGCTACCCCAGAGGCATATGCCAACCAGTACTACAAGGAGCAGCTGCTCCAATATAAGGGCGACCAGACCGCCGCAACAGATCTATGGGGGAGATTCACGTGGCGTGCGCCGGTGCGCTGCCTCACCACACCATTCTTTCTCAGGTGGAAGGACATGCCGGAGTCGGTGCAGAACGACGGCACACAACCAATCGTCGCGTACACCACCATCCTGGGCAACGTAAGTAAATTATTTAGCAGCACATTTCCATGCTTATAAACCGCAGTATTACTGTATACATGTGTAGTACGGACAATAAATTTGTATCTGTTTATATCTCAGATGTCAGAGATGCGGCGGTTCGACGGACGGGTTCCCAATCCCACCACCGTCGGCGATCTGGAGACACTTTGCCTGCTAGCTGGTCAAGGGGTTGGCCTCGTTGAGGAGATTCTTCCAGCAGGGGAGATCATCAGCAAGATCGTCGCTGAAACCCAGGCCATTATCAAACACTTCCCTGAAGCAGTACTAGCCGACTGCGACGACGCATAAGTAAATCGCTGCTGCCCGATTGCTTCTGGCTTGAAGCGTGAGTTTATAAACAATACTGTTGGATTTCAGAATAAAAGATGATAATAAGGATCGATGTGCTCTCAGTTCAGTCACTATTTGTTGTTGTGTCTTGTTTTCATTTCCTTGGCCCTACCTAATGAATTGCTTCAAGGCCTTCGAGTCGGTTGTAATCTGTCATTCAATGTGATTCGTATTATGTTCCAAGTAATAAAATGGTGTCTTTTTTCCCATACAATTCAAACAACACTTCATAACTATAAAAATGGCTCGAACTAACTATTTTTATTAGAATTTCAAAGAAAGCACTGACTGTCCTAAATGCGATTTATACGATATAAATCAGCTTTACAACCTGCGAACGGTAATTTGTAACCAAATGGGCAGTAGAGAATGTCATTATACTACAAAGTTGATATTAATCCTTCCACACTTCAAGGCATGGTTTATCTATAGGCTTAAAAGCAAGAAAATATATACTGTCCACACTGATCAAATGCTTGAAAAAAGTGAGTGTAGCGGCATATCCACCATATTTAGTCCACCATATATTGTATGGCAACTAAATGACTATGCTTTTTAGTCCGCATTTTAATGCGTTTCATCTTAATTTCCACTCTTTTTGATGTGCATTTTTTTTTTTCATTTTTTGCATTTAATTATCCACATTTTTTGTCTACTTTTTAGTTGATTTTCATATAGAATATTCTTATCCATGCTTATTCACGTAAAAAAGAACTTCCTAACATGAATTTTTTTCTCGATGCCAGACATTGTGCTAAAAGTGATAGATAAGGTGTGCAAAAATCAAGAAAATTTTTATGAGAATACATATAAGCAATGTATTTGTGAGTGTGTACACGCGCGCACATACATACATCAACACCAATCAGTAATTCTATTGATTCGAACTACGTCATCCAGAGAAGTAATTCGTGAATCATTGTGTCTTTCACTACCACAAATAGACTTACATAACCACCCTAATTTATCCACTCTTTAAAAAATATAGTTCACAGAAATCGTGCATTTCCCAAACCCTAAGTTACATCATTAACCTAGATTAGGGTTTTATAACATGTATTAATATTCATCTTCATATAACATGGATTTTGTTCGTCATTATGATATCATATGTTCAGATAATGAATCATCCTGTGACGTCCCCAGATTTTCTAAAACTTAATCTGATGTGTGATGTCCAAATTGAAACCCTCACCTCAGTGAGAATCCTAATTTAAACACCACACACTAGGCTAAGAAAAAGAAAATCAGAGGAAGTCAAAAGGAAACACTCAGTAGCACATGTACATGAACAATAATAAAACCATACACACATGTTCACCATTCAACATATAATTACAACATGAATTGTTACAACATTTGATATTACATATTGAACAACAAACTTATACATATACATGTACTACCACTAAACTACAGGATCTTAAGACAACAGGTCCACATGTACATCAACTCGCTACACAACTCTCTCTATCTTGGATCTTCAAGAGCATAACCACAACTTAAACAAAAGATTACATGTGGTACACGTCAGCACAATATTCAAGAATATTGTACTGAGTACGCCTACGTGTCTTTTATATACCTCTCATCATATCTTGACAATAAGATAAAACTAATACTTGGTAGCATTAAACAAAATATAATAAAAGGCATATAGTTGCACAAAGATATGTGTTCTCTTCTGGTTAACAAATATCTTTGTGCAACTATATGCCTTTTATTATATTTTGTTTAATGTTGCCAAGTATTAGTTTTATCTTATTGCCAAGATATGATGAGTGGTATATAAAATGACATGTAGGCGTACTCAGTACAATATTCTTGAATATTGTGCTGACGTGTACCACATGTAATCTTTTGTTTAGGTTGTGGTTATGCTCTTGAAGATCCATGATAGAGAGAGTTGTGTAGCGAGCTGATGTACAGGTGGACCTGTTGTCTTAAGATCCTGTAGTTTAGTGGTAGTACATGTATATGTATAAGTTTGTTGTTCAATATGTAATATCAAATGTTGTAACAATTCATGTTGTAATTATATGTTGAATGGTGAACATGTGTGTATGGTTTTATTATTGTTCATGTACATGTGCTACTGAGTGTTTTCTTTTGACTTCCTCTGATTTTCTTCTTCTTAGCCTAGTGTGTGGTGTTTAAATTGGGATTCTCACTGAGGTGAGTGTTTCAATTTGGACGTCACACATCAGATTAAGTTTTAGAAAATTCGGGGACGTCACAAGATTAAGTCCTCAAAGACAAACATAGATCATCACAAACTATCTTATATCATCTATATAAGACTTAGATCGTATCATCAAACTTATTCTATCTATTCCGTCTATCACATATACCAAACAAGGCTCTAGACATCTAATCTAGAACTACACTCTCTTCTAGACTGATGTCATCACTTTCACTTAGGTTGCATGAACACCTCCTACTCATACATGTGTGGGGACATAACTCATGATATCAGGCTTTTGATGATATAAAACTCCCCTCTCCATCCATGCACCGTGGAAAATGTCGGACCCTTCTCCCCTCTCTCCCGCCGTGACTTCCGAATCTCTCCTCTCCCTCTACGAACCGTGGATAATGCCCAATCCTTCCTTCATCCACCTGCTCTCCGCTTCCGTCGTGCCCTTAATCTCCCCCTCTCCTCGCTCCCGCTTTATTAACCTGCCAAATTTCCTCGTCTACTTGCAGTTTGCCAACCAACCACCTACTGGATTTACGGTGCAGGAATCGTCCGCTTCCTCAGACGCTCGACTCCGGAAGGGAGGCACCCGCCTCCTCAAACGCTCAACACCGGAAGGAAGTCATCTTTCTCCTTAGTCGACACTAGAGGAAAATGGTTCATAGTCCACAAACATTACCGTGGACTATACTTCATAATCCATGGTTTTAACCGTGGAGTATAAAACAACTGTGGATTATTTCGGTATATCAAGTATCGGTAGACTATTCCCCATAGTCCACGGATAAAACCATGGACTATTAGAAAACCGTGGACTATTTTCATTTCTATAACTCAAATTAAAAACCATACAGTCCACTGTGATAACCGTGGAGTATTATTCGTTTATAATTTAATCAATATTTATTGTCCACTGTGAAAACCGTGGACTATTATTATTTTTATTTTGAGACATTACATTGGAAAATTGTGGACAACTTTATTTTTAAATTCTAGTTTTATTTATATAATATATTTCGGCCCCAATTAAACTACAAATATTCAATGTTATTAATGTAGGATATCACATAGCAAAGAACATGTTATGCTATGATATTTATTCAGGATGTACTCATTTTAAATCTTGCACTCATAAATATTTAACAATTGCAAGAAATTGTTAAATAATGTTTGTTTATTTGACACAACTCAAAAGACACAATACTCCATTCACATCTGTTCAAATTCCTAAAAATCATTATTTTAATGATCTCAGTAATGAACATATTTCATAAACAATATTCATATATTTGAAACAAATAAAAATATAATAGCTGAAGCTGTCTCGGCCACATCTCTAAAAATTCTAAAAATATCATAGTATTTTCGTACAAATTCTGAACTTAAACATTACAACATGTTGTGTTTTAAGAATCTGACAACATGGTATCCCAGCAGTAGTAACTTCAACAATGTTGTAAGATATTTTGGTCTCTTGTAGATCTTGTCTCCCAAAGTGATCACTTCCTTCCCAAATATGTGGCATGAGAGTCATATTCCTATATAAAACAATATATTCAAGTCAAACATACATGAAAACAAAATACATTTTTTAACATTCATTTATATAGATAACTTCATGATAATTTTATAAGTGTAAAAACATGTCATAGTTTGTATGCGTGTTATTTCTTTATAACAAAGTAATAGATTACCTCACATTTGTATCATGTAAAATAAATTTAAAGATATATGTATCTATATTCATTGAATGACATAAAGTTTGACATTTCATTTAGTATCTAACAATAAGACAAGGAAAAATACACTAGTAACACATTAACTAGACAAAAATATTACTTATTATGCTAAAAGAAAATATAAATCTTACCCAAATGAGGAGAATCAATATCCGTTCCTTCCTATAATTGGTGATTAAATAAAAACATTAAAATATTAATGAAGAGATGGTATATAAATATAGGAAAATAAGACATCTAGTATACTGGAGATTCTAATTCATCCTCAAAACTAGAATCAAGAGTTGCTGTCTTGTCCTACAATGAACATGTAAAATAAATATTCATTCTAAAAAATCTAAACATTTTATTTAATTATGCTTACTTTAAAAGTTAAACAATACCCGTGACTCTAATATCTTTAACCGAGCTCGTAAATCCTCAATTTCACGTTCTTTTTCTTTAATATGACAATGTTGTTCTTTGATTTGATGCTCCTTCTCTTGCAACTGGGATTCCCAAGTTTTTGTCACACTTCTATTCGAATTTTCTACTCGTCTCTTCTTTTTTAAATTTCTTCTAGTAATGCCTTCGCTTATTCCCCTCTCATATCCTCCATGATGTGACCCATAAACAGAGTCCACAACATGAACAAACTTCAACGGATCATTTGTATTCTCCAGACTCAATTCTATACACCTTTCTATTACCTTTTCCTGTAAGACAAATTTATATTTCAAGTTCTTTTTCATACTTTAGAATAATATAAATGATGATATAAAGACTTACACAAATCACTCTTGTTTTTTCATTTATATATACACCATTCCTTTAATGACCATCAACCCAAGTTTGCAGGAGTGTGGCTTTTCCACCATTATTCTCCTAAAAAAATTGACATATCAAATATATTAAAAGGTATAAGTCATTTGACAATTCTAAATTATATTAGAAATCTGACCACATTTGACAATTATATCATTCTCATCTACTTGATTCATTTCAGGATCTACGTCAGATCTCACCCAAAGCTCAGTTTCTTCACACATTATCTTCCTATTCTATCTCAATATGTTTTGTGACATTAAGTTTTTGTCTAATAGCAAAAGAGTTTCTATTGTTTAAACGTTCATATAAACATAACATGCAAATTTGTATGTCGTATGGAAAAAGAAGACTCATAGTCAACTATAAAATAGAAGTATGAATGCAAAGTAATACACAAAGCATAGCACAAAGCTTGGAGGATAAACTCAAGTAAGAATGTGTTGGTTAATAAAGTCAAACAAGTAACAAAGACATTATAAATAACTTTTTATCTTACTATTAACAAATTTATACACAAAAAAATTACAGAATATATAAAAATAATAACTACAATAGTATAACTGAGAATACAAAAGTCATATGATTCTAACTCTTAGAAAAATTATATGGGCATATGTGAAGGTCGTACATGAATATTGATCGATAAATATTAAAGATGGTAAATTTTAAATTAAATTAATGTAGTGGATGGTAGTTGTACATTGATAGAAGAAAAAGTCAGACCACTCACAGGAAGATGAAGCACGCGTCGAAAATTGTGCGTTTATGACAAGATTCTTCTTAACTGTACACCAAGCACAAATCTGCTTCCCAAATTTTTGGTATCAATCAATGCGCTGTTGTGAGTATACATAGTTAATAACTTATCAGGCTTACACTAATAAAATTGTGAAATATTTTAAACTCTAAATAGGAAATAATTGTGCACTTACGGACCTATTTTAGTGGCGCCGGTGCTGCTTCGACTGCGGACGCTGCTCGACTGCGGGCACTGCTCGGCTGCGGAAACCACTCGGCTGTGGGAAACTCTTCGGATAGGGCACAATTCTACAAGACCACAACTCAGAAGCGTAATGGACCGAAGTCAAGCGAACATGGGCTTTGTATAAACAAACTGTGGTCTATGACAAATTGGATCCGGAAAATAAATAACCGTGGACTAAACAAGGAAAACAAATTCAAACTGTGGACTATTAAGGGTTGTGTACTTATTTAAAAATGTTATCTAAGCAGAGTCTTATGGTAACGATGTCTGAAGATATTAACAAATCAACAATATAGAAAAACCATATACTTCCATAACCAACAACAAGAGACTTATTCTGCCCGCAAGAAGTTTGATTTTGGCCAATAATTTTATTTTCTATCCTTGAATAACATCTTATATTCAGTGGTGTCGGTGAGAAAAAATCTCAAAACATTAGATGAGATGATTTGGGTTTGAGTATCGGTGCTCCATACTGCTCTCTGCACCGATATGTAGTTGTGGAATGTGTCGTGTTGTGTTGCTCCGACGTCCTGTTTTGCTAGGCGGCGCACAATGGGCGTAAGCGTAACCGGGCAGAACAGAAAGTTGTAATGATAACCGACAGTGGAAGCACAATGCACACAATGTTCAGAGTTGCTGGCTACTCACCCGACACAGTACGTGATGAATGTTGTCTGTTTTTCCAAAATGAGTTTCAGTTGATTGGTTTAGATTTTGTTTTTCCTATAATACTGAAATCTTTATTGCAACTGTGAGTGTAGATCAGAAAATATAAACCATTAAAACATATACATCTATACGATATGAAATGTTTAAGCATGGAAATTCAAGCCATCTTATATGCTTCACTGAAATTGTTTTAAGGTAAACATATTGTTAAAACATGGCTTTTGCAGATATACTGGAATCAGTCGTTACAATAAACTAATCACCTAAAACATGATCTGGAACATGATTTCATAATTTTTTTACTCATGTTATACTCATTCACTATGTTTGGTTTGATGGATAGGACTTGAAACGGATACAGTGAGGCTTGGGATTGGCTGGTAAACAGAAAGGAAAGGAGGTTGAATTTGGCAACCTGCGTTTGGATGCAAGGTGGATAGGATTTCGTAGTTCCGGCAGAGATAGTCACGCTCCTGAACTCCCTTGTGCTTAATCCAAGAAATATGTGATTTTCCGTGTTGACCGACAAGCTACAGATCTCTAATCAAACTGGCTGGAGAAAGATTTGTAATTTGCAGACTTTGAATAAACAAAGACCGATAACTACTACACGCATGTAAGGAGGTTGTTGACAGGAATGAATTTACTCCTGACAAAGTGCTGCGGAAGTCGACCACAAAGTTGTCGATTCATGGGGTTGTAACAGGGAGGTGATACTGGAGGGGGAGGAAGGGAAAGAGTAGGGCTGGCTGTGAGTATCGCCGGAGACCACAAATTGAGCTATGAACGATCGCTGCACATATAGAATTAACAACAGAAAATACGGCTGGCTGGCTACTGATGTTTGGAATGGGCGTTTGCCTCCTACCCGAGAAGCAAAAAAGGTGCCCACCGCTACCAAACGTTTTGCCGAACGAAGCAGAAATGTCCTGCAAACCAAACGGGGCCATTGCGTATATGCTCATCAGGATGAAGAGGTATCCAAAGGAACCGACCTGGTTTAAGACCCGCCGAATAATAGTCGAAGAGTCAGCTCCGCCTCCGTCTCCGATACCTTTCTCCTCTGTAAGATGGCTCGACTGGAGACAGGGGCACGGTTGGCGGCGGCGATGAAGGCGCTGCTTCAGACGGACGTATGGGAGGAATTGAACGACAACAAAAATTTCCAGGCAGACGTCGCTCCGTGCCAGAAGCAACGGGCGGTTTGGAATTGGTACCGTCGGGAGGCCAGACAGATGCGGGAAGCGATGGGGGTTTGGGAATTGCTACCGTCAGACAGAATAGTTAGCACTTTCTTCGCTAAAAGTGAAAATTATAGCGGGAGTTACCAGAAAATTAGTGGGCATGGGAGGAAACTAAATATTAACCGTGGACTAATTAATACAAAATCTCAGTCCTAATAACTGTGGACTCAAGACAGTATACCACCGTGGCCTATTTTTACAACTGTGGACTATGAGGCCTCTTGTTCTAGTGCGAAACTCGACGCTGGAAGGGAGACATCTGCCTCCTCAGACGCTGGACGCCGACAGGGAGGCATCTGCCTGCTCAGACACTTGACGTTGGAAGGAAGGCAGACTCGAGCTCTGCTTAGGTGTTGGGAGAAGACTGCTGGATTTTGGAGGACGAGTATTCGGACCGGGATCCTTCATAAGTTCCTCATCAGTTTCTTGGGAGGACTTGAGAGTTGTTTCTTGCCCATCTCCAGTGTTGTATCATCTAAGCTTATGATAGCCGACGTACATGTTATCTTCTACATTCAACTTTACTCTTTTCTTTCTGTTTTTTTTCCTATTTTGTTGTGGTTGTTGGTTATTCATTTTTCTTGCACATTGGGCAATAGAGGGACCATGAACAGAGACAACATTCTGTTCGAGAAAATTCCTTTTTGAAAGTAACTCAATCATCAATCTATATATCTAAAAAATAATACAAGAAGGATCTATATTGAAACGTAAAGATATAAGATATAGTCTAGTATGCAACCAATTCAACAACGTATATAAGGCCACTTACTATTATGACAATAGATGCATCATCCATTTCTTGTGTCGTACATGCTGCATCACGTCCAACATCTATCAAAGTCTTGATTGTGTAAGTTTCTGAATATAATTTTTTCAGTCTTCTACAACTTCTTTGAAGGGTTTTGTTCTTCTATGCTCTTGTTAAATTCCAGACCATCCTAGAAAAGAAAGAGCGAGACACAATAAGGATTGCCACACTATTGTTGCATACTATAGTCGTGTCACCCATGATAAGAGGAACCAAGAGATAATGATGTGCATAACAACTACTTTAGTAATTCAATTTTATATGATTAGTCTGTTGAGAATTATATATATGTCTTTCAATTTTTTATCTTGACCCACCGTGTTAGTTGGAAAATGCTACCTTGATCGTTTATAACTTGGGCCTCATGCAAGCTGAATTCCTGCATACTTCACTAACCATGAAAGATTAACACCATCGTATGCTATGCCCTGCATACCCACTTTACCATATTGACAAAATGAACATATGATAAATTTACTTCTTCAATTTTACTCTTACATAAATGGTTTTGCAAATTTAAAACTAGAAACTAGATGGTGTCTAAGATTTGTTCTTTTGATTCTTTTTATTTATTTTTTGTTATAACAAGCATGTTTCCTTCTATTTATTGATATCACAATGAAACTATATGTGTATAGATATATACATCTTCTACATTGTATTTACAAGAAGACAAAACAAAATCAGGAAAAATCATGTTGCAAGACTGTGAGAAAAGGAAACAAATTTTGTGTCGGTCTGTCAAAATTTAGGTTGTTAAAATTTTGAATATGAGTTGGTTGCAGGTTAGAACAGACTATTAAATTTTCTAATATTTAGACTTAATTAAAGTAACAAACTCAGATATCAATCACCATGGACAAACTCGAAGTGACCTAGATTTTTTAATTTAGAACCTGAACCTGGCCCTAGTTGTTAAATTTAAAGCATGGAGTCGATTTAAAACCTGAACCTGACCCTAGTTGTTAAATTTAAAACATGGAGTCGATTTAAATTTTGATTTTGATAAACTTATAAAATATGTGTCAAAATTTTGATTTTTTATAACTTATATTTTGTAATAATCCACACATGGATTATTTGAACTCATAGCCAACCCAAATCAAATTATTATTTATTTCATTAAACCCATAATTGACTTAGGTCTCAGTTTTGATCTATGTTTCTGAACCCAAAATCAACACACGTTATCAAATTTAAAGACATAACTTGTTTTTTGGATAAAAATAATCATGATATGAATATATCATTTACATATTCATAGAAATTTATTTATTATATTCTCACTATTCCTTCTTTTATCAATGACGGTCCTTCGATCAATATGGTATGTGTTGGAATATATTTTTTATGTTTTTCCAACTTCTAACTTTTGATCAAGTAAACAATGATTTTGGTGAGTTTATTGTTGTTTGTCGGCAATCTTTTATTTTTTTTATTTTATCATTCCTTCTCTTAGTTCCATGTTTTTTGCACTTTAATTTTTCACGAGTTAAATTTTTTATATGATTTTTTTATTTTAATACAAAACCATCTAGATGTCTATTATTCCGTCTATTTGCACTACCGCAAAGTGACTTAAATAACCACCCTTAATTATCCACTCTCTGAAAAGTGTTGTTCAAAAAATTGGTTCGCTCCACAAATCCCTATTTCTTACGTACTGACCGACTACCATCTCCCTCCACACTGTGGAAAATGGCTGACCCTTCTTCTCTCTCACACTCGATCTCCGCAAACTCTCCTCTCCCTCCACCCATCGTGGCTGACTCTTCTCTCTCTCACCCGATCTTTGTTTTAGTCGCGACCTTAATCTTGCCCACTCTATTAACCCGCCAAATCATCGTACGTCGACCTATATTGCCAATCGTGAACAACTGCAGACACCATCCCCTACTGGTGGAACATGAATCATCTGCCTCCGCCGACGCTTGACTTTGGAAGAAAGATAGACCAACGCTGGGGCTCGACCTCTGTTTCACTCGTCCCTACGAGAATCGCAACACAGAAACAGTCTTCCTCCATTGACACTCGTGGGAGACAAGAGCAAGATCCAGCTCTGCATAGGCCTTGGGAGAAAGATCGCCAGAACTGGAACAAAGGCAGCCAGATTGGGTTCTCCGCCATCAGTTCCTTGAAGAAAAAGTTGAAAGAACACGGGGTACGCAAATGTTTTTCTCTAATCCTGGACCGTCAAAATTTATTAGGACGGGCAAGCAAACAAGTGTGTACGATGCATTTCTTTTTTTATTTTACTTGTGTCAGTGTTCCAGTTGCTGTTTATTCATCGATCTTTCTAAATGAGGAGAAGAGGACTAACTAACACATATAAAACATGTTATATGCTTATGCCTAATTTGCCATATTAAAAGACTTTGCATATGAATAACTAGGCACAAATCCCTTATTTGCACAAGCCTGAGATATGATTTAAATATCAGTTAATCGAAATGGGTTGATGCAAAGAATTATATTTAAGATGGTACTTTAATAAAAAAAACACAAAGAAGAACCTCCGACTATACATGTTTACTGCCAAAAATAATTATTGAAATGTATTTGTTTTAATCCTTACATATGAATATCTGATTGAAAAGAAGAATCAGTAAGCGATTTACATAGAAGTAAGCTTATTGTTGAAGAATATAATGTACGAGATATTATGGTCCACACAGTATAAATACCATACTCATATTTTTAGACATATTTTTGTCATTCTAATGCACTGAAGAAAATATATAATCTTCAATTCCAATAAATCGTTGACAAAACAACCAGCCGGTGCATGGTAAAATGGATTAAGCACCAATTACATTACATGGTTCCATCAAGAGACAAGCATGAAACATTATATGTAACATCCCTCACATGGGTTATGTTTTAACCCTAGATGTTTTGTTTAATAAAAGTGATTATATTCTTTCTCTTATCTCTTGAAAAGTAATTAAGGGTCAAGAGGAACTTACATTGCAATTTTAGGCCTTTTCGAATATTGTTGAAATCAATTTTTTGCTTGTTTTGGACTAAAGTGCAAATTACCCAAGTTGAGGGGTTTATTTGCAATTGTGCATGATAAAATGTTCCTCTTGTGTTGAAGCATCATGAGAGTGAATATGATGCAGAGGTATGGCTTGTGATAGCCTGAATACCAAGAAAGAGCTGATAAAGCAATGTTTGTGCATTAAAACCTAATTTTGGTGTAATGTGTAATTTACCCAAAACCTAGGGCTCAATATGCAAATTACCACTTCAAAATGGTCCCTACTATTTCTGGGAATCATGTGGAGCAAATAAAATGAGAGGGGCGTCTCTTTTGTATCTCTTTGAAGGAGAGAGAATCTTGATATTAAAATAATCAAGATTTAAGCACAATGGAAACACTAGTTCAAATTAATGCAAAAATAAATAAAATAATTAAAGGACCTTCAAACAAAATTGAAATGGTTGAATTCAGATATGTGTGGACGTCCTTTTTCTTTGCAAGGGCCATGAAATATCTCAAGGAGGTGAAAAACCCACTCACCTTATTATAAGAAAAAGAAATATCCACTCACTTATGGATATTACTATTAAATGGATTAAGGTGCTTAATTTGTTTTTCTTTAAAAAATGGATAATTGAGAGGAATAAGAGGCAAATAGGATAGACTCATCCCTAAGGAAATGATGGGGGCAAGTGGCAAGAATTTGGGAGAGATAATTCCTACTTTCTCTCTCCTAATTGATTTTTCAATAAAATTCACATATATGCTCATTTATCAATAGAGTGAAAGGGTAATTTTGAATTCACATCCACCCTTTGCTTGAAAAATGACCAAGGAAGCTTGGAAGGACCAGGAGGATGACCCTGGACCTGTTGGTAGGCTTGTTCATATTCTTTCATCTTGATTTTATGGTGGAAATCATAAATCAATGCATAATTTCTTCTTTTCTTCACTCCATCTTCAACCCTAGCCAATCCTTTCACTCAAAAACTTGAGGGCGAGCCTTGGGGGAGTTGCAAAAGCTTCTTACACCAGTATTGACGTGAATCTCCAAGCTTTGAAGCTCAATTGAAGGCGGGTTATATAACTTGAACCCTTAACTATTGTTATTGAACTCAATTTCTCAATTCAATTGATTCAATTGTTCTTTTTGCAATACCTTTGATTAGTCGATGCAATTACCATGAAGATGGCAGTAGGTTTCGTGAGTTTGTAGGTTGATGATGAGGAAATCATCACAAGCACACACCTCAATCAAGAACAGGAGCAAACGGTTTGCAAAACCGTAAGAACTAATTCAGTTTCAAAACCGAAAGAGTTGATTCGGTTTTAAAACCGAATGGCCAATTTAATTCAAAACCGAATGGGTAATTCCATTCAAAGACCGAATGGGTATTTCACCCAAGACTGAATGGGTAAATTTTTACAGGACCAAATGGGTAATTATACCCAAGATTGATTGGATAAATCACTTCAAAACCGAATGGGTGATTCAGTTTCAAAACCGAATGATTGGAATCATTTTCAAGGTCAACTGAAGTGATTCAGTTTCAAAACTGAATGGGTGATTCAATTTCAAAAACGAATGAGGTCAAGCACCTCAAGACCACATGGATGGTCAAAGGTGGTGATTTAAAGATTGAAAATCCAAGGGCCAATAATTGTTCAACTCCAACAAATCAATCGATTGAAGGTTTCAATGTAGCAAAACATGTTCAATTGATTGTTGAGTTTATCTAAAGAACCCTTGCGTTTTTTAGACTGATTTGGCCCAAACGGTCTTGAGACCATTTGAGCCCAAACGGTCTTGAAACTGTTTGGGGTCAAATGGTTTCAAAACTGTTTGAGGTCAAACTGTTTCAAAACATTTTGGTGATGAAACCTCAAAAACTGAATGAAGGTCAATTGTGATTCAATCATTTGGAAATTGAAGGTGATGATTGTTCCAATGATCCAATGATTGATAGTGATGGTAATGAATGAAGGTACAAAGGTTGAATCCCTAAAGTACCTAAATGATTAGTACCAATAAAGGGATAAACCCTAATTGCTTATAAAAACAATAATTCTGTACACTATGTCAATCATAGCTATATGTACTTGATTAAAGGGTTGATATAACCTAATCAAGTTGAGAGAATGATAGAATGGAATTCATACACGAGTATGTTTCATGTGGTGATTAAGGGTATGATCCTTAGAATAGAGATCATGAAACCCTAATCATGAGCATAAACCCTAATTGGCAAGGTTATTGAATCATAACCCTAATTTATGGCAATTGTGAGTGAAACCCCAATCCAGGGTAAGGATGTAGCCCTAATCTAGGGTGATGATATGTGTAAACCTAATTTAGGGTAATGTGATGAAACCCTAATTGGGATGAATAGTAAACCCTAATTATGGGTAATGGAACATGAAACCCTAATTGGGATAAATAGTAAACCCTAATTATGGGTAATGGAACATTAAACCCTAATTGGAATGAACAGTAAACCCTAATGGTGGGTTATTGAATTTAAACCCTATTCTGGGGTGAATTTTATGTGAAACCCTAAATAAGGGTGATTTTAGGAGAAACCCTAATGTTTGATGTGTTGTTGAACTCAAATCCAGGGTGATACTATTATGAAACCCTAATCTTGGGTAATATGGTGATAAACCATAACCTTGATTTGGGTAATGGGATGTATGTTCCCAAATGACATGAAATGGGAAACCCTAACCCTAGTAAGGTAATAGTGGTGTTACCCTTGAATAGTGAATCCATATTTGTCCTGCATGGTGCTGATATGTAATTGAAGTTGCTATTATCATCTACACTAATCGTGCAGGTATTCTGAAATGGTGGTCACGGCCAGGTATGAGCTATGATGTTTAATTCACTATTGTTTATTGGGCCTTGTATTCCATAATATACCTTGCTTCCTGGTAAGAGGTAACAAGAGAGTTAATGGGCCTCAAGTACCATGAGTGATGCTTGTAATAGTAAGTATCATGTTTACCTTGGTCAAATGACCTGAAGATGATGGTTACCTGGAAAAGTGGTAACAATGCTCAATGATGAGCTAAGGGTTTGAATACCCAGAACCATATGATTATGATAATGAGATTGTGAAAGGATGAGAATTTCCAGTATTGAAATGAGGGACTGAGTTACTAATGTCTTTCAAAGACTGATAAGTAATTTATGAAAATAGTACATGTCTCTTTATAGCATTGTCATAATAAGTTATGTTTGAGAACTTGACTGATGCTAAAAGAATATGAAAATGTACTTAATTAATCAAGTGAAATCTGTTCATGTAGTGCTCTGACCTTAGATCCATCATCGTCAGTAGTTGGTGATGGTGAAACAGGTTTTCCTATGGAATGTCCTCAAATTCACATATTTTGAATATGTGGGGGAAATGGGTGAAAATATCCTTATGTCCTTGTGAAGAGATTGATGGAAGGTAAATGTGACACCCCGCCATCACATAGACAACGAGATGACACACGAAAATGTGTGGAACCATATATTACCAAAAACACGGGTTAATTAAAACTGATTGCAGAAATATATGTACATAATATTTGCAACCAGACCCTACAAGGAGTACATGGATGACTCTAGGAGTCTACAACAAAACCACCAAAATCCAGATCTTGCCTTCTATTGTTCTTCTTGTTGCTCGGCCGCAACCTCACGACCACCACCACATCTAGAGCGATTACCTAAAAAGGGTGTAAACCAGTGGGGTGAGACACACAGTCCCAGCGAGAAACATAACTCCCCGCCGCAACTATAAAACCTCAAGGTTAAAGCAAATAACAACAAATAATTGATAAAGTGTATAATAAGAGCAACATACTGAGAAGGGATATCATTACCATCAAGCTTACTAAGATATCCGGGAGGCATCTAACTAAGTATTCATTATGGAACATGATTGACAAGATAAGCTTTATAAGAACTTATCACAAGATATAAGGATCATACACATATATGCAAGGTGTAACTAGATCATCTATATAAGCAAGGCCTCAATCAATGGTCCATGTTTTGCTTTAAACAAGATATACTTATTCGATTGAATTACATTTTATTATGCCCTGAGGAAGTGAGCCTTCCCTACTCATATCCAACCATTGGTTGTGAAGCCCAATCTAGTGTCATACAAGGTCTAGGGAGATCCGAACTCCATGACCTCACCTTCTCGTGGTCAGTACACAAATCATCAAGCAAGATCGCAATCTTATGCTTATAGTGCCTCAACCTCTGGGTCAGCTCCGCAAGCTACCCATATTTCTAGCTCACCTGGTCATAGGTGCTAGTACATACATCCGAGCCATGAACACATCATGCTCATCATCACATATCCTGAGCCATGGGTATGTTCACCATGCTCCATATATCCTGAGTCTGCAACCACAATTGCACTCAACCCTCCTATTTTAGGCTCGGGGAAACCTTGCATATTCAACAATATGCACTCCATGTAATCCTGCAGGATAAACCTATTTCATCATCACCAAATACTGACAGTAATGGATCTATGGCCAGGGAAAACTACATGATAGGTTCATCTATAATTGATTAGTATATTTTAAGCCAATTGTTGAGCCAAAACAAGGTATAAACATGTCCTTATAGAATTACATCATTATTTCCAGTGCACTGCCTCTCCAGGCATCAGAGTCATGTATCAGCATCCTGGGAACGCATCCCTTATCTCATCATCAGAGGATAACACCTCAACTAGGCACTCAGACCTATCAACTTGTTACTTTATTAACAAGGATTATCATCACATTGTGCTAGTCAAAGCACATATATCTCATAGCTCTTACCAGGCTATGAATCCACATGAAATACCTGCATGGTTAGTATACACATTCGTAGAGATTATTGAAACCATCATGGATTAATAGAATGATCATGCTATCAAGTATAAAGAAGCATCCATGAGTATATCACACAAGCTTTATCATTCATAGTATTATTATTAGTCATGGGCATATATTATGTCTTATACTTGTGAATATATGCACATGTTATATCAACATGTGAAGCAACATCATAAGCTTCCAAGCTTCCCAGTTCACAATTTATCATTTTATCTCATCATCATAGTTGTTGGATTCAAGGTGATTACATCATATCACTTGTGTTATTATTATAAAAAGAGAACCATCAACTATATACATTATGGGTTATCAGAGCCCTCACCAAAACACCTACAACCCTCACTATAAAGTATAGTGAGCAACGCCAACCCTCACCCAAGGGTGTACCAGCTAGGGTTCCAAACCCTAAAGCAACTCACCACCAAAACAACCTAACACTACACATCCTCAAACATGCATCAAGGTTCCACTAACACTCATGGTGTCAGGCAGCCACCAGCAGGGTATAATGTGTAGCACTACCATGGCTATCGACCAAGGGTCCAACGTGCACCAAGCTAGGGTTAGGGTTAGGTTTCACTATCGGATAACCTCCAACATGAGCCATATTGACCCAAGGGGTATCACCCAAGGTGCCCCTATCATGCAACCATCTCAGCATCATCTGAGGGTTAACCCTATCGGCCAGGGTACCCATAACACCTAAGAATGGTGTCGTGCATGGCCATGAAGCATCATAACGGTCAGCATCCTAGGGTTTGCATGTCGGACATGAAGCCCTATCATCCAACACTTCATACAGGTCAAAGCCTCAACTTAAGACATGGTGGTATCAGCCAGAGCTATCCTGGGCACCATACCATATCACCCAAGCTTATCAAGGATAACGACCAAAGCTGTGTCGGGCACCAAGCTATCAAACCTATCGGCTAAGACCATCCTAATACAAGGGAGTGCATCAGGCATCCTCTATACATGGTGTATCATCCAAGTCTGAGTGTATTGGGCAACATCTCATCAAGGATGTATCACACATCCATCAACTCCACCAAGGGTATCGTCCAAGGGACCATAATGCACCAACTAAGCTTCAACTAAGCATATCGGCCAGGGATACAAGGATCACCCAAGCAAGCTTATCTACCAAGGATTACACATCAAGGACATATAATGCATTACCACAACTAAACCATGTCGCCCAAAACAAGGATAACCCACTAAGATCTATAACATCCAAGGTACATCGGGCACCAAGCCAACTATCCTCACTAGGTGCAATGTGCAGGGCACTCAACAAAGCATAGCGCCCAAGCACAAATGGGTATCAGCCACCAACCAAGCTCCAACTAGGCACACCGGCTAAGGGTACAACCCAAGACAAGAAGGTTATCGGGAAACTCTATCCCAAAGTCATATCGTGCAAGGCACAACCCAACAAGATCATCTTCAACCTCAAGCACAAGGGCACCAAATCCTAATTGATCAAGAAGGTCGGCTCACCTCTCAACAACCAAGAGAGAGGGGTTTTGCACAAACCTCTATCACAAATTGGGAAACCACAAGGACCAACCTCAACCTAGGTCGTCATCTATCCAAAAGCTCACCTCTCTAATCCATGGTGAGAGGAGGGTGTTGCTCAAGCAACTAGAATATAAGCTCACCTCTCAACTTAAACCAGAGAGGGGTATTGCCCACATTACTAGAGCTCAAACTCACTTCTCTAGACCAAGGAGAGAAAAGAGTGTTTCTTAACAAGCAAACCCTAAACCATGGTTTGACCAACTAGATGCAAAGTCATATAAACCATCAACAATAACAACAACATCACACTCATAATATCCGTAAGATCAACAACATGTTCTAGAGAAAGAAACATACATGCATGGACGATCATCATCATATATGAAACATGAAACATAGAGAAGGTAGTATATCTAGGGTTAGAAGTTATGTAACCTGCCTTAAGCAAACTCCTCAAGTTCCAAAGCTCCAAGCTCACTACTTAGGCCACCAAAGGACAAGACCCACCTAGGGTTTGGCCTCCAAGATAAAGGAAGAAGAAGGGATCACCACCAAGGGAGAAGGATCGGCCACCAACTTGCTCCAAAGGGTAGGTGTATCATGCACCAAGGAAGAGAGGATCAACAAAGAGCTAAAAGGGTTCCTAAGGGAGAGAAAGGCAAGGCATATATATAAGAGGATGGAGGAGAAAACAAGGTAATGTGTCGCCCACCTACGACACTTGTCCAAGGGCGAAAGCCACCTCCTTAACTCATCTTATACACATGTCCAAGGCTATTGCCACATGCAAGCACTATGCACCAAGTGTGCACTAGTGGTGACACAAAGGAGGTCAAGGATCAAAGATGGTCCATGGTCGATACTCTCCACCTCCATGCTTGATACACCCCATGGGCGACACAAAGCAAGGCCGACACAAGTATCCTTGCCTGATACAGAGCTCAACCAAATAGAACAAGGCCCAAACAAGTGAAAACAAGGCCCAAAAGAGCTCAACAAAGCCCAAGACAACTCAAGGCATGATCCCAAACCTTCCTCTCAACCCTAGAGGAAGCAAAGAGAGATAAAGACATCTCTCAAGGTGGCAAACTTGATCTCCAACCCTATCATAGGGTATTTTGCAAGTAGCACCTCCAGCTCTCAACTAAGCACAAGAAAACCCTAATCATCACTAAAGATGATTATCCAGCAACCAAGAAAAAGGTTTAGGCAAAAAAAATAGGGTAAGCCCAAAAGGAAGGTCAGGGTCCTTACAATAAACATCAAGCCTCTCAATCCTTCATGTGTCGGGATGGATGTATCACAAATCTCCCGATGGTCGGGATGGATGTATCAGTAATCTCCCAATGATATTTAATGTCGGGTCGATGGAGATAAACATTAATTCTCTCGATTGCCGATGAGAGTGTAGTTGACACTGTAACTCTATAGCAAAGTTCTAGTATACCCTAGAAAGTTATATTGAGCAGTTGACATAGTCCTACTTGTGGTCCCATACTGACCGAGATGTGGGAGATCATGGGAATTCGGATCTTCCATTGACCTATTTATGGTACTGACTTCAATTTAGCAATGGTCGATTAGAGTATGAGAGGTATACCTCATATCCTCAGAGCTTAAGTATGTTTGTAAAATATAATCAGCCATGTAGCGTATTTGTATATGACTGAAACACGAGAATCACTGGTTGATGATTATCTTTCTTAATATATCCTAGATGGACAAATGGTATACATGTCCTATAATTCTTTATTGAATATTATACCTGATGCGTATCAAGTTATAGCTAAAATACTTGCATAAGAATGTTGCTCTAATCTGCATAGATGTTGATTCATCTGCTAGTTGGTATATGATTCCACTGCTCAGTTTATTTCTATTAAACTGCAATAATAATGTTTTTGGCGGAGAGTTATATCTCCCACTGGGGCATTTTTTATAATTGTCTCACCCCCGTGGAATTCAACATTTTTAGGCAAACACAGACAAAGACGAAACACCTTTCTAGCAGAGGAAGAGCAGCAACGACAACAACAAGGACAACAGTAATATCCCAGGTGGGGATACTGGTTGTCAGTCTTTATACATAAAGTTCTATGTGTCATCTCTGTACTCTCAGATCCTAGGAGTCAATGATAGTGTTTTTATAATAGATCTGAGATTTTGGCTTTAAGCCTCGAGGATTTTGTTACTTATGCTTTTATCAAGCAAAGTGATGTATATAAATGTCTCGAGAAAGAGATGGTACATAGAATGTACAATGTGGACCAGTATGTAAATATAATATTGTGGTTCTTGTTTAAAAAGTTTTCCAGTGAATGGATCTCTGTGTAAATGTTTTTAATTTTTAGTGATTTTTAGTAATCCACTATTAATAATCGCTTCCGTATTTATCTTAATCGATGTTTGGCAACAAACATCACAGTTTAGTGGTATCAGTGCTCTAGGTTTGCTGAGTCTATAGAGAAATAGGATTAAGGTTGTTGAGTTTGTTCTAGTGTCTTCCAATTTATCTGATAGTGTCTTCTGCTCATATAGGAGGAGAAGAAGAACTAAAGATGTCTGGATCACATGATGAACATGCTACTAAGAGCAGCGTTGTTGCACCAGGAGGAGGTGCAAGAGATCAAGATAGGGAGGAGCCTATACTTGATCAACCCCGGTTCTATCAAGCTAATATGGGGAATCCAGCTTTGCAAAATATGTTTGGATAGTTTATAACAACTATGACCCATATGACATATAGGATGCCATTACCTGCACCTAGGGCACCAACCCATGATGAAAGACATGGAGCCAGCAAGACTTTTAAATGGCTTTGGAGGGTAGGAGCCTTAGAGTATGCTAGTACAACTGACCCAACAGATGTTGACCTATGGTTGACTAAACTGGAGAAAAAATTTAGAATCCTCATGAATTCTAATGATGAGAAGGTGAGGCTTGCTGTATATCTCCTAAAAGGGAGTGCAAGCCACTGGTGGACCATTGAGGAAGGCAAAAGACCTGGTGTTGTTATCAGATGGGATGAATTCCAGTGTGAATTCATCGCTAGATATTTTCCCAAGATGTATCTAGATGAGAAAATCTATCAATTTGAGCGGTTGAGGCAAGGACAAATGAACATTAGCGAATATGAACCTAGGTTCATGGAACTTTTGTGGTTTTGTCCGCATATGGCATCTATAGATGAGGAGAGAATTTAGCATTTCGAGAAGGGGTTGAACACTGAATTGACCACTCTGGTGTCTGCTCTAGAGAACCGGGAGAGGTTTGCCATTTTCGTGGAGTCTATAAGACGAATAGAGAGGTCTATAATCGAGAAGAGACATACCAAGGGTAAGAAAGAGTACCCATAGTTCCAAGGATAGAGTTTTGGAAGTTTTAAGAAACCAAGGTATTTTGTGCCTACACCACCACCAAGGTTCAATACCCAGACGCAATGGACGTCAATTAAGGGTAAAGGCCATAGTTTACCACTGAAGGGAGCTCACAGCTCAGCCTCAATGTCAGTAATAGGACCACCTAGACCACAGAGGGGAAATGTAACATGTTATAGATGTGGGAGAGAAGGCCATGTGGTGAGGGACTGTCCTGAAAAGTCAGGAATGTGACCCAGCAACTGAGGTAGAGATAGTAAGGCTCTCAGAGGCAACCGTCTAGAAGTGGTGCTAGAGGACATGGACAAACATCCCAAGCTGGATCGTCAGCATCCAACAATCAAGCACAGGGTTAATAATAAGAAACAACTTGATTCTATGCAATGAATTAGCCCGAAGGAGTTGTCAATCCCAGGGTTGTGAAAGGTCAGATGGAATTGTTTTATTCTGATATGTCTTCATCCTGCTTAGTATTTGTGTTAATTGATCTGGGTTCTACACACTCCATTATCACTTGAGAAGTGATTCATGACTGAAACATGATTGTCAGTCATAGAGTAGATAGCCTGTTGTTAGAAACACCTTTGCTTGGATCTGCAGTATTGCGGGAAGTGTGTTCTCCCTGCAATATTTCCTTTTCTAATCATCGCATTCATGTGGACCTTATACCACTTGAAATGCATGGGTTTGATATAATTCTTGGGATGGATACCTTAGAAAAGTATAAAGTTGTCTTGGATTGTGGTTCCAAGCAGGTTGTGTTCACAGATAATGGTGACACATGGATCTTTCAGGGAGATAGAAAGATTCTTCCAACCTATCTTGTGTCAGCTATGGTAGCTGAGAAGTTGATGAGACAAGGATGTTTTGCATTCTTAGCCCATGTGGTAGATACCACAATGGAGAGACCTCATCTTTTTGAAGTTCCAATAGTCAGGGAATTTGAAGATGTATTTCCTGAAGAACTTCCAGGTGTTCCACCACCCTGAGAGATTGATTTTGAAATTAATCTAATACCGGGAACACAACCAATAGCACGAACGCTGTATAGAATGGCAACTGCTGAAATGGCAGAGCTCTAGAAACAACTACAAGAGTTTCTCAAGAAGGGTTTTATCTGACCAAGTACTTCACCATGGGGTGGTCTGGTCCTCTTTGTTAAGAAGAAGAATGGGTCTATGCGTTTATGCATCGACTATAGGAAGTTAAATAAAGTAATTATAAAGAACAAGTATCCTATGCCAAGGATTGATGACTTGTTTTATCAGTTGTGTGGTGCAACTATCTTTTCTAAGATAGATCTGAGGTCGGGATACCATTAGTTGTGTATTAAGGAGAGTGACATACCTAAGTCTGCCTTTAGGACAAGGTATGTTCACTATGAGTTCATAGTTATGTCGTTTGGACTAACTAATGCACCGGCTGCATTTATGGAACTCACGAATAGAATCTTTCGACCTTTTCTTGATCAGTGTGTAGTAGTCTTCATAGATGATATCTTGATCTATAGTAGAGATGCTCAACAACATGAGCAGCATCTCCGTCAGGCTCTAACTTTTCTAAGAGAGCATAAGTTGTATGCTACGTTTAGCAAATGTGAGTTCTGGTTACCAGAAGTCTCTTTTCATGGACACGTAATATCTGCTTCAGGTATTCGTGTTGACCCTAAGAAGGTAGAATCTATCCTGCAATGGGATCAGCCAAGGACACTGACGAAGATTTGTAGTTTTCTTGGACTAGTAGGCTATTACAGGAGGTTCATAAAAAACTTCAGTTCAATAGCTTTACCCCTACCTAAGTTGACCAGGAAGGAGATTCCTTTTGTTTGGAATGACAAGTGTCAACAATCTTTCCAATTGCTGAAGGAAAGGTTAACAAGTGCACCTGTGCTAGTGTTACCTGAGCAAGGGAAGGGGTACATAGTTTGTTGTGATGCATCCAAGAATGGCTTAGGATGTGTGTTGATGCAGGATAAACAAGTGATTTCTTTTGCTTCTCAATAGCTTAAGAAACACACAGATAATTATTCGACACACGATCTAGAGCTAGCTGTTGTGGTCCATGCCTTGAAGATCTGGAGACATTATCTCTATGGAGAAACATTCCAAATTTTCACAAACCATAAGAACCTAAAGTATATCTTCTCACAACATGAACTAAACATGAGGCAACGCCACTGGATGGAGTTAATCAAGGACTACGATTGTACAATTGATTATCATTCAAGGGAAAGCCAATGTGGTTGTTGATGATTTAAGCAAAAATTCAGCAACACCAGCCTTAGATAAAGCACAATTAAACTCCTTAGTGTACTCTAAGATGGATATGTTTATCTCCTTGAGGAAAAACAATGTACAACTTAAGGTATCATTGTTATCTGGGTTGTTAGAAGAGATGAAAGTTAAACCTACTCTGAGACAACAAATTAAAGAAGCACAGTAGGCTGATACTGTGATTCAACAAATCAGGTCAGAGTATGGTAGTGAGAAACGAGATGGTTTCCATGATTCAGAGGATCAAGTAGTCTGTTACCATGGTAGACTGGTAGTACCTAATGTCGATAACTTAAGAACGTTAGTCCTAGAAGAAGCTCATTCTTCGATGTATGTTATGCATCTAGGAAGCACCAAGATGTATCGTAACTTAAAAGATATGTATTGGTGGCCTGGATTGAAGAAAGATGTTACTGAGTTTGTTATGCGGTGTCCGGTGTGTCAGCAGGTTAAAACTGAACATCAGAAGCCTGCAGGAACAATGCAACGTCTTCCTATACCACAGTGGAAATGGGATCATGTAACCATGGACTTTGTGGTTGGTTTGCCTAGAACAGTCAAAAGTCATGATTCCATTTGGGTGATAGTTGATAGGTTGACTAAGACAACACATTTGCTTCCTCTCAAAACAACCTACACTGCTGAGAAGCTTGCACAGATATACATAGATGAGATAGTGCATTTGCAAAGGGTTCCAACTACTATCATTTCTGATAGAGGTCCTCAATTTACAAGTCATTTTTGGGAGCGACTCCATAGCGCTTTGGGTACGCAGTTAAGGTTTAGTACAACCCTTCACCCACATACAGATGGATAGGCTGAGAGAACTATACAAACTTTGGAGGATTTGCTCAGGGCATGTGTCCTTCAATTTGTAGGAAGTTGGGATCTACATCTGAGCTTGATAGAATTTGCTTATAATAATAGCTATCAACATAGTATTAATATGGCATCATATGAAGCTTTTAATGGTACACATTGTAGATCTCCCCTATGTTGGTATGAAATAGGAGAGTACCAACTTTTGGGTCCTGAGTTGGTTCAGCAAACAACTAAGAAGATTAAAGTTATACAACAACAATTTGAAGCTGCCTAGGATCGACAAAAATCATATGCTGATAAGCATCGTTGACCCTTAGAATTCCAAGTTGGAGACATAGTGTATCTCAAGGTCTCTCCTTGGAAAGGTATCCTTAGATTTGGAAAGAAGGGAAAGTTAGCTCCTAGATTTATAGGATCTTATCCAATCATTGAGAGGATGGGAAAGGTAGCCTATAAGCTGGAGTTACCACATGATCTGCATAGATTGCACCTAGTATTCCATATTTCCATGTTGAGGAAGTGTCATCCTGACAATAGATTAGTTCTACAACCTGTGGAGGTAGAACTAAATGATGATATATCTTATGTTGAAGGACCTGTGTTGATTCTTGACAAACAAATCAAGAAGTTGAAAAAGAAAGACATTTTTCTTGTAAAAGTTCTCTGGCATCACCGTGGCATTGAAGAAGCTACGTGGGAGATAGAGGAAGAGATGAGGAGGAAATACGATACTCCTTTGTCATGATGTTTTTGTTGATGATTTCGGGGATGAAATCCTTGTAAGGGATGGATAAACATGTAACATCCCTGACCTGGGTTATGTTTTAACCCTAGATGTTTTGTTTAATAAAAATTATTATATGCTTTCTCTTTTCTCTTGAAAATTAATTAAGGCTCAAGAGGAACTTACATTGTAATTTTAGTCCTATTTGAATATTGTTGAAATCAATGTTTTGATTATTTTGGACTGAAGTGTAAATTACCCAAGTTGAGGGGTTTATTTGCAATTGTGCATGATAAAATGTTCCTCATGTGTTGAAGTATCATGAGAGTGAAGATGATGTAGAGGTATGGCTTGTGATATCCTGAATACCAAGAAAGAGATGATAAAGCAATGTTTGTGCATTAAAACCTAGTTTTGGTGTAATGTGTAATTTACCCAAAACCTAGGGTTCAATATGAAAATTACCACTTCAAAATGGTCCCTACTATTTCTGGGGATCATGTGGAGCAAATAAAATGAGAGGGGAGTCCTTCAACCCAAATTTAAATGGTTGAATTCAGATATGTGAGGACGTGCTTGTGCTTTGCAAGGGCCAAAACATATATCAAGGAGGTGAAAAACCCACTCACATTATTATAAGAAAAAGAAATATCCACTCACTTATGGATATTACTATTAAATGTATTAAGGTGCTTAATTTTCTTTTCATTAAGACATGGATAATTGAGAGTAATAAGAGGCAAAGAGGATAGCCTCGTCCCTAAGGAAAGGAAGGGGGAAAGTGGCAAGAATTTGGGAGAGAAAATTCCTACTTTCTCTCTCCTAATTGATTTTTCAATAAAATTCACATATATGCTCATTTATCCATAGAGTGAAAGGGTAATTTCGAATTCACTTCCACCCTTTTCTTGCAAAATGACCAAGGAATCTTGGAAGAACCAGGAGGACGACCCCCAACCTGTTGGTAAGCTTCTTGACCTTCTTTCATCTTGATTTCATGGTGGAAATCATAAATCAATGCATAATTTCTTCTTTTCTTCACTCCATCTTCAACCCTAGCCAATCCTTTCACTCCAAAACATGAGGACGAGCCTTAGGGGAGTTGCAAAAGCTTCTTCCACCATTTTTTATGTGAAGCTTCAAGCTTTGAAGCTCAATTGAAGGTGGGTTATATAACTTGAACCCTTAACTATTGCTATTGAACTCAATTTCTCAATTCAATTGATTAAATTGTTCTTTTTGCAATACCTTTGATTAGTCGATGCAATTACCATGAAGATGGCAGTAGGTTTCGTGAGTTTGCAGGTTGATGATGAGGACATCATCACAAGCTCACACCTCAATCAAGAACAGGAGCTAACAATTTGAAAAACCGCATGAACTAATTCAGTTTCAAAATCATAAGAGTATATTCAATTTCAAAACTGAATGGCCAATTTAATTCAAAACCGAATGGGTAATTCCATTCAAGACCGAATGGTTATTTCACCCAAGACCGAATGGGTAAATTTTTACAGGACCGAATGGGTAATTATACCAAAGATTGATTGGATAAATCACTTCAAAACCGAATGGGTGATTCGGTTTCAAAACCGAATGATTGGAATCATTTTCAAGGTCAATTGAAGTGATTTGGTTTCAAAACCGAATGGGTGATTCGGTTTCAAAACCGAATGAGGACAAGAACCTCAAGACCACAAGGATGGTCAAAGGTGGTGATTGAAGGATTGAAAATCCAAGGGCCAATAATTGTTGAACTCCAACAAATCAATCGATTGAAGGTTTCAATGCAGCAAAACATGTTCAATTGATTGATGAGTTTATCTAAAGAAGCCTTGTGGTTTTGAGAATGATTTGGCCCAAACGGTCTTGAGACCGTTTTAGCCGAAACAGTCTTGAAACCATTCGGTATCAAACGGTTTCAAAACTGATGAAACCTCAAAAACTAAATAAAGGTCAATTGTGATTCAATCATTTGGAAATTGAAGGTGATGATTGTTCCAATGATCCAATGACTGATAGTGATCGTAATCAATGAAGGTACAATGGTTGAACCCCTAAAGTACCTAAATGATTAGTACCATTAAAGGGATAAACCCTAATTTCTTATAAAAATAATAATTCATTACACTATGTCAATCATTGTTGTATCTACTTGAAAAAAGGGTTGATATAACCTAATCAATTTGAGAGAATGATAGAATGGAATTCATACATGAGTATGTTTCATATGGTGATTAAGGGTATGATCATTAGCATAGAGATCATGAAACCCTAATCATGAGCATAAACCCTAATTGACAAGGTTATGAATCCTAACCCTAATTTAGGGCAATTCTGAGTGAAACCCTAATCTAGGGTAAGGATGCAGCCCTAATCCAGGGTGATGATATGTGTAAACCTAATTTAGGGATATGTGATGAAACCCTAATTGGGATGAATAGTAAACCCTAATTATGGGTAATGGAACCTGAAACCCTAATTGGGATGAATAGTAAACCCTAATTATGGGTAATGGAACATGAAACCCTAATTGGAATGAATAGTAAACCCTAATGGTGGGTTATTGAATGTAAATCCTATTCTGGGGTGAATGTTATGTGAAACCCTAACTAAGGGTGATTTTAGGAGAAACCCTAATTTTTGATGTGATGTGGAACTCAAATCCATGGTGATACTATGTAATGTTTTATGAAACCCTAATCTTGGGTAATATGGTGATAAACCATAACCTTGATTTGGGTAATGGGTTGTATGTTCCCAAATGACATGAAATGGGAAACCCTAACCCTAGTAAGGGAATAGTGGTGTTACCCTTGAATAGTGAATCCATATTTGTTAATGAGGTTGTGAAAGGATGAGAATTTCCATCATTGAAATGAGAAACTGAGTTCCCAATGTCTTTCAAAGATTGATAAGTAATTAATGAAAATAGTACATGTCTCTTTATAGCATTGTCATAATAAGTTATGTTAGAGAACTTGACTGATGCTAAAAGAATATGAAAATGTACTTAATCAATCAAGTGAAATCTGTTCATGTAGTGCTTTGACCATAGATCCATCATCGTCAGTAGTTGGTGATGGTGAAACATGTTTTCTTATGGAATGTCCTGGAATTCGCATATTCTGAATATGTGGGGGTAAATGGGAGAAAATATCCTTACGTCCTTGTGAAGAGATTGATGGAAGGTAAACATTATCCCTCTCAATCCTTCATGTGTCGGGATGGATGTATCACAAATCTCCTGATGGTTGGGATGGATGTATCATTAATATCCCAATGATATTTAATGTCGGGTCGATGGAGATAAACATTAATTCTCTCGATTGCCAATGAGAGTGCAGTTGATGTTGTAACTCTATAGCAAAGTTCCAGTATACCCTAGAAATCTATATTGAGAAGTGGACATAGTCCTGCTAGTGGTCCCGTACTGACCGGGATGTGGGAGGTCATGGGAATCTGGCTCTTCCATTGACCTATTTATGGTACCGATTTCAATTTAGCAATGGTTGGTTGGATCTTAAGTATGTTTGTAAAATATAATCAGTCGTGTACCATATTTGCATAAGACTAAAATATGATAATCACTGGTTGATGATTATCTTGCTTAACATATCCTAGATGGATAAATGTTATACATGTCCTATAATTCTTTATTGAATACTAGGCATTTTGCTTATAAAGTTATAGCTAAAATACTTACAGATGAATGTTTCTCTAATCTGCATAGATGTTGATTTGTCTTCTACTTAATATATAATTCCACTACTTAGTTTGTTTCTATTAAACTGCAATAATAATGTTTTTGGCAGAGAGTTATATTTCCCGCTGGGGCAAGTTTAATAATTGTCTCACCCCTGTGGAATTGAACATTTTTAGCCAAACACAGACAAAGAGGAAGATCCTCTATAGAAGAGGAAGAGCAGCAGCAGCAACAACAAGGACAACTGTAATATCCCAGGTGGGGATACTGGTTGTCAGGCTTTGTACATAAAGTCATATATGTCATCTCTGTACTCTCAGGTCCTATGAGTCAATGATAGTGTTTTATAATAGATCTGAGATTTTGCCTTTAAGCCTCGAGAATTTTGTTACTTGTGATTTTATTAAGCAAAGTGATGTATATAAATGTCTCGAGAAAGAGATGGTACATGGAATGTACAATGCGGACCAATATGTAAATATAATACTGTGGTTCTTGTTTAAAAAGTTTTCCTGTGAATGGATCTCTATGTAAATGTTTTTAATTTTTAGTGATTTTTAGTAATCCGATGTTAGTAATCTCTTCTGCATTTATCTTAATCGATGTTTAGCAACATACGTCACATTATATAACAAAGGAATGTTTGGAGCTTGCTTAAACATTCATATGCACTAACATCCCTAAGGACAATTGTTAAGTGAATGTGTGGTGATGTAAATGGGAACTAATGTCATAGAGTGTAGCATTAAGGCCTAAAGTATCAAGTTGTGACAAAGACCAAGCATTTTTAACCTACCACAAGTTAAGTAGGATAGACGTCCCTAATGCCTATCATATAATAGTTGTTTATGTTTGATATATTCTCATGCAATTATTGTGAGAGCCTAAGAATGAGAACTTAAATATACAAGTAAAAACATATGATACATTAGTACATCTAATACAGTAGTAGGTAAATATTTGTTTGCCACGTGCTAGGTGGCTCATGATAGAAATTGTTGTTATCTTAAATAAAAGTAATGGAACTCGTTTTGCAGCTAAGAGTCAGAAACATAGTAAAGGAAGCTAAAATGCGACATCATGCGTACCACAAGTTTCACATCAAAAGTTATCTTGGTACACAATTTTGAGATTTTTTTACAAGATTATGTGAATCATACTGAAAAAATAAAACCTTTTATAATGAGTACACTGTAGTAATTCACAAGCACAATGCCTCAATATAGACAACCACAATCCCTAAAAAATGAAGGCCACGGTAGTTCTGATTACTTTGTGACATCATAATGTAATACTATTTGAGTGAAAATGATGAGGAAGAATCTTCATACACATTGACATATATGGTTTGTTGCAACTATGAATGTTTTTATTATTACAATTTCATTATGTGTATGTAAATGAAGATCAACTTGCTGACAATCTAGTAAAGGATGGTCTGCTTGTCGCTAATTGCAATTTTCATATAGAATGATAATTTTCTACTTATATCCTAGTTATAGCGTAGTCTTTTTTTACGGCTTTGGTACCGAGACTCCATACGCTTGTATGACTCTATAGTTTACTCCCACATACCAACAATATGGGATACAAATGTTGAATATTTTGTACGTGCTAGACATCCTCATGAAGCATGACATACAATATGTATCTATTTGTTTTTGCCTCCTTTAGTGTAGGGAGAGAGAGACCTATCTATATTCACAGTCTCATGCACGATTCATGGTGTAACACTGACTATCTTGTCTATAGATTTCCTTCTACATAATGGTACCAATGTCACCATCCATCATCCCCACCACTGCCAAACCTATGTCACTATAATGCCCCTTCCTTCCACCTACATGTTTACCCAACCTTGTCTATCACGCACCTCCCCATATCCAACCTTGAATATTTTTTCTCAACATTGTCCCTAAAACCCCACTCCCTTCCCTAGCAGTGGTCATCGACACACTCAGGAATACCAAGCTTTGCATACAATGGCTCCAACCATGGGCGATTCAGCTCCAAAAACAATTATGACCTCTACCTCATCCTCCAAAAATGGATGACACATGCAACTGTAAGTGGATAAAGGCAAGGTGGATGAAACATTGGTATGCCACCATTTATGAGAGATCAACATGTGAACTATGAGGGGTGTGGAGTGGTTGTCAATAGAGTAGGTAGGTTTAAAAAATCAAATGAAGATGAAAGAAGTCAAATAAAAATGATAGGGATGCGGAAGGATGTGGTTGTGGCCTTATGTAGTGCAGAAGCTAAGTTGGCATAAGGTAGAAGTAGAACAACACAACTGCAACAACATATAAAAGTGATTGATTACTATAGTGATGATATTTGATAACATATTAGGATGGGAATTGAGTGAAAAATAGAGGTTAAAAACTCTCATGCCTGAACTTTTTAAGTTAAGAAGGACCATATTTGTTGGATAATTGTTCAACTAGGCTGGCTAAAAATTTCTCATGATTTTCATTATTGGGAAGGAACTTGAGCTAACTCATTTATAAATGCATAAACACATATAGGTGGGCAGTTGTCTAGAAATATTGCTATTAAATAAATTGATATTAAGAAAAGCCTATGCTGGATGAGTCCTAGAGGAATGTATCAACACCAAGAAGTATGAAGACATTGTTATTCATATGCCTCATATCAGTGAAGAAAATCTGACGACATATATTTCTCCATGATGCATATGAGATAAGAAGCCTCAAAAGTAGTAGAGTGTGCATTGTATGAAAAACTATGTTTAAGAAAGCAGGGAGCAGGAGGAAGGATGATTGGACCTTGTATCTGCTTGATTGCCCTCTATGCGGGCGCTCAAGTGGGTGCTTTTTGAAAAAGCAGGTGCCTAATTTTCTATGCAATTTTATAAAAACAATACACACATTTTCATAAAAAGAATTATTCTTTAACAAATGTTATACATATATAACCCATGCGATAAGTATAGAATACCCTAATTAACTTAATTACAACATACTAATATAGTAATACACTAAATTAGTTATATAAAACAATAGCCAATACATGATATATATAACTTAGTGGTAGATACTACACATAGTACATGAATATAGAACTAGGCAGTACATGTTATATACATTATACTATAGCAATACATAATACATAGTATATAATGATACAATATACATTTTATAGTAGTAGAAATTACATGATGTATACATCGTGCAATTGTACATATTATACTACAAAGTAAACCTACATGGACAATACTTTAGTTGTACTCATAATAAGTACATGAGAAACAAAAATATGAATGTATATGTTGCATAGATATTAGTGCAATATATTAGTATATAATTAGTAGTATACTACATAGAAAAACTACATACATAAGTATGTAATTTTGGTGCAACAATACATACATAAAGACGTAATCTAGGTGCAAAAATACATACATACATAGTTCGTAGGAAGAAAGAATGATTCTGACCCATATATAACTCAACTATTAATTAGAAGGACGTGTTTACCTTGATTTACAAACATTAGTTACAAAATTATGGAAAAATGGAGGCATGATGTAATATTGCAGCAACAATTTAGTCTTTCATTTGCACCTAGAAGTTGCTTTTTAATTGAGTAGGCTGGTGTGGCTGCCTAAATAGGGAAAGAAAGTGAGCACACATGCAGATCAGGTGGTTGTTAGGAGGCCACTATATTCTGGCCCGCCCAGCTGGCGCCTAAGCCACTAACTAGGAAGTAGAGGGGTTGGGTCGCTAAAGAGGTTTCCTGTGTTACTTTAAAATATTGATAAATAATAAAATATAAGAAACAAATGAACAAATACATAAAATATAATCATAGTGAACATAAAAATGTGGATTTAGAAAAACATTAATCAATAATTTCTAGCGGTCAATAGACTATTCAGAGTCCAATACCAAGTCTAGGGTGTGTCTTGTAAATGATTTCTAATATATATGTGATATGTGACATGGTAAGCATCCTTGTTTATAGATATTGTATTATGTGTTTCTCATTGTATCTTTCCTTATCCACTATAATTTTGGTATGTTTTGTTGTCATACCATGTGCTTCATATAATTAGACCAATCAGCTTCCCTAATTGAAACCTATAATTATGGGCTTCTATAATAGCACTGTATTAGTTAGGTCATATTAAATTACAATATACATTATTGTGTGGAAATTATAATAAATATTAAGATATTTTTTCTCTCTTTAATATAGGCTCTTGAAGCTCTTAAAGATGGATAAAAGTTGGATGGAGAAACCAATATGTTTAGAAGCTTATATTGATGGACTTTGTCAGTTTCTTGAATATGCTAAGACTAGAATGGAAGATGGAAAGATTGTGTGCTCGTGTAGGAAATGTAAAGTGGGCTGGAACAAAGAATTTCCTATAGATATAGTGGAAACAAATATTTTTTATAACGGATTCTATATTGATTATAAGGACTGGATTTTCCATGGTCCAAGGCCTTTTTGAAAATCTAACTAAAAACCAGCAATCTGTAAATGGTGAACACATGTCTAATCATGAAGATGGTTTAGTTGGACAAGATGACATGGAAGGATTATTGAGGGAGGCACTAGGAGTAAATACTAGTTTTATGGGTGATACATCTACTGGTGAAGGTTATGAAAGAGATGAATGTGATGATCCTCATAATGATGACATTGAGCATCAACAAACCAATAATGCTCATATTCATGAAGATGATGTGAAATATAGAAAGATGGTGGAACTTTCTAGTGAACAACTTTACCCTGGTTGTACAAAATTTTCAACACTTTCATTTATCTTACGTCTATTAAATCTTAAATGTATGTTTACTTGGCCAAATGAATCTTTCACACAATTATTAGAGCTTCTTATAGATGCATTTTTGTAGTTGAGCTCATTCCTGTCGTCCTATTATGAAGCTAGAAAATTGATTAAGGAGTTAGGACTTGGATATGAGAATATTCATGCATGTCCAAATGAATGCATGTTGTATTGGGGGGAAAATTCAAAAGAGGATTTGTTGCATTGTGTGTGGAACTCCTAGGTGGACATCACAAAAAGGCAATTTGGGTGATGATCGCAGTGAGAATAGTTCAAGATTGAAAGGAACTCCAGCTAAATTTTTGAAGTATTTTCCTTTATTTCCAAGATTAAAAAGGATGTATAGGTCCTCAAAGATAGATGAAGATATGATATGGCATGAGAAAGGTCGGCTAAAAGATGGAAAATTAAGACACCCAACAGATGTGAAAAGATGGAAAGAATTTGATATGATGTATCTAGAATTTTCTTCAAACCCTTGTAGTGTGAGGATTACCCTTGCTAGTGATGGGTTCAAACCCTTTGGGACTTAGAACACAAATTACAGCACATGGCCAGTTATTCTGAGTGTCAATAACTTGCCACCTTGGCTATGTATGAAACCACATTCATTAATTCTTTCTTTAGTAATCCCTGGAATGTCTAGTCTAGGAAATGATATAGATGTTTACATGCAACCCTTATTGAAAGAGTTGAAATTATTATGGGATGGTGTTGATTCTTTTGATTCTTATCTTGGAGAGCCTTTTAAGATGCGGGTAGCTTTGACGTCTACCATAAGTGATTTTCCTGCTTATGCTATGTTATCAGGGTGGAGCACCAAAGGTTATCTTGCTTTTCCTTACTGTGTTGAATCCACCCATTCATTCTGATGTGGTTCAAGGATATGTTATGGTGGTCATCGTAGGTGGTTACCAAATAAGCACCCTTTTAGACTACAGAGAAATTTATTTGATGGGACCGAAGAGAATGATTTTCCTCCAACTCCTAAATCTAGAAGTGAAGCTTTACAAGAACAACGACAACTTTGCTTCAAGTATGGAAAAACTTCAAAGAGTCTTACTAAGAAGAGAGGAAGAAAACATATAGATGTCTCTACTAGTACCATTCTTATGGATGATGATAATACTAACAATGATGATGTGCTATGGAGGAAACGAAGCATATTTTTTTATTTTCCATATTCGGAACACAACCCTCTATGCCATAACCTTGATGTCATGCATATTGAGAAAAATGTTTGTGAGAATGTGTTGGAGGGGAGGTGCAAAGATGATGAAAATGCACAAAGATACCTTGAGGAAAATAATATACGAAATCATCTATGGCTTCAACCTCAACATGATGGAAGTTTGTTGATGCCATTGGCTCCATACGTTCTATCTAACGAAGAAAAAGAACACTTTTTATCTGTACTAGCTAAGCTGAGATTGCCTGATGGGTATGCATCCAATCTTTCAAGATGTGTTAATGTGAAGCAATGGAAATTACAAAATATAAAAAGTCATGATCATCACATTCTTATGCAAGATATACTTCCAATTTCTTTACAAGAATTTGGAGTAACTCATGCACTTAATGTGTTGTCAGATTTGTCTTATTTCTTCAAGTCATTATGCTCTACATTTATTGATTTGGATGATCTTTGTGACTTACAGACAAGTATTGTTGAAACCCTGTGTCATTTTGAGATGGAATTTCTTCCTCCTTTTTCACTATTATGGTTCACCTCTTAGTTGATTTGGTTGATCAAGTTGAATATAGCGGACCCGTTCAACATGGTTGGATGTATCCCATTGAAAGGTATGAATTTATTCACAATCCATTATTGATTTTGTTAAAGGATATAATTTAAGGGAGTCAATCTTGATATTATTAATGTTGGTATCTTATAGGTATTTAGGTCGATTGAAGGTATCTTGTATAGGCACCTAACATCGATGTAAGTTGTAAAGACAGAGAGTTGAAAATGACTCTAGCTCCTGGATTGAATGCTTCCGTAAAGATACCTAAGGGTTTTATAGTCAACGGATGTACGTTTCACACTATAGATCATGAAAGAAACAAAAAGATATAGAATTCTGGAGTTATGGTCAAAGCTGATGGAAATTCCTACTATGGAAAACTCACTGATATTTTTGAGCTCAATTATTATGGGACCTGCAAAGTAGTGTTGTTAAGATGTGATTGGGTGGATATAACATCACCAAGGGCCTTCAAGCTTAATGGGAAAAATCGTCCATGTGTAAATTTATCAAAGTTGATTCACACAGGAAGATTTTTAAAAGATGATCCATTTATATTTTCATCTTAGGCTAAACAAGTTTTTTATGTGGAGGATGAAGTAGACAAACCATGGTTACATGTTATTGAGAATAAGACAAGAAATGCATTTTATGTAGGTGTAGTCCTTTAGTTGGTCAATACGATGATATTGACACAATAGTTATACTACAACAATAATATGATATGTATGTACCAACCAACCCATGTTGGTTTGTTTATTGCTCTTTTATTATCAAATCACTTATTACTATGCTTTCAATTTTTATGCTCACTGAGTTAATTTTTGGATTCTTGATCCTTTTATAGAAAATGTTGTAGTATATGTGATTTCTTGAATTAATACTTGTATTAATTTGTGCATGCTACTATGATGTTTATTTATATGTAGTATACTAATATATATTCCTTATTTGCAGTAGTCCTTTTACTAACGAAACAATCATGTGGCGAAGAAAGTGAACTACTGCAACTCATATCTCTAGTGAACCAATGACACATGACACTGATAATCTTCAAGAAGATCCATTTGAAGAACATGTAGGTGAAGGAGATGATGAGGATGATTCCATTGAAATCATAGGTGATCGCTATTCCTATTCTTTTATCATTTGTAGTAAGCGTAATCTCTAATTATTGAATTATACACATGATGATTCTTTTGGCATAGATTCCGAAGGGAAAATTGTGAAAAAGAGAGGACACATTCCTTTATCTCAAGTTTGGGGTATGGAGATGGGCCTAAATTTTTTTGTTAAGTTCAACAATTTTAAACAACCCATATGGAAAGGAGGACATGTCTTTGTGATATTTCTTGGTGAGGTGGCAAAACGGGGGGCCATATGCCCAATTGGTGAAGATAGCTGGAAAAAGGTGCATGATTGTTATAAGGTAGAGATTTTGAAAATAACTAGGGTAAGTAAAAATCACTCTTATGTGTGCAAGAACTTTTGAAATTTTACATTTTTATTTACTTCCTATTGTAAAAATGTGATCCTACAAAATACTTTCGAATTTTGTTTTCCTTTTTGGTGATCTAGAGTAAGTTCCATATTCCTTCTGACTTGGAGATTGATCATATGATTCTGACACATGTGAATGGGAAATGGAAATCTTATAGACATAAGTTGAAGAAACTCTACTATGATCCTAGTAAGACAGAATGACAAATTGCAAGCAAAGTTCCTGACAAATTAATTAAAGAACAATGGTTGTGTTTAGTGGCCTATTGGATTTCTACCAAAGCACAGGTAAGATCCACTCTTTGACCAACATTTTTTATTATCTAATTAAGTTGAAAGTTTGTCTTTATTAAATATGTTATTATTTGTAGAAACTTTCAACAATTGGAAAGAGCTCTTGTTCTCAAAAAGCTCATTACCATGCTACTGGTTCAAAGAGTTTTGCTCAAACGAAATTTGACTTTGTAAGTGACACGGTTCAAAATTTTCTTCAAAATGAAATTGATCATAATATCAAATAGATTACACTCATTTATCTATTTTTTGAAGTCAATAAAAGAAAATAGAGAACCTAGTATCTTGGAAGCATGGATGTTGACTCATAAAAGAAAAGATGGTAGCTATGTGGAAAATACAAATACCAAGGAATTTGTGGTTAGTCATGTCATTTCATTTTCTTTATTGTATAATGTGAAACCTCAAGTGTTTATTGATAAATGTCGTGTTTGACAATAATACACATATTGATGAATGTGACCTAGGAAACAATTGAAAAAATGGTAGATGAGCATCTCGTTGAGCAACCTAAAATGCACAAAGTGGAAGTAGACGATGTGGTGTTTAAGGAATTGATGTATGATGTGGATAATCCTACTCAACCCCCAGTTGGTTATGGACAAGGAGTGTCTCAAAATCATGTTTTTGGATTGAAAGCTGACTTGAGGAAGAACCACTATGTTGATGAACCCACAGATTTAAGACAAATGATGGTTTCTATGGAGAATGCATATGAAAATGTACAATCCCAACTTTGTTGTATGAGCATTGTAGTTGATCGGAGTGGAATTGTGATTAATGATCAAGGTCAAAGAGCTAAAAATGTAGAAAACATGAAGAATAAGGAAGTAAATATTGCGTAAGAATAAGTACAAACATCTATGTTGGTATTATCATCCCATGTTTTTGTAAATTACTCATGTGCCAACTCGACGTAGTTGATATTGTTATTAGTGTTTTTGGAGGTTGTAGGATTTAGGTGATGCTTTGAGCAATGAGGAAAATCAAGGAAGGAATTAAAACATTTCTCTAGATTAAGTTTAAGTTATATATAATTTCATATGTTCTATTTTATCTCTTTCTAGAATAGATGATGTTGTGCAGGACTACTTATCTTTTCTTGCGGGACTACTTTTTACCAATGATGTGGTAAACTAATGGGTCCCCGTACGGGTCAGTGGGCCTATCCGGGGGTTTACGCTGCCTGCGGGGGTCACAAAAGTGGCGCTCGTATGGGAGTAGTTCCGTCATCATAAAAAAATGTTTCTTAAGTCATAGTTTCTAGAAGTCTTAGAACTCAGTTGCTTTCCCAAATTGCCATGTGTTGTTAGTATGTGGAGAATATCAATCAATTATGTATTCCTCATGGTCATCGACTTTGTGTTTACCGTTGAATCTCTGGTCATCTCTTGAAATGCTAAAGGATGACTTGAATGCTATATTGAGAATGATTTATTAGTTCCTTAAGCAAACATATATTCACTGATTTTCTAGGAATTAGCAGGTGTATATGACATATTTTTCCTAATGAAATTCTAATTTCATGAGAAACAAACAAGAGTAGAGAGGCATTTTCTCTAGCATCTACAAACTTAAAAGTTTACTTGCAGTCACCATAGAAGTGTCGTATAATCATGAGTGCCTTTGTCCTAATAGGTTTACCATTGATATTTTTTATATATAAATGAAGGCCAACTACTTATTGGGTTGGTCACCCTTGATATTTTATAGAACTGTTGGTGTCTTGTAAGCTTGAATGCTTGCAAGATAGGTTCAAGGAATGGATTATGTAAGCTCAATTAAAGTCAGAATTGTGCTAGAGGAGATGACCAAGGGGCACAATTGCATTGGAATGAAGGCTCAAGGAGACTCAGGTATGCTTCATATTCTTTTGTAATTTATTATGAGGCATTTTCACTTCAACACTTGATGCAGGATAGACATGAGAAGTTTGATATAAGAACAGTGACGAGATCCATTAAGGATACCAAAGCATCTATTAGTTTCATACAGCCAACCATGATAGATGGTGAGTATGCTTTTTTTTAAACTGGCGTGTTGCTCATGTTTGTTCTACTTGTTACTGATGTACTAGATATATGTGTGTGTTAAATAAGGTCATGAAATTAAATATCCTTTTCTGGGATTTATTCATTTCTAGATTTGTGCATAGATATATGTTGTGATTATTTTTCTCCTCAAGATGACCTTGGATTTTAAAAAATTTACATATGAAATGTTGAACTTGGGATTCCTGTAGCTGGTGGTGACTTTGTTAATTATTTGTTGATTCACTTTACATTGGTTAGCTAATATAGAAAACATATATGGCCATCATGAGTGCCAGAAACATAGTGATGTCTGATGAGGCCTGAGTACAAAATGAATTCTAAGATGGGGCTATATACACTGGTGTATATATAAACTGGATGGAAGAGAAGACCTCTTTATTTGTAGCGTGTTTAGGAGTATCTTGTCCTTCATGTAGCACACCTTTTGAAGGCTCTACAACATTTTATATGTTATCTATCTTCTATTCCTTTGTGTATTCTTCTTTGCTACAACTTCTATTATCTGACTTTGTGCCTTTCTGAATAGGGCAAGGTTATGCTTAATCACCAATTTCTGGTTGATTTCAGCTTCGATTACATTTTCATTGTGTGACCTCTACTTGTTAGACCGAATAAGCTGGAAGTAGTTTGACCTTGTTAAACACTTTATTATTGAAAGATAATAATGATTTATCTTATATAATAAATATGAATATCAGCTGAACTCTATTGTCAAGCCAATGGTGTTGTTAAATAAATATAAATATCAGTTGAACTCTATTGTTAGGCCAATGTTGTGGTTAACATACAATATTATTTGTAATAACAAAAAGTGATAAACCCTAAACCGTCAGAATGAAATTCTTAGAAACATAAGTGTTGGTTGATAATCCTATCTCTTAACCTGTTTGTCAAATGAATATTCAGTTCCCTAAAATCACATAATTAACCATAAAGTAAACTACATGAATCCTAAAGACCCAAGTGTGCAGGCATATCTAGGTTCTTCTATAAAAATTGGTTCAGATATGTGATATCTATAATCTCACATATAAGATTAAATACATTCAAAGTTGAAAATATTTCTACAAGCAAGCAATTAGCAACTTGTAAATCACAAGAATTGGAGCATGATAAATAGAATTGAACATCAAAATTTCATAGGCAACAGTTGAGAGAACCATATAGCAGAATATAACATTAATCCTTTTAGGGAAATAGAAGTGTGTGACACTTTGCATAAACATGATCAATAAACCAACAATGTTGTTTCAAAAAGAAATAACTTGGGCAACAGAAATACAACTGACTTGAGCCACCTTGGCTGCACCCAACAACAACTATCTCCCCTATTGGTGACTTCATAGGGGCCTCCTTGACACCGTCACCCCCTTGGATTAGTTTATCCTCTTCTTATAACCTGATAGGGGTCAACCCCTTTTGCTTTCTCCCTCCAGCATCTATTTTTTACCAAAATGATAACTAGTGGCTTCTCTTCCTTAGTTGGGGTTTATACCGCACAAGGACTATCCCTAGGGTTGCGTTAGACCTCTTCTTCCTAGATACTCCCCTCACTCTAAGGTGGAAAAGGGAAGCATACTACCCATCCTTTTCAAGTTGTTTCTATTACTAAAAAAACTACAATAATTCAGTTTTAACAACATTTTTTTCATTCTAGGTTTGATCTAAGATATTTCCACTTGAAAGAAATGATCTTATACTGATCCATAAGATTTGATCTAGATCTATTTGTTTTTTTTAACACATGTTTCTACTCCATTCACCCATGATGGAAATGCCCATGCCTACCAAGCAAAACGGTCATAGTCTACACTCTGATCACCACCAACCATAAACTCAATGAGAAGAACTACAGTTACATGAGCCACACAACCAAAATATTCTTCAAAAGACATGGAAACCATTTGACTGATTGTCCTTCCGTTGGTGAATCTTTAGTACAGTGAGAACAATAAGATGACCACCCCCTGACCTCAATATGGAACATGATGGTAGTGAACTCGCTGATGTGATGCATATGCATTACTTTGAAACCAACAAAAATGTTTGGGATCTCCTTGGTGTGATGTATTCCAATAACATCATTAACATGCATGGTATGAATGCAGAAATTTATGGTTTCGAATTGGGAAACAAATCTCATGAGTCGGTATTTTGGGGAGATCCTTCACTTCAAAGAAATTTTTCATGCTTTACTTCCCTTGACTAAAGATGTGAAGACTCTTCATAAACAACAAGATTAGTTGGAAATTGTCAAGATCCTGGCATGTCTTCATTGAGGATGTTAGAAGTCAATATTAGCCTATTTAGTTAATAGGTTAATTAGTTAGTGGGCTTTTCTAGTTCATCCCATTTAGTTTACTTGCGTCCTAAGTCTTAGGGCGTCTCCCCTCTCCTGTATAAAGGAGAAGGCGTCCAGTTTTGTACTTTCTAGAATTCAAATTGATGTTTACCAAAGCATCTATTAGTTCCATACAACCAACCATGATAGCTGGTGAGTATGCTTTTTTTTTTAAACTGGTGTGTTTCTCATGTTTGTCTACTTGTTTTTTTTGGTCGGTCAAAACTTTGTTGCTTTTTTTTTCTTTTTTGTTTGTTTGCATGTACAATGCTTGTTGGACCTCAAAAAGAGAACCAACTAAAAAAAGAGATCCTATCTTTACAACTGAACATGTTTGTCTACTTGTTACTGATGTACTAGATATATGTGTGTGTGTTAAATAAGGTCATGACATTAAATATCCTTTTCTGGGATTTATTGATTTCTAGATTTGTGCATATATATATGTTGTGATTATTTTTCTCCTCAAACTGACCTTGGATTTTAAAAAATTTACATACAAAATGTTGAACTTGGGCTTCCTATAGCTAGTGGTGACTTTGTTAATTCATTATTGCTTCACTTTACATTGGTTAGCTAATATAGTAAAAATATATGGCCATCGTGAGTGCCAGAAACATAGTGATGTCTGATGAGGCATGAGTACAAAATGAATTCTAAGATGGGGCTATATACACTGGTTTATATACTGGATGGAAGAGAAGACCTCTTTATTTGTAACGTGTTTAGGAGTATCTTGTCCTTCATGTAGGAAGGCTGTAGTATGGGGAGTTGATATCGCCAACGTTTTCATGATAATTATCTCTCTAACTATGTACAATCAACTGGCCTTCTATAGAGATGCCTGTAAGAGATTCTTTACCTCATTCCTTTACCTACCCCTCACCTAGCTCAAAATAATGCCCAACATCCATTGGTTGTTTTACCGCTAGCCCTGTTGAGCATTGACGTATGGTTGTTTCACAGAGCATGAATATGTTGACTTGTCACCCTCACATAATCACTTCCACATTACTATAGTAGACTCCCTCACAAGAGCTGGATGAAGATGCTATAGGTTCTAAAAGACAAAACATATTCAATAGGTGTCAAAGACTTTAAGAGATTCACCAAGTCTGGTAAGGCCTTGTACAACTCAGACATTGCTGACCTTCTACAACCAATGGTATTTAACCCTTTTCCACCCATTTTCTCAAAACCTACTGAAGTTTGGTAACTATCACAACCTAGTTTTCATCCACCATAGCAATATCTCTATAAAAATATGCCACTCTAAAAAGTGTTCTGCATGACTAAATAATTAGGTTGTTCTATCTTTCAAATTCTCTAGTTTTAAGACTCTATAATAACCTTTTGTGACTGATTTTTTTGATTTACAAATCCAACTACTATGATTTTATGCATTTGTGCATTTCAATATTCAGATTTTCTTTCTTCCTTAACAATGTTACAGGAGAATCATATTGTTTGCAACTTATTATTTGATCTAGAACACTACAACTTTTCTTTCCCCGAAGTAGCCTTTGATAATGATCCTTTTTGAACAGCTCATCACCGACACAGAGCATCATGAAATGTGCATGTACCTGGCGTCTGCGTATGACCATTTGGTCTGTACCACATTGATGTGCTCGAAGAGGATCTGAATCTCATTTCAGACATCCTCATGGTCCTCCTTGACTATGAGCTCAATGTAGGGTATGACATACTGGGAATCTACTTGTGTGTTAACTTTTTGACCCGCATGAATGTGGTTTTGAACTACCGAGGGCCCAGTTTGCAACCAAGTGTGTAGAGCTCCAGTAGGCTGGCTCTTATGGGGTAGGACAAAGTTGGGGGAATGAAAATAAATTTCCTCACCAGTTACACCTTTTCTTACTAGGACAATGGCCAAGAAGAATTAATCATTTTGATTGGTTCTAATTTAAAGCATTGTGCTTGTCTTTGGGAGTAGGGAGCTTCACTTGCTTGTGCAAGTAATTGCTATTAGATACAATGTAAGTTCCATCATCTCGTAACCTTAGTTATGTATTTCAATATGATGATGATTACTTTTCATTTAAGAAGCATGAACCATGTGCTCCACGAAATTTGCATGGAAGTACTAGTGAAATGTTCAGAAACATGGACAAACACAAAAAAACCTAAATGCCAAGTCCATTTCAATAGTTGCGATCTTTGCACACATTCTCTATCAACCATTATCTATTTATTTTTCACTAAATCTTTATTGAGTTTGAACACTTAAGTGAATGAGGATAATACTGATATGTATCATGCAAATATACTGCTGCATTCATGCATGCATAGACAAATTGCAGAACATTTTCTTTTCTAATTTAGAGATTATTTATGCATTTTTAACATTGGTGATCGACATGCCCATGCATGTGCACATACTATGTGTTTGACATACTAATTATTGACTATCCAACAAGAAAATTATTTCCTCCCAATGTCAAGTAATACTTGTTTTGACTATTGATGTACATGCTCCAAAGGTAACATGACATGTTCATCATATTTAATTCCTCTAAATCACCTTTGATATGTTTTATTTAGACCACACCACCTTTTCTTCTTCATGTTTCTATGTACGTGGGGGGTGGACTGCAACTATTAATTCATAACCCCACACACTTAGACTTGACAACGAAAAAAAAAATTTAATCATGTATTGTATGTTCTATACTTTGTTAAGAGTAAATTGATTCATTCATTTACCACAAGATCATGTGTTATTAATAAGTTTTGCATTTGATTTTTTAGTCAATTTTGGAAAGCAAGCTACTGTAGAAGATGGTAATGTATCCGTGATATTTTAGTTTAATTGAAAAGACATGGGTTCATATTGGCTAGAATATTTTGAAGATGAAGCATTTGAATGGCAATCTATGGAGAAGCGTAGAGTGACCTGGGAGAGGCGAATATGCAGCTCCTTCATGCAGCATATGTGAAAGATCCAGCTGTTACATACCTATACTACTACTAGTGTGATACCAGCCCATACAAATAAAGTTGTTCCTAGATTTGTGACTGCAACAGATGGTTACCTTGTTCTACCATTTTTGGTTCAGTTGAAAAAACATGGATTCATAATGGTGCAAAATTTTTCAAGATGAAGAAGATAAATGCAAACCTATGAAGAAGAATCACATGTCATCTTAGGAGAAGCTTCAAAATGTTGATGCATTCAACCAATAGATCTTAGATATACATTCAAATTATCACCCATGGTTGTACTATTGTTTAATGAAACTCTTGGTTCAGTAATCCTGTAATGGCTTGGGTGGGATGTACTAAGATGTTTTTGTCATTAATTGTCAAATGACAACTCTATGTACATATGAATATTTTTTATATACCAAAAAGCAAGTTTCAACTTTTACACCGAACAGACATGGTGTGAATATAGTTGTTAATCTTATTTCTATGTAGCGTGTATACCCTAAAATGAAAACATGTATGCCTATTTCTCCACACCTTTAATACCAGATTTCAATGTTTTTCAGTGTGCGTTGAATTCAAAAATATCTCATAAGTTCATTTTCCCATGAGGTCAAGTGTGGATAATTAAAATATTTGCACAGAAAAATGTGTGGATGTCTAGATCTGTATAAAATAAATTAAAGAAGTTTCCACTGTAAAAAGTGCAGATAGTTGTTCGCCACACAAAAATGAGTGAAATTTATTCCACTCTAAAAGGTGTGGAATTTTATCATTGATATACATGCACAAAATTGTTGAAAATTGGCCACTCCAAAAGGTGTGGATAATTCTTTACTCCTTAAATCTCCACACTAAATCTACGCTTTTAGTTTGCGTGGATAATTGAAATTTCAACGCTTAAAAGCGTAGAAAAATCTATATATAAGCGTGGAAAAAGGCATTTGTTTTTTGTAGTGAAATGCATCTAGAGAGAAAATTTATAAAAGACATCTAGTCATGTGCTTTCATAAGAAATAGTTGCAAAATAAAGATACAAATCATGTATGCCATAAATCTGCTATAAAGACATTAAGTTGAACATGTGATATCCCGTTGAAAACAAATTTTATATCTTGAATTGTTATAGATCATAATTCGATAAACTTCTCCTTTTAAGGAAAAATCAGAGACCTACAACACCCACTAACAAGAAAAGGTGATGTGATGTAAAAGTACAAGCAACAAATGTGATTGATATGTGAATAAAAATAAAAGATTACTTCTTGTAAAAAATGTATAATGAAAAGCTACAAATTTGCAATCTGTATACCAATAATTAGATTGAAATTTTCTAGTCTCTAGTGTTTTTGTTTCTACTTTAGTCTATGACAATATATAATAATAGAGACATTGTTGGCAAGACATAGAATGAAATTTTAAAAAATTAAAAAGAAGATAAACCATGAAAGGATATAATTATATATGGTATGACGAAATTTTTTGGAAGATAAAACAAATCATAATCATTTAAACTTGAAATTCAAATGGAAAGTGAATATATTAATTAGATGGAAACAGATTGTTATGTTAGAACTATTTCTTTATGAAGACATCTTTCTTTATATCTAGGTTGACAAACCACAATTGACAGACAAGCCAAATGATACATTACTTTTATGTGTATGTCATTAAAACAAATTTCTAATGAGTCGAATATCAAGCTTGTACTTCTATCCCATGAAAATCCATCCTAATGTCCTACCTACTTCAAATATTATTCAAACACTTGTTATCTTAACTATACATGACTTGTCATCCCCTAACATAGAAATTGACTCACCAATTCCAATCATCCTTTATCATTGCTCCCAAGACTTTCACTATTGCTATTCTCTAGGCTTGACTACAATATCCCCCCTGATACTTAAGATCAAAGACATTTGTTTGTATTGCACATGATATTCACAAAAAATTTAAAATATAATTAAAGATGTATTGAACTCTTAAAGTGTATTTTTATTTTTACTTATTTAATTAAAGTATTGCAAAATTTTAGTTAAACAAGATTTAATAACTAGGATTTCATTTTGATTATCAGGTATGCAATCACTAAAAATATATTAATGGTCCACATGTATCAAAGTATAATCTAAAAGTTTAAATAGGTGTGACGATCTTAATAGTTGTTATGTCACCAGATATGAAGGTTGATAAGAGAAAAAAAGTAAGTAAAAAACCCTAATAGTGCATCTCTAATCCAACATATATAACTATTGAATTAGTTCTAGAGTTATTAGAATATACTAAGAAACTTTCACACCCATTCATATCCCCTCTTCTAACTATTCATTACACTTCCATGGTTGTTAAAATCTGGGATTTGAATGTGCATATGAGATGCCTTTCTCCCTATGCCATCCAACATCACCAAAGAGTTGGCCTACCAATCCTAACATTTATCAAAGAGACTACACTAACACCGTCACATGTGCCTATGAAGTTCTACAACCATAAAACATCATGGAGACATTGATTTTTTATATGTTGCATAGGGATGGAAAATGGTTCCGTTTTGCACCACCCATATGCTACTAAATTTCATCTTGAAATCATAGGAATCCACTTCCATCCTCCTCCTTTGGTATGGATTTCCTTTTTATGCAGCATATAAAATTTCAACATACATCCACCACTATTTTCTACTAAATAATTGGAATCAACTATTTACTAATGTTGTGAAGTTTTTAGGCTACTCCAATGCAAGACTGTTGTGCTGCTATAAAAAAATAAGTAAATTGAAAGAAACTATGCCTATAAGTTATTAGTGGAACAAATACATATTCAAATATGAAAGTGTAAGTGTAATCTTCAATAAATAGGGATTACCATGTGGGGATGAGACCATATAATATTGCTCCTCAATCAAATATAAAGTTGGAGGTTACCACTTTTTATCTCTCCATCTACTCTCAACCTTGACTCCAATTATGTGACTATTTTGTATTATAGATGAATGACGTAAAGGTCCACAACTATACAAAAAATATCTAAGGATGTACCTCAAATAATTCCCCACTAGTGCAATTAACAACTCAAGGTGGGGATTATCTATATATGGTTCCATGTCATTTTGATATAAAATTTGAACAACTGAACGTACCCAAACTAACCCCCTTCTCTTTAAAATGTATGTATACTCACATATGTACTAAGGAATTGGACTTCATTAATGTCATCGTCTAATGATTATGGATAATGCTACTGGTTTGGTTTAAATTTATGTTCCTATTTATCTTTAATGATACAACTTGAATGCATGGAACTAGACCCCGCATGAAAAATTACAACTGAAGCACAAAACCAAGTCTAGTGTTAATTTATGGGGCTAGTCATCATTTTCTAAATGTTACTAGAATTTTAGGCTATGGTCCTAAGGGTTACAAATGGTATTATATCTAGTTCTCCTCTAGTATATGGGGCCCATGTGGGCACGTGACAATCTAGTTTTGAGCCTTGGGATATATGCATGTTGGAAAGGGCAATATGTATTTATGGATCAACTATTGTAGTGGTATCCTTTAATGGGAATTGGGACAGAAAGGGTCATTCTGAGTCAACATTAAAATGGGGAAGCGATTATGAGGGTATATAACTGAGCCTTGATGAGGAGATCAAGAGTCTTAGTGGGGCAGATTTTAACATGCAAGTATTTGAGACCCATATAAAATAATCTTTAAGTGAATGATTACACTATCCATAGAAACTAAGTACACCTATAGTTCTGGTATCCCATGAATAGGTTCTCAGTTGTGCAGTGTGTTTGGCACAAAGTAATATTAGATGAGTGACTTCTTGAGAAGTTTTATCAAGTTATGCGTAAGTGAGGACAAAGTACCCCCCCTAGGTTAGTCCTGGTTTGTGGGTCTAGTCATCATTCTTGAACAATACTGGAGTCTTGGGATATGTGCCTAGGTCATAAATCATAGACGATTTGTGATGCATTGTCCATCTATTTTTTTTGATGTGATAGTTCTACATGCATGGTACAAAAGGAATAAATATCAAGTTCTTTCTTTAGGATTGTCGGGGGGAACCCATCTCCCCATGTAGAGGCCTAATAGTAGGGGAAATAAATGTCAAGTTCTTGCCTTTAATCATATACAAACATGCACAAACATTTCATGGTTATAGAGATATAACATGTTGACATAAGGAGATTCTCGTACCAAGAAAAATAAATAAATTTCATTAAAAATATTGATTATGACATATAGCATTCTTTGAAAACCAAATGTAGACATTCATGATGAAATTCATTGCAATTGGTTGATTTATGTATGTACCTACAAGAACAATGCAACTCATCACAAAATTTTGTGAATAACTTTTAGACACAAATTCATGCTCAATTATTACAAACATCGAATGATGTAGTATATATACAATTGATTTCAATATTTTAGTTGATAGTGAACTCTCTAGACTACAAAACACAATAGTATAGGAAAGAAAATTCTAATCTAAAGCATAAAATTTTGATTTTTTATCTAATAAAATACTTAAGCTATAATAATAATGACAATAATTGTTCCATTGTTTATTTGTCTCTAAATATTTTGTAATTGATTTTGAACACAAATAATCTATAGACAAGTACCGAAACATTAAAAAATATACCCCAAAGGTCCACAAAGTCCTTAGAAATGCATAATTTCTATTTTAGATATTTCTTTATTCTCTTTATATATGTTTGTGTGTTTTTAATTTTCTTGAGTTTAAGGATTGTAATGGAAGTACCCAACACCCAAGGCTTTAATATTGTTACCTGAACAAGGATTGTCTCCATAGAAACCACTTCTCTCGATTTGTGCATTTTCATCACTCATGCACAACCCAAGATCAACTTCCAGTAGGTAATCCGCCTAGTATTACTCTAGCCTGTGCATACTCAACCACATGGTTTTTAGTGATGAGCTCCTTTAAATGGAGATGGACTTTGGTGATATTGGTATTCAAATCATTCCTTATAAGATCATTTTATCCAATGTCTCTAATGTGTACATTTCATTTCTACTTTTTGCACACATCCGCAAACAAATTCAGTTCATTTAGCCTCTAATTAATCCATAACTTGCCATCTTTAAGTTATTTTCCTTGTTGCATGATTTTGATTGTAGACATACACTCAAAATGTGAAATTGGAGATAGCCCAACTCAAATCCGACCTTAATGGGATCTCCCCTCGATTTGTAGCTGACTCAGAGCTCATTCTTGAAGAAAAAACATTGCATATGCCATGTCTTATTTAAGACATCACATGTGACTTCCCATAAGAGCTCACAGAGCAAAGAACATGACGTGTCTTATTTAGGACATGGCATGTAAGATCTCAGCATCCTTAGTGACTAAAGTACATAGTAGCTATACGACGTGTCTTATTTTAGACACGGCGTGTCCTCACTATCTAGGGGCCAACCCCGACTCTCTACCTACGTACGCGAGTGTGTATCTAATCAAACATGTTGTGCACCTTATGCTTTGAATGACTCTAGTGACAACTAAGTGGTGTGTCTCTCACATGACACATAGTGTACATTTCTCCAATAAAAATTAATCGACAAGTTACACAAAGAGACATGTCATGTCTCCTCAACGACAGGTTGTGTCGTTATCAGTTTCAACACAAATTTGACACCAGGTGCCCCTCGTTTTAAATGAGGCATGCAACCTTTTGGGGAGTTATCACTTGTTATTTGTAAGAAATTTTCATCCAAGATATGTTCTAGAGCAGAGGAAGGTGATTTTAGGGTGGAAGAAGTGGTTTTCTTTGGAAATAACCTCCATTCTACTTCATTTCTTCTCAATTTATTCTCTAAAGGTGCAATGGAGCTTCTCTCCTTGCGCAAGCTTCTCGGGAGGGAGAATTGTCTGAGTTGGAGGAGCTATAAGGGTGAGATTTCATCCTCTTGCTAGATTTCTTCTCCCCCTTGGCTAAACTTTTGGTTCCTTTAGGTTTTTCTTCTCTTAATCATGCAAAACTCTACAATTTTTGCAATGTGTTTGTACATCTCCATTATGGACGAGTAGAACTCTTTTCTTGGGTATGGGAGAGTAGCTCACATTCCATTTCTCATGTGAACACAAAATTTATATCTTATGTTAGTTATCTTGCTTCTCCATGAATGCCTATAGTGATTTCTTACTTGTATGTTTGACTGGCCACCTTTTATACATGTTTTATGCTTTCTTGTGTTATTATGGAGAATATACGATGAAGTATGGAGTAGGAACCATGTCAACATGTTCTTGACCATCAGAGTGGTTGGAGTATATTGAGCATTTTAGATTATGTTCAAATCTAGAATAAACATGGGAATGTTATGCTATGAAGAGAACCATCTCATGCCGCCAGGAGGTGCATTATGATGAAAATCTCCTTGCAAAGTTGACTTAATGTATTGATTTTGGTGTTATGGATGATGTGATGTTGTGGTAGTGAAAGTCCATGCCTAGATTTTTCCATTTCCCGATTTTAACTAAAACAATATCTTGTTTGCTTCTTGCCTTTACTCTACTTGTAATCAAATTCAACTTTGGTAAACCGACCTAGACTAACGAAAGTTAATGATTATGCACATGACTAACCTACCTCCTTGAGTTCAACACTCGACTACATTTGACCCCGTATAGTTACGAGTGATAAGAGAGTTGAGATATTTTCTTTCTAAAACTCCAACAAGTTCTTGGCACTTTTGTCGGGTAGCTATGGAAATATTTGTTAGAGTAAGAGAGATAAGTAGTAATTGAGACTAAGTCATCATTTCCATATTTCATACCGTGGTACTTCATAGCTTTTGTGATTCTTACTCAATTTCTCTTTTCAGGGTGCATGTGCCATTCTAAGAGGGGTATATAGACATCAATCTTTCTAGACCCATAAATAGTGCACACCTTTAGTATCCATAGGAGAGCAAGGAGGAGTGAGAATTCTTCAAGTCTGCAGGAATCACATCCTTCAACAACGCAATATTTACCTTCACCACCACCTTCACCCGATCCTCTTCAAGAATTAGAGATGGAGGACAATCGTCCACTCAAGGATTTCACTGTGCTAACCGCCTTTAATATTTGTGGGGCTATAGATCATGTTGCAATAAAGGCCAACAACTTCTCCATCAGTCCTACAATCATGCCAATGATCCAACAGAACTACTTTGGGGGAAGTCCTATGGAAGACCTAAATCTTCACATAGTGGATTTTCTACAATATATGAACACCTTTAATATAATTGGTTTTGCAGCTGTAGGAGTACGCTTACTCTTGTTTCCATTCATTGTACGTGATCGTGCCAAGGTGTGGCTTCCTTCATTGCCTAAACATTCCATAAAGAGTTGGGATGAATTGTTAAATGCTTTCATGACTAAGTATTTCCCTCCTAGAAAGACGTCCCAACTGAGGAACCAATTGACAAATTTCACAAAGCAGGATGGAGAAACTATGTATGACTCATGGGAAAGGTTCAAAGACCTCCAACGTCTTTTTCCCCAACATGGTCTAAGCAACCAGATTCTCCTCCAAACATTGTACAATGGACTCTATTATAACACCAGAATGTCTATAGATGTTGTAGCCAATAGAGCTCTCATGAACAAACCTTACGGGGAGGCTTATGCTATAATTGAAGACATGGCAATCAATCATTGCAAGTGGAGTACTAAAAGGATTAATAAATCACTCTCGTTTTCCATTTCTTTAGGAAAGCAAGTAGGAGTCCATGCCATTGAAGATGTTGATCTAATTTCTGCAAAGTTAGATGCCCTCACTCAAAAGTTTGAAAAGTTGACTACTCAACCAACTCAACCGGTGAATCTCATTTGTGACGCAAATCAATCTTCTGGATAGATAGCTTCTCCTACCCACCCTTCTTTTCTTCCCACTGAGGATATTATAGAGCAGTGCAATATGGTAGGAAACTATGGGAATAAACAACTCTACAACCCATATTCCAACTCCTACAACCCAGGGTGGAGAAATCACCCAAATTTTTCATACCGCAACAACAACAACTTTCAATACACCCAACCACTCCAGAATAATCAACCATTACATTCTAGAAATAGACCATATGCAAGCAATAATCCTCTAGGGTTCAATAGCAACAACCAAAAAACCAATCAAATCCATCCATTCTCTGAACCTAGTCTGGAATCACTCTCAGTGAACTTTGGTTCATGTCAAATCAATCAAAATGGAGAATTTCAACAACAAGGAAAGTTGATGAAGGACAACATCCAATTTTTTTTAATAAGGTAGATGGTATAGCTACTGACACACAAATGTTCGAGAATCAAGTTGCTCAACAAGCCCTTACAAATCAACAAAATCCTCCAGGATCCCTTCCGAGCCAACCTAAATTGAACCCGAAAGATAAAGGGAAATGTGTTGCATCCAACTCTTTCCCTGGAGAACATTGAAGAACATAAGTTGAAGTGTCTTACTCTGGACTTTAAATAGAGGAACTTGTGGGAGTTGTCTCTACACTAGGATTGATTTCATCTACTCGTTCTAGTCAAGAACATTTTTCAATTTCTCCATATAAACTTGTCATGGATTAATGTAACAATATAGACCATTGTAGATATGTATCATCATCTCTATAGGTACTAGCAAATATGACAATTTTATGCACAAATGAGCAAAGACACGAGGTGTCTAATTCTTTACACGATGTGTCGTCAACCACAGAGGGACCTATTATGAAGATTCTAAAAGTTACACAATGTGTATTATTTCCCACACGACATCTATTGTCACGGAAAAGCTTGTGGGAAATCTGACACGACGTGTGTTTAATCAAACACGACGTATCTAATAGACCTCTCAAAAACCTTTAGGTTTTTTTGTAAAAATACACCATTGTGTCCTTAATACACATGATGTGTGGATATCAGGTAAAAGAACACAAATACCAACTGGAAGGTCACATGTCGTGTCTTTTTTTCTCACGGCGAGTCGTTATCATGTTGAAGGCCTCTTGAAAAATCACAGGACGTGTTTCCAAATGCACACAATGTGTCTTATGTTCTTTCAAATAAAGCTATCTTTCTGGAAACTAACACGGTGTGTCACTATCAGCAAAGGCAACATCAACCCTGTCTTCTGGAATTCCACACGACGTGTTGTAATTTTTACATGACGTGTGTCTATAGTAAAGGCTTGTTCAAAAGCAAGTAGGTGTTCTCTATAAAAATACATATTGTGTCCTTAAAAAGACACTCATACAAAGTGATGACAAAAGGGGTTTTTAACCCTAATTCCAAGTCGTCACTATCACTTTACCCTCGAGCAATCATGTGATCTAGCCATGTGCAAGCTAGCGATCGTGTGCACCGCCACCCTATGGAGCAAGCTTCTCTGCCATTGTTGGAACAAAGAAGCCTCACTTCCATGTAGCCGCCATCAACCCAGTCATAACATTTTTAACACCGTGACTCGACGCTTTGCCCTCTTTTCCTCTCATTATGTGTCGGCGTGCAACCGACACCAAGAAGCAAGGACGATGTCATGGAACTATGGATATCCTCCATGCAACCGTCCAAACTGAGAAGTTGTGCTTCCGCTACCGTATTCATGAACCCTTCATCCAAGCAAGGAAAAAAGCAATGACGTCGTTGTCCTTCTTCTCCATCTACCCTGAAGACACGTTGGAAGCAACACCACCACCATGTGAAGAAGCAACCATCTTCAACCTTCGACCATAGAAAAGCCCCATGTACATGTCGTGTTCCACAAAAAACACGATGTGTAATTACCCTACTTGCAAGACCTTTGTCCACAAACATGACATGTCCTCTTTCACACATGCCATGTTCCACGCCATTTTTGCAGTGTTCCAAGAAAAAAAATGGCTCCCTTAAAGCAAACATCCAACCGCAAGCGTGACATAGCCTCCTCCTCCACCTCCAGCTACATGTCTTCCATCCCATTTTAGGGTGACACCAGAGGAAGACCCCACCTATCAATTTCTCATCTCATGTAGGGTCCTTCCTACCCATTTTTCTTGTGAAGATACCATCATAGCTCTAGGATTCAAGAATGACATCAAGGACAACCTCAAAGACATCGACCTTGAGTTCATATGTTTTTCGGTAATGAAAACTTACCCTTGCCTTGTCTACAAATTCCTTACTACTCTTAAGGCCGAAGAAGACTCGAAGCATAGGCTCTTGCCTTAGGTCTTTATCAGTTTCTATTTGCTAGGTCAGAGTTATAGAATCACTTTCGAGAACTTCTGTCATCTTTTAGAATGTCACTATGAGGGTGCTATATCTATGCCTCCCGCCTTTGAAAGCAACATTTTCTAGAATGAATTAACTGATGATGAGCAACACGATGCTGCATAGGCCATTTTGTGTAACCTCCATCGTTTGCTCATGACATGCATCTTAGCCAAAAAAACACAAGGTGTATGTAGGAGAGGATTTATTCTTCATATGGGGTATAATATATGATTTTAAAATCAATACATTTTTCTTCATCCTCTCGTAGTTCTTGGACATCAAGAAAATCAAGAAGAGAGAATCTAGAGACATCATGTGTGGAGGTCTAATTACACTTCTAGCCACCAAGCTTGAAGTGGACCTGATAGGCCTAGAAGCTGCTCAAGGCAAGAACCTAGTATTCATTCAGTACATGATTTCTGCAAGTTTGATCAATAGGATCCCCAACAACAATGCCAAGTTTAGACAATACATTGAAAATGGTGACTACATAGACTTTCCTGATTGGAAAACATTACCTTGAGCAGCAAAGACAATTAGAAGGTTGATCTTAGCTGCCAAGACGATGAAGGCACTACATCTGGAGATCAAGCTACTCCAGTCGCTCAAACGCATATAGAATTGTTGCCCTCCACTCACACTCAAACAGAGTACTTGTGGGCGATGCATGATGCCAGGTATCTTCATGGCGATGATCGGTAGCAGTTTGACCAAATGGATAGCTACCTCGATCTCATGGGGAAACAGTATTCCTTGATGCACGATATGGTCCAATGCATGGACATGTGTCACATCTCTCAGAGCCATAGACACGTGGCACATCTCTCAGGGCCACAATCCAATTCCTCATTCACACCACCCTGCCCGCTGCCACCACAGTTTGAGCCTTCTCCACAACCCATTCCAGTCGACATTACGGACGATGATGATCTAGTCAACTAGTTCTTACCTTCTAGTCACGGGGGAGTTGGTCCCTCCTACTGATGCCATTCCATGATAGATACTCAATGGAATTTTCTCTGAGTTTTATGGATACAGTGAGGAAACTACAAATTTTAAGCTTTCGGGGGTGCAACTGGCCAGTAATGTAGTTGTTTATCATTTTGTTGCTTTTCGCTTTCTAGTTCTTTAGTTTTCATCTCTAGTTTCTATTTCTATTTTTAGTTTTTGTTTCTCTCTTGGTAAGTTTAGTATGATGCAATGCTCATTCTATTTAATGAAATTACTTGCTTCATAAGTTTGAACTATCTTGTTTGTCCCTCATTAGAATTTTCAATTGTAGAAATTTGTAAGAGCATGCATGAATCAAATGAAATGTTGTCTTCACCAACACTTGTTTAAGTGTTAGATTTATGATTGTGGCTTTAACTTTCACCTTTTCATCCTGGATTGCATAATACATGTAATTGGTAATAAATTTTATGAATATGTCAACTTTGCAACACTATTTAGAACACATGATGATTTTACAACCACCCTTTTTAGTGATTTTTTTTTCAAAACAAATGAATGGAATCCAGGTGATGTTTGATTTGGTTAACTCTCTTCTACTCTGAGAAAAATAAGTGAAGCCCTCCACTAATTCAGCTCCACCATAATTACCCCATAAAATATGGCTACAACCACCCATATGTCAGGCTAACCTAGTGTATGTCTGATCTAGCCATGACAGTTAGGTGACTTGTCCTAAAAGAGGGTAAAATGCCCCAACCAACACTCCTAGTGTGCATAAGCCTACATTTGCAGACGAGTGTTAGAAACACCAATCCTACATCACATCCTTTAGGAAAGTAAGAAGAGAGAGCTAAAGTTTGCAAACATTAACTAAGATTCCATCATTTGCACTAATAATAGCTGAAAGTTTTATTGCAGGCTTACTAATTATTTGGCCTAGTCATCCGTGTTCCTTCCAGTAAAGCTTAGTTGACATCTTTATTTAATGCATTACCACCATGGCTGAACTTAATCTTCTTTCTTGGATGTTTAAGCTGAAACCAGGGCTATAAGTATAGATATGATAATTATGGTTGGCTTGACCCCTTTTATATCTTCCATTTCATTTGATTTGTACATGATCTTACATTTCCTTCATTTGTGTTTTGTTCACTTTTGGCTTGAGGACAAGCAATAGTTCAAGGTTAGGGGGATTTTATGTGCACATTTCATGTCTACTTTTTGCACACATCCATACACAAATTCAGTTCATTTTGCCTTCCATTTAGCCTTTAATTATACCTAACTTGCCATTTTTTAGTTATTTTACTTGCTGCATGATGTTGATTGTAGACACATGCTCATAATGTCAAATTGGAGATATCCCAAGTCAAATCCGACCTTAATGGGATCTCCCCTCGATTTGCAGTTGAATCTGAGCTCATTCTTGAAGAAACAACATTGCACATGACGTGTCTTATTTAACACACGACGTGTGACTTTCCAGAAGAGATCACAAAATAACAAACATGATGTGTCTTATTTAAGTCACGACATGTAAGATCTCAATTGCCTCAGTGACTGAAGTGCATAGCAGCTACACGGTGTGCCTTTTTTTAGACACAATGCGTCCTCACTATCCAGGGGAGAACCCCGACTCTCTAGCAACATACGCAGTCGTGTATCTAATGAACACATTGTGTACCTTATGCCTAGATTGACTCCAATGACAACTACACATCGTGTTACTCATGGGACATCTTGTCTAAGTCTCGCCAACAATAGTTAGTTGACAAGTTACACAAAGAGACACATCATGTCTCCTCAATGACACGCTGTGTCATTATCAGTTTTTGCAAAAAATTTGACAACAACTACCCGTCATTTTAAAGGAGGAATGCAACCTTTTAGGTGGCTATCACTCATCATTTGCAATCACTATTCATCCAAGAGAAGTTCCAGAGCAGAGGAAGGTGATTTTGGGGTGGAAGAAGAGGTTTTCTTGGGAAAGAACCTCCATTCTACTTCATTTCTTCTCCATTTCTTTTCCAATGGTGCAACAAAGCTTCTCTCCCCACACAAGATTCTCACGAGGGAGGATTGTCCAAGTTGGAGTAGCTCCAAGGGTGGAATCTCATCGACTAACTGGAGTTCTACTCCCCCTTGGGTACACTTTTGGTTCCTTTAGCTTTTTCTTCTCTTAATCATGCAAAACTCAGAAATTTCTACAGTGTGTTTGTACATCTCCATTGTGGACGTGTAAAACTCTTTTGTTGGGTATGGGAGAGTATCTCCCATGCCATTGCTCATGTGAACATGAAATTGATATCTTATGTTAGTCATCTTGCTTCTCCATGAATGCCCGCAGTGATTTCTTGCTTGTATGTTTGGTTGGCCACCTTTTATACATGTTTTATGATTTCTTGTGTTATTCGGGAGAATATATGAGGAAGTAGGGAGTAGGACTCATGGCAACATGCTCTTGACCATGGGAATGGCTGGATATGTTTAGGGCTTCATATAGTGTTCAAATCAAGCATAAACATGGGAATGTTATGCTATGAAGAGAACCACCTAATGCCACTGGGAGGTTCATGATGATGATAATCTCCTTGCAAAGTTGACTGAATGTTTTGATTTTGTTGTTATTCATAATGTCATGGTGTAGTACTGAAATTCCATGCCTAGGATTTTCCATTTCCTGATTTGAACTAAACCAAGATCTTATTTGCTTCTTGCCTTTAGTCTACATGTAGTGAAATTCAACTTTTGTAAACTGACCTAGATTAATGAAAGTTTATGATTCTGCACCTGAATGACCTAGCTCCTTGAGTTCTACACTCGACTACATTTGACCATGTATACTTGTGGGTGATAAGAGAGTTGAGATATTTTCTTTCTAAAACTCCAACAGCCTCGAATCCTATAATGTTTCATTCGGCCACACTCAAACTCATGAAGTCCTCAAGATCACTAACAATGTAGCCCTCATTTAAGAGCTTATCTATTCCATGAAAAGGAAGCACTGAAGAAATATTGAGGCCATTAAAATCAATATTAAGAATGCATATGATTAGATGAATCTGGACTTCATTGAAGAGACACCCACCAAAGTTGGAAGTCATGATAAGATTAGAAGATATAGTATGGGGTCTATCACTAGAGGGTGCACATCCATAATCTGGAATATAAGGAGATCAAAATAACTCAAGGAAAGTTGAGGCCATAGATAATGGGACCCCTCTCACCTACCTCTTTGTGTTATGCATAGAGAGACTACTAGGTTTTGTCGATGCGACATGAGAAATGGAAGAAATAAAATTTTCTCCACACATACCCTGCCAGAGGATCTCGTTGACAATAACGTATTTGGAAGGAGGATGTAGGGATATTCCTCATCTCATAGCAAGTCTGACGGTGCCCTTGGCACTGTGATGTGTGTCGCTCCTAGCGTACACAAATAGTCCTTGGCTATCCTCCAAACGCAGGAACAACAACATTTGTATTTCTAATTCATCCTCACGGATGGACTGGAACTCCACATCATGCTTCTCAAGTCGGAAAAAAGGTGTAGCCTTCTACTTGAAAACATACTAGCATCAGTTGCTCCCCTTCTCTCTCGCTTGGGAATGATGACGACTTGGGTTCACATACAAGAGTGTGTATCCAAGAGTGTAACTAATATAGCCATCATACCCCTACAAATAGAAGAGGATAGGAAGTAGAGTTTTTCAAAAACCTTGAGTAAATAAAAAGGTTGCATGTGTGTTTAAAACAAGTCGCTCATGGACAACTAAAGGAATATTCTAGAATTAATTAATTAATCAATTAATAGCATTAATCAACTAACTAATATTCATCATTGGGTTCTAGTTAATCAGTAGGGATTACTTAGTCAAAGTCTAATTAATTGTATTAAACATTTCCAACCATTACCTTAGATTATATTACAACATTAACAAATTACCTAAATGCTTTAGCAATCAATTTTATTTGGAACATTTCTAATCATGTCAACTATTATTAATCCTATTTCAACACATCTTATGCCTTTGACCCAGTATACTCCAAATTACGTTGGTAATGATATCCATAATCATATTAAGATTTCACAAGTAATGATTGGTATCTAGCAAGAGTTCATTGCTACCCAAGCAACTGAGAAGTTGAAGAACGACTTAACCTATCTTCTATGATTGGTGTGACAGTGAATGTATAGTACCTCTGTCATTGATATTCAGATTGAAATCAAGGCATGAAATCATCATCCTCTTCAACATTCAATGCAAGTTCCTTGAACTAGAGTAGAGTGTCTGAGATACATGTAAGTCCAATATTGAATATTAATTCACACCAAAATGGCCATGCATTTCTCAATCTCCCTTATCAAGTGGCCAAGTTATCAAACTCATGTAGGAGGGACAAATTCTATCTACATCACTCACAATCATCCCCACATGTCACAATTCATCTGAGTACCACCTGTATTGCAACCCTTGTTCAGAATCACAGTGGATAATGTCAAAGCACACTAAACATCATGTGATGAGTGTAATGATTGTAGGTCTAAGAACCACAATCACCACCACCACTATGAGAGATGACTCTAAATACCAATCATGGTTTTCATGTGTCACACTCAAAGTGGGTTTATCCAATACATTATTCTCTAACAAGTATCTATGTGCTTGGCTTGATATCACATATCATGACTAGTGAGATTCTTTCATCAACCAAGACACACTCCAGTCTTAAGTGTTATTGTTGTCTATTATACTTCCACAATAACATCTGACTTAGGAAATAATAAGAATAATATACTCTTAACATCGGTATGGCCACATCGTTCATGTCCTCAACGCAAATACATTCATCATTGAGCAATATCATTCTTAAGACATTATTATATTTGCTCATAATTTCATATTGATAGTAATATAATAATTGGAATTGCCTTTATTAATATCAAATCAATTACAAGATGTGCCATTACAATCATCATATGATTGGCTCTTGGGGAATATCACCAATAGAGACTAATCCAACTCATTCAAAGAAAGGTAGACCAAAAAGGTTAGAAATCAGTGAAAATCAGACATGAAAGACCTCTCATTTCCATGTCTATTTCATAGAAGATCTATTATTGTTCACAAACACAAACCCAAGTCATATGTTTATTATTAAAGAGTGTTTTTAGAAGTTCTACAAAGCTTCAAGACAATGTGTTGCAATCCCTAAGACACATATATTCTTTGATGGAAGTGTATTCTTAGTAGCTAGAAGAAGCATCAAACGAATTAGAGGCTTCCAAGAAGCTAAAAAACTTGGGGGAATTTCTAGGTGTATCTATTCTACACTATAGAGTTTCTAAACATACTTATGCTGATGTTGCATAAAAAGTACATGGGAGAATCAAGTCCTGGTCTATGCATAGTCTCTCATCAACAACAAGGATTTCCCTTTCTAAAGACACTTTAACTACTACACATGATTTTATTATGTAGAAAGCTATCCTCCATTTAAAATTTTGTGATACTATTAACTACATTATATGTAGGTTCATATGGAGATGTAATCATAAAAATAATATGTTATCATTGATTGCATGGAACAAGGTGTCATGCACAAAAAGAAGGATTGAGAATGAAATCTATGAGGGAATGCAATAAGGTGATGTTGTTGAAACATGCATGGGACCTGATTATGAAGAGAAATACCTCTTGGTGCACATGCCTACAAAAAAAACTTGCAAATAATACCAACAATAGGGGATATAGTTTGTCACGGTTTGGATAGTAGGCAAGCATGGGAAAGCAATTCATATGTGAAAAATTGTTCTTTTTACCATTAAGTGGGAAATGCATTTGCATTTGCCATTGTAGATGGTGGGGAAATTTTACCTTACTGAGAGAATACACACTAAAGCCTATAATGGAGGAACTCTAGGATCTAAAAGTTGAAACTTTGATCAATCTTGAATGAGAATGGGATGCCAATTTCCTTAAGGAATGATTACCTAGTGACCTCGTGAAGGACAGTCACAAGATTGAGATCCCTAGTAGTGATAATGTTGATAATACTAGAGTTTGGTCATTCACTGAAAATTGAAAATTCTCTACAAAAATATCCTATTCCAAATTAAGAGAAGGGAAAGATATATTTGTTAATGGTAGTTGGAACAACATACAAAAATCCAAAGTCATTGCTAGCATTAAAAAGTTCTACTGGTTGTTGAACCATGATGCTTTTCTTACTAATAAGAGATGGTCAGAGAGGCATATGATGAACAAAACTGAGTGCCCTAGAGATGATGCATATATGAAGATGTCCTTGCATGCTACATGTGACTGCCAACATGTAAGGTATGTGTGGGAAGGTCTCCTAGAGACTAATGAGGTGAACAAACTCTACATGTTTGACAGTACCCAAGAAACTAATGGTCTGATAGGCATGTAAACATTGGGAGGTGCCATCCAAGCATTCACATTCATGACCACATGTTGGCATATGTAGATAGTGTGAAGTTTCTTTGTTTTTGAACAAAAACATATGACAAATACACAGTATGTTAGTTATATTAGAAAAGAAATTTAGATCCTCACTGAAGTTTGGAGGAAAGATGAGACTCTACGAGATAGGTATAATGATATTCATTGGACCTTGCCATTGTGAGGGTGGATAAAGGTAAACACGGATGCAATTGTTAAGCATAAACAATTCATGAGTTTAGGGAACATAAAGGATGGCAAAGGAATATAGATGGTGGTTTTTGATGAGAAGTGTGACTTGTAGGTTGTTCTATCTGTAGAATAGGTGAGTATATGCTTACTATGTAAGTCATTTCAATGAAAAACTGGGACAATATCATCTTTGAATCTGATCAGTCAATTGTTGTGGAAATCATTTACAAAAATAATGAAGACAACCCAAGATATGCTAGATGTCTTGTTACAATTAACTCCTAAAAGAAGCCCAACTTGAAGGTACAATAGTGTAGTAGAGAAAGGAAATTTTGTTGTTGATATGTATGCAAAGTATCACCAAAATGATGCTATTCAAGGTAAGGGTAACACTCTTCCTCCTGATGAGGTTAAATTTCTCATTCCTATAGACTTATGTCAATAGTAAAGATACCACCATTAACATTGGTTAAAATAGACATGTAGTGTCGGTTTTTCACCAACAGTTAACTAGGTGACATTACAACTAAGAACCTTCTGTGTTAGTTTTCTAGGAATGGTCAAACCAATGACATAGAGGGATTGATGATTGCTAGGAAAACAAAAACCATCGACTCAAGTAAAAACTAAGAGCGTAGATAGTTATGGAATTGCTTTGTGTTGTTAGTTCAGGCAAACAATTGATGCTATAGTCAAACTGTGTCTTTGATTCAATCACCATAATTGACATTGTACTTTCTTATGAGGTAAAATTTTAACCCATAAGGGTAGATGTGTCATCATATGCGGTTAATAAATAGACACCACAGATGAACAATATCAGTTAGTCATAAACATTGATGGTACAATCTATCTGGTAGCACCCCCATGCTACCCAACATGATCACTTTAGATATATTGTGTTGGTCTTTTTAGGAAAATTGATGCCACAAGCCAGCTGGTAGCCCAATTGTGGTGCCTAGCACAACTATTTTTGAACACATATGTCTTCAATTCAAAGATTAAACATACAACACAATTTTTCTATTGTGTCATTTTATAAAGAAACCAAGGTAAATGACATACTTTGTCAGTATTTTTGTAACAACTTATGCCACAATTATGCTTTTTTTAAATAGCATGTTTGCAGACCTATTGTCTAGTTGTAGTAGGATGCGGATGTTGTAGTTCATTAGAACTGCAAGTTTCATCATGTGTTCAAATTAATAACAAGACAACACGCCTAACAAACCTATAATAACAAACATGTACACATAATTCATCCACCCACATACTTTTCCATTATTCAATTCCATTCTCTTCAACACTTAATTCCATTCTCATTCACATAAACAATTGAGAAAATAGACATACAAGATCTATTATAAAATTACATTCTCATGACATGTAAAAATGCAATTCTCATTGTATTCATTCATCTTCACATTCATTCATACACATGGATATCTAAAAAAATGATTCACATATGCACCAACAATTCCATCAAATCAAATTTGAAGTTGCAAAAAGTCATGGACTCCATAAGTATATAGAAACAAATGACATCAAGGTTTAGAAAACTCATATTTTATACCAATCATATTTAAAATCAACTTCCGTAACAAATGAGTGTTCCCACTCTCCTTATATCTCACTATCTCTTCTTTTGTACAAGGGTCCGTCATGTCAAACAACTACAATGACATAATCTTGGATTGTAGGTTGAAGTTGTTCTCCAACTTTCCAATTACTTGGGTAGAAATGATGTGTTTCTAGATACCTCTCATTTCTTGTGATGTCATAAATTGGTTATCAACATTCACTACTAAGTTACTTGGAATCTATAGGGTCGCACACATAGGATGTACTCGGAAAAGGAGTTTACTCATGAATATGGTTTAACTTGATTGATACAGTGTTTAAGTTTGAATTTTAACAACAATGGATAAAAATTGACCGATTGGACTGTGAACTGACCAATTCAAGTGTTAAGCCGATTGATTCAAGTTTCAAGTCAATTTCAACAATATTGGATATAGTGGAATTTGAACCATTCAGTTAAGAGATGAGCTGACTGGTTCAAAGATGCAACATGACTAGTTTAGGTTCTGAGCCAGCCAGATGTGAGATCAATATGATTGGATGAAGGATTGGTATTGACATCATATTGTGCATTAATCGTCAAATTAAAAGCAAATATGTATGCAAATAAGAAACACAGTGAACCAAGCAGTTCAAGTGTTGAACCGATCATTTCACATGTGAACTGACCAGTTCATATGTGAATTGACCGATTCTTTGTTCACAACTTCCCTAAAATTCATGAAATTCTATGTTTTTTACTCCCAGATGATCTGGAAACCTTGACCCTGGTCATCCTATAAATAGGAGGCAATAAAGGCCTTTAGGAGACACAACAATAAGCTCCGACAATTGTTGTCCTATAATAGTTGTGGTAACATGAGAGCTCGAGCAAGTCTTACCCATAAATGGGAGAGATAGCAAGGGAGAGACAAAAATAAGGGAGAGTAAGTCAATGCTAGCAAGTTGATGTTCAAAGGGACAACTCCTATCCCGTTGGCTCTGGTAGCACAATGTGTAGTTCTCAGTGGTCCATGTGGAATATGTAGAGGCACAGAGGCCATTGCCACCATTCTAGGAGGACAACAACCACCACCGTCCACGGTGCTACACCCAAAAGTCGTCGTTGCTAGTTGTCCATATGTGTCTTGTGAAGAGTGCACATCATTGTGCAAGATTGTCACCAGACATGGTCTAGGACCAGATATGTCTCTTGCTACATTAGTTTCTAAGTACACCATTGTTGACGTGATCATATGGCAAGGAATAGGGCCAAATTTTTTAGTTTCCACTTCCTTCTTTGACGTCCCTATTCCCTTATTGTGGTTTTAGAGCCACACCAATTTACAATGTATCCAGATTTAAATCAATATGATCAGATATATTTTATTGCATATGATGTGAATATTATATGATTAATGTGCATATTCAATGAAATACCATATACCATCATGTTATATATATGATATGATATATATGCAGTCTATACACATCTCCCTAAATGTGTTTTGATGGTGGATATATGCATGGTTATGGCCAATAGCTGTATTGGATGTGTGTGCATGGTTGTTTGGTTTTCTTTACATGAGATAGACATCACGCCATGATTTAGACATCTCCAAAGTGTGGTGCATATTCTTTCGTGTTGGCTTTTGGGTTACGATTAACTAGGTGACCTTAATGACATTAAGTGCCTAGGAGCATAGAGATGGATTATGGAAAGGAGTTGTGTATACCATCTATCCAAGAGTTGCATGAGATGCAATTGACAAAAGTTGCTCACCTAAATAGTCAAGTTGTGGGAGATCAACCAAAGCTGACTCATGATTCGATGAAATATGGATCTTGGCTCACTACAAGATTGTAAGTTGCAATCTTCCAAATTGGCAGTGAGGGATATCAATTTGAACAAATAGTGGAAGCGATAATGTAATAAAATCCTTATGTATATCATCAAACTTATCAAATCAAATCGAATCAAAAGTGTTTCGATAAAAGTTGCAAATTTTCTTTTACATAATCTAATGGAAAACACAAATTCATTTTCTTTGCAATCAGTCCTTGAGAAGGACTAGTCAAATGGGAGTAACTTTCAACACTGGTTATGGATGTTGAGAATCATTCTCACTCAAGTGCACAAGCTCTATGTCCTAGAGATACCAATGCTAGATGAACCCACTCTCATCATGCTAAAGGCTAACAAGGATGCTTACAAGAAGCATGCTATAAATGTCGTGGATATCAAGTGCCTAATGATGTGCTCAATGAACTATGGGATGCATAGACAACATGAGAACATGGATGTTACTGAGATGGTACCACATCTTAAGTACATGTACTAAGATCTGGCATGATAAGAGACATATGATGTCTCTAAGGTGTTTTCAAAGTGTAACGTGGAATAAGGAGATCTAATCGGTCCCCACATACTCAAGTTGATTGTGTATATGGAGAACCTTCTTAGACTGATAATTCCTTGGGTCAAGAGTTGGCAACATATGAGATCCTGTAGTCACTTTCAGAATCATACAACAACTTTGTCATGAACTACAACATGTATGATTTTGACAAGCTGTTGTCATAATTACTTGGCATGTTGAGGACTCTTGAAAAGTAGATGAAGAAGAACAAACCCAAATTTGTGATGATGATGAACAGAGGTAATTCTAAGGCAAATGCAAAGATAATAAGAGATGTAAAGATAGGAAAAAACCAAAGTTTTATGCACTAAAAGCTAAGGGAGGAGTGAATAAGGAAGGAAAGTTCCACCATTGTCACAATCTTGGACATTGGAAAAGGGACTTCCCTCTTTATATAGAGGAACTTATGAAAGAGAAGGAGATAGATATCTCCACTTCAGGAATCGAGAAGAATTGAACTAGAAGTGTTTGGAGCAAGAGTTGCTACTAATACAGTTGGAATCTATCATTCATAACAATTTAATAGAATTAGTGAATTTATTTTATGTACCTACCATTAAATAAAAACATAATGTATATCGTATGGACAATAATATCATGAATAATTTTCTTTAGAAGATAAGAAAATATATGGCAGTGTCCTATGTCTCATAGTCTATACTAGATAGTTCTCAAGACAAATATGTATAAAACATATATTAAATGACTCGATGACTCAAACAATAAATATCTATAGAATTTCATCTAAATCACATAAGTGAGAAAAACATTTTTGAAATCCATAAAGGCGGTTGTCTAGACTGTCTTGGTTATTGAACCAACTGAGAGATGCAAGTCTTATTTTTTGGGCAAAGTGACAAAAGCACCTTACACTAAAAGTATTGGGAGAGTGAGTATTTTATTAGGGAACATACATATTGATGTATATAGTCCTTTTAGATTAAATTCTAGATATGGTTAATAGTACCTCATTATATTTACTGATGATCTCAATAGATATGGTAGCTTGTATTTAATGAAATACAAGTCTAAATCTTTTGAAGTATTCAAGGAGATCATGAATGGAAGTACATAACCAACTTGGTATACATATTAAAATACTTCAAAATGATTGGTGTGGAAATTATTTTGGACCAATGTTTAATTACCTGATGGTGACTGTGATAATGTATCACAATGAACTCCACTTGAAACATAATGATGCATAATAAAGAATGAGTCACACCCTATTAGTAATGGTATGATCATCAATAAATCTATCTAATCTTTCAATTTCCTTTTGGCACTTGTTTTATACTAAAACAATGTACTGCCTAAAATGGTTCAAAAGACATCATATAAGATGGCATGAGAAGTGTCCAAATATATATTTTGTAAGGATTAGGATTGAAACCTTATATAACAAAATAGTTTCTTGAAAATATTTGTCCACTAATCACATAAATGTTATTTAGTTGAATACTATTTTCATATTCCAATCCAACAATAAAAATGTTTATTTCTAGGATGGTTGTATTCTAAAAGGGAATTTGATTCCAAAGTAATTAGTGGGAGATAAGTAGAACTTAAAAAGTTTGAGACCAACAAGAAAACATTAAACCAATAGAGGTGCGATATGAACAAGGCGGATCACAAATTGTTGTGGAATCTCAAGTTCCTTATGTAACACAAAATCTCGTAGATGTAGTAGAATACACATCGAGTCTGAAAGATTACCATATCTTATAGCTCAAGAAGGTCGTGTGTTGGTCATTGACAATGAGCCTATAATCTAAATAGAAGACAATGAGGGACCATAATATAATAAAAAGGTTTGAGGCCATTAGATCAAAGATGGACTCCATGTACACAAACAAGATTAGACCTTGGTAGATCCACATGAAGGGATAAACTCAACATGCTACATTTGGGTCTTCAGAAGTTGACCGATATGGATGCTAACGTACAAACCAATTAGGGGAGATTGGTTGCTAAGGATTTGAAACAAGATCAAGGTGTTGAATATGACAAAAACTTTACACCAATTGCCATGGTTAAATACATCATGATCATGCTTGCCATTACAGCTTAGCATGACTATGAGATTTGGCAAAATGGATGTTAAAACTTCCTTCCTTAACAATATAATGTAGAGGATGTGTATGCAACACAACTTGAAGGTTTTATATATCCAGTTTTTGTAAATAAATTCTATAAGCTAAAAAGGTCAATCTCTAGATTGAAACAAGCATCTCAGGGATGGAATATTTAATTTTATAATAGTGAAAGAGTTTGACTATAGTCAAAATGAAGATGAAATATGAGATTACAAAAGTTGAGTGGGAGCATATTTTTATTCCATATACTGATGGGGAATGACCTCCTTATCCTGCATATATTAAATCCTGGCAAGGAAGACCTTCTCTATGAAGTGTTTAGGTGAATCATCTTATATGATAGAAATAAAGATCTATAGATATACATATAGAGAGCTTCTTGACCTAAGTAAGAGCACACATATTGGCAAGATGCTAATGGGGTTCACATATGGGACTCAATGAGAGAAACATTTTCCATGATCCATGGGATTAGTCTCTCAGGAGCCCAATATTCCAGTTCTTCTTATGAACAGGAATGCATGAGTAAGATGCCATATGAATTTTCTATTGGATCTATCATGTATGCAATGTTATGTACACATATGGTTGTCTCATATGTATTGGACATGACGAGAGGACATATGTCAGATCATAGTCAAGGTCACTAGACTTCCATAAAAACATCCTTAAGTACTTTAGAATCACTAAAAGGATCATTTTCTTGATTATGGTAATAATAGAGTGTTGGGTGTAAAGGGTTACACTACTGCAAACTTACAAAATGAAAAAGAAAATTAATGATTACAATCTAAATTTTTTAACCTTAAAATAGAAGTGTAAGCTAGAAGAGTTCCAAGAAAGAGACAATTTCTAATTCTACAAATAGAAGTCTAGTACTTGATGTTTTGAGAACATCAGAGGATACTCTTTGTATAAGAAGTTCATGTATATGAGCTTGTGGGAGGTTCCAACTACTGATGACTCAGTAAAAATACTTGTGACAAAAGTGGAGCAGCTGGATAGGAAAGGAATCTCAGATAGTATACTATGACAATTACATCTCATGTAATAAGTCCTATGTTGAGGAGATGTGACAAATTGCAAAATACTAACTAGAAGAAAATGTTGCTAACCCGCTATGTGTGTAGAAACATGATGGACATGTTAAAGATCACTTGGAATAAGATTCATAAGTGATTGGCTCTAAATGCAAGTGGGACTCAATTGGTATTTGTGCCCATAGATCTAATCATATGATGATTATAATGGGGTATGATATATTTTATTTCACAATTATAAAGGTCACTCCATCTATTATGTTTGTCTCAATCATGAGATGATGACACAGACATGGTAGATGTCTAAAGAATGATGTTGCTTGATGACATATGTCATCAGGTTGAGGACATGAACAATGAGATCATATGTATGATAAGAGTGCACATACTCTTGTTATGGACCTAGTCATATATTACTGTGGAAGAAAATAGACAAAAATAATACACAAAACTTGAGTGTGTGTTGGTTGATGACCAAATCTCATTAGTAATGATATGTGATATAAAAAAAAGAACATAGGTACATGCTAAAGAATAACGCATCAGATTGACCCACCTTGAGAGTGATACATGGAGACCATGGGATGGTAGTTAGAATCAACTCTCATGGTGATAGTGGTAGTTGTGGTTCTTAGAACTAAAGTTACTACACATATCACACATCATTTGAAGTATTTTGAGATCATACAATGTGACCTTGAATAAGGGTTTCCATAAAGGTAGTGCTTAGGTGTATTGTGACACATGGGGATTGAGTGTGAGTGATATAGATGGGATTTGTCCCTCCTATAATGGATTGATATCATGGCCACTTAACAAGAGAGACTGAGAAATGTATGGCAATACTCATGTGATTCAATATGTGATATGTTAGCTCACATGCATCTCATTCAGTCTATACCATGTAAAGAAATATAGATTAAATGTTGAGAGGATGAAGATTCCATGTCTTGAGTTCAATATGGATATCAAAGTCAAAGGAAATACACACTCACTATAACACTAATCACAAATTGTAGGTTGAAGTTGTTCCCCAACTTTCCAATCACATGGGTATCATTGATGTGTTTCTAGATACCACTCATTGCTTGAGATGTCATAAATTAGTTATGGGCATTTACCATCAACTTGACTTAGGATCTATAGGGTCACACACATAGGATGGACCTAGAAAAGGACTTTACTCATGTGTATGATTTAAATTGATTACTAAATTGTTTAGATATTAAATTTAAACAAAAATGGATGTAAATTGACTGGCTGGACTATTTACCTACTGGTTCAAGTGTTGAACCAATCGATTCAAGTGTTAGGTCAATTTGAACAACATTGGTTGAACTTGAATTTGAACAACCCGATTCAGAGATGAACCGACCAATTCAAAGATGAAATGATCAGTCCAAAAATGTGAAACGACCGGTGTAGGTTTGTAACTGACCAATTAGAAGATCAATATGATTGGATCAAGCATTGATGTTGATGTCATGTTGTGCATTAATTGTCACATTAAAAGCCAATATGTAAGTGAAAAAGAAACACAATGAACTGAGTA